>UELW01000478.1:1260987-1781944 GCA_900490495.1 Danionella dracula
TCCAGTCGTTTATTGCAACTCAGATATTAATAATAATTTTAATATGTGAGTGTTGGCAAAGAGTGTGGAATAAAGAGGATATATAATGGTTGTGCATGGTTTATTCAGTTTTCAAATCGCATCGAGCAGTTCTTCATCTCCATATTATGCATTTCAAAAGGCATGCTTACAGTCTCCACACATCCGAGCAGCAGAAAACTGATTTTAATCATACTGATTGTATGTCCCCTCACAGCTGCTGTAACATTGAAGACAGCAGACAGCACTTCCGGGTTGCTGTTAAAGCACTCATTCACTGAAAATAATGTTCTTTTATTGTTTAATGTAACATGAATACACACAAAAAGAGAAAAGTGAGCTCTGTGTTTCAGATGTTTTCTCTGTCTGTGAACAACCAATTGCTTGCTTTAATTATAAATAAAGACATGCTTCTTCTGGTCTTTTTTTCTCTCTGGGTCCATTTAATGAGGATATTGTACCTTTCTGTCACGTGATCAGAGGACCCAATCACAGCGTCTTGTCGCACTGCATGAAAAAAAAAAAACTTGCAGCATTTCTTGGAAACTGACACATTGACGCACTGCATTTTTTTCCCAGCCGATGTGTTACCTCACATGCACAAGTATTTAGTTAAATAACACTGCAATGTAGCCCCTGTTGCAGGAAATATGTCGGCGTGTAGAAACCTTTAGTCATTGTATGTCCCTTACTTGTGCAATGGTTGTGTTTTATGCTCAATTCTTCAAATATTTTTTATACAGAATTTTGTCTTCCAAAATATTGTACCCGTATTGGCAAAATTCCAAAAATGCCATTCCTACTGTGAATGGGGATAAATTATTATGTCATTTTTATTAGCTTTATTACCATGCTGGGAGCACTTACCACAAGAACCTTCAGTAATTCTTTCATAGACCATGACGAGTATAAATACAGAAATGGGCTTTGACAGAAGGGCGTGATTATCAGCATGAACATCAGGATTTTACAGGAATGAGGAACTAAGCCTAATCTTATCTGCTCTATCATGACATGATGGGCAATGAAGACATTACAAACCCAAGATAAATGGCATGGCTGCTCTCTGCATTGATTTCATAGTAAGAATCTGTGGTAACATCATCACTACTGAACTCAGAAATGAATTAATAAAGATAATTGTTTAAGGGGCTACTGTTATTTTTATAATGGGCTCAAAGGAAAGGTTCGATGTCCAGATCAATGGCAGAGCAGGGCATGGACAGCTCGAAGCGACTGATGACTTCAGGGTGAAGGACCCCGAGGTGCCCAATGCTTTTGCCAGAAGAAAAGATCTCAGCACAGCGGCCTGAGAAGAAGGTGGAGTCTGGAAAAGAAAAAACAAGTGTGAAAGTCAATAAAAACACATCTTTTATTCACATGGAGGAGTACAAGGTTATTTGTGAACTCTATTCTATGTCTGCATTTAATGAGTTAATTAATTAAAATGAGTTATAATAAAAACTATGGAAAATAATTTGTATAAACTGGATATATGTGTTTGAGGAAAACCAGCTTCACACCTTGGTTTGAAGAAATTCCTCACAAATAAATCCATTTGTTTTTGAGCAACAATAATAAAAACCACATGACGACTGTCTTCATGACTCATTGCATTTTCAAGGTTTTAATTAAACCAATCAAAAATTCTATGGTAAAATGCTGGACTGCCTACAACAAGAAAATCAAATGCCATTATCACCCGCTTATTACTGCTTTAATATAAGGTTATACATTTATATTTTAAATACTCAAATACTACTAGCTGGACTTGAAAAAATGTTATTAATGCTCCATGAAGTCAAAAGTTTCACACGTTCTGAATTTAGCCGTTTGAAATCTGTTTATTGTTTCCTTAATGAAAGTAAAGAGGATAAAGAAGTTTTCACTTTGCAGTTACAGGGGACACTCTGTAGCCAGCCTATATTTCAGTCATGCATTCTGATTTCTTCAGCTCATTATAATAGTCAGTGTTACTGTTAGCTCTTTATGAACAGCAGCATTCTGTAAGAGAGCATTCAAAACTAGGTTAACACTAGTCTGCTCATTCTAAAACATTTTTCTGCAGTAATATTCTCTAAATTGTTAGGTAATATTACCACCTGGTCATGCATTAGAAAAGATACTCTCCAATACTGTGATACCGTTATACATTTTCAAAATGCTGTGATACATATTTTTGATCATACCATCCAGCTCTAGGATGCACTAAAACATTACGTATTTTCCATTCCTTCAATAAAAAAATATTCAAAAAATTCAAATGTTCAAAAACATTTTTTTAAAATTCAAAATATTCAAAAACCTAAAGGCCTCGCCATCAACAGACTGAATCCTAAATGCATGTGTTTTTTCAAACACGCACAGAATGAATATACATATCAATATCAATATATATATATAGATAGATAGATATTGATATGTATATCAATGGATTGAACTTGTCACCAACTTGAACCAAGCCACTTTGCCTAAAGAACCCAATCTCAATCAAATAATTTATTTGTTATTCATTTTTACATCAAAAACCTGTAGTCTGTGGGTTTTCGCTGGGCCTAAATTTTTAACAATAATCAAAAAAGGTTTGACTTCTTGAATCACCTTGTAAAGGGGCCAGCTTCAAATGGGCAGAGCCATGTTTGCTTATATAGCTGTGATACGAAAAGGGACTGAATATTTGTAAATCATAGCCACTTGGTGGTGCTACACCAAAGAAAACTTATAACAACTATAGAAAATTACACAAAATGTATTCTTTACAAAAACAGAAAAACAATATTTTTGTCCTGTTTAAAATAAAAAAAAATTAAAGACTATAATCAAAAGTAAAGTATGAAATAAAAATGATGAAAGTGGGCAGAGCCAGAGTTAAAACAGTAACAATTAACTTAGTAAACACATTTAGGCCTTCAATCAGAAATGGCATGCAAAAAATACACCCAATAAGGCCCCTATGGGTCACTAGTTGGTGTTACATCAAGATGCAAATAATAGCATCAAGTACAGGAATGTCTGTCATATAAATATAAATTTGGTACATTTGTTATTTACTAGCTTTGACAGTAAATACCTTTTGAGCATCTTCCAGAAATAAGATGACATTTGACCTTTGAACTGCAATGACAAGCTTTATAGCTTTAACCTCGGTTCATTGCTGCTTGCAGCTATATTTATTATTATTTGTATTAAGCAGAATGGAAACAGGTGGATTCTCTTAATAAACTGAGGTGAACACCATGACCTCATAGGCACATACTTTGCATATAGTACCTAATGGCTTACCATCAGCCGCCTGAATGTAGTAGCCCTGCTTGGAGTCTGCTTTGACATTCAGCAGCTGCATGACTCGATCCAGAAGCCCATGAATGACTTCAAACCCAGGACTTTTGTTGTAATAAACAGCACAGAGGCGTCTGTTGTTACAAGCTCCAACATCTGAGATACAAAAAAAGCATCTTAGCAAGAATATTCGCTAATGAAATTGACTCACTGGGCACTTTATTAAGTGCACTTGTCCAACTGCAAGACAACACAGATTTCTAACCAGCCAATCACATGGCAGAAACTCAAAACATGTAGGTATGCAAACATATTAAAGATACTGTACTGCAGTTTAAACAGACAATAAAAATGTGGAAGAAAGACGGTTGTTGGTGCGGTGCAAGATAATTTGTTGGTGCTGTGCTTTGAGAATTTCAGAAACTGCTGATCTGTTTTTTTAACACAACCATCTCTGGAGTTAGCAGAGAAAGGCCCAAAAATGTGACAATATTCAGTAAGCAGCAGTTCTGTGGCAGCAAATGCCTTTTTGATGCTAGAGGCCAGAGGAAAATGGCCAGACCGGTTCAAAAGCTGATAGAAAGTCAACAATACCTCAAATAACCAATCTTTACAAATGAGGTTTGCGGAAGAACATCTCTGAACATGTCAAACCTTGAGACTATTGGACTACAGCAGCAGAACTCAACACCTAGGGTCATTCCTGTCAGCTAAGAACAGGACACTGGGCTACAATTCGTGCAGACTCAGCAAAATTGGACAATAGTAGATTGTTGCCTGATCTGAAGAGTTGATTACTGCTGGGTCAATTGGACGGTAGGGACAGAAATTGACTTCAACAAGAAAGGGTGGATCCATCATGCCTTGAATCAGTAGTTCAGGTTGGTGGTAGTAGTGTAATGCTGTGGGGTAATACAGATATTTTCTTGGCACACTTTAGGCCCATTGCCACCAACTGACCATTAGTAGATCTGCTTGATTATGACAAAAATTATGATGACGATGATTATAATTTAACCACCATCATTTTTAATGATTATGTTTGTCTTTGGAAATATACTGCATTACCGTTCATTCGGTTTTCCAGAGAAAGATAGTCCAGTCTATTATTATGATTATTTTATCATCAACAACTGAGATTATATTTCTCCCAAAAGCAGCGACGAAATTATTTCCTGTTGTATGTGTAAATAAAATAATTTGATTCCGTTTATGTAGCACCCAGTGTAGAGCAGGTGAAATTCCTTAGAAATACCACAGTATCAAAGAAGAAAAAGTAAATAAAAACAAACCCAATACAAGTAGTGATTTTTAATTGAAATTAGTGTAAGAAAGTATTTGTACTCTCTCTGTTTACAGACTACAACAACAATTATTATTATTATTATTATTATTATCATCATCATGACCTTAACAGTTACTGCTGGTGATTATAAGGAAATGTGTAAGAGACACTGCTTCTGTGAGATTCAGGTGTTTGAAAACAATGTGTTTCTTTGAGCAACTTACAGTTTGGCTTCTACATAAGTTTCTCAAGTCAACTTTTTTTTTTGACAATGTGCCACTTGGAAGCTCGGTTTACTAAACACAGAGATGTAAATGGTAATTTAAATTAAATGCTGGCTTATAAACTCTGTTAAGCAAAGGTGACTTAAGCAAAATTAAATCTAAAAGGCTAATAACTTAGCAGCAACTGAACTCTGTTATGAACTCCTGAAGTAAATGTGACATGCCGCACAAGTTCCACCTAAAAGTGCACTTTCCTCAAATGGAGTGACGGTGGAAACAGCCAATCACATGTTAACAGTAACTGCCAGCAACCAATAGATGAACTTAGATAATCTACGGCAGTGGTTCTCAAACTGTGGTACTTAAAACCTCTTGGTGGTATGCGAAAATAGCGGCTATCATTACTCTCGTCATATACTGTGTTTTCAAAAAGTACAGGGACAATATTACCATTAACTTATTCTCAAAGTTGGGTTGGGAGCTGGGTCTATTATACACAGATTGAATTTTGGCACGGATGTATACTGAGTCTCTGTACCTGTGAATGTGAATAAGTGTATTTTTTACCTAATATTATTCTGTTGATAATAATTTATCTTTTTAAACCTTAACTTATACCAAATCTCTAAATAGCTTCAGTCTTTGCTTGGCTTAAACAGAGAGTAGTTAAACATCTGCAAGGTCTATGATGCTTTTAGTAAAATAAAAGAAGCATAATGAATACCTTTGGTTTTGTTTTTCAGGACCACGTCTGAAATCTCAAAGAGTTTGAGAGGAAGTGGCATTTTCTTGTTAGCAACAATAGTCTTCAACAGACCAGGAAGAAGAGAGGTCCGGGCCACCTAGAGTGGGTAGAGAGCACCATTAGTCAAATCTGTGTCTTCAGACTCCTAGATCAGTGGTTCTCAAACTTTTTCACTAAGTACCACCTCTGAAAAAGTTTAGCACTCCAAGTACCACCATAAGGAGCAACATTAAAATACATGACTTAGTCCACAGTGTATAGGCCCTCCTGTTCAGCTAGTTAACTACAGTTCAAATAAGGGGCAATATTATTGCTAATAAATCAGTATGCAGCCTGAACATTAGGAATGTAATGATTAACAAGTTCAATGGCAAAATATCTTCCCTCCCTCTCGAACCCTCTTTCTATTTATCTCTCTCCCTCTCCACCTTCTCTCTCTCACTTCTCTGTCTCTCTCTTTCTTTCTGTCTTCCTCTCTAATCTTCTCCCTCTTTCTCTGTAAATTAGGCATATGTAAACATTTGTTTTATATGAGCTCTGCTTTCATTTGCTCAAAGTAAATTTATATGATTTACCTGCACAGAATTAGTGCCAACTACAGTATTTTATTAGTATTTTAACAACAATTACTTCCATTTGTCCTGTTTAAAATTAAACTTGATGAGAGTTTGGACTGAGGAACAGAGCGCAAGCAGATTCCAGAACACATTAAAATGATCAATAAACTTGAAACCTCTTGACAAACAGAAGAGTTCTAGCAATGTATTGAGCCCAAGCAAATAATAGAACTTATTTGAGCCATTTGTCAGAAGCGGACAACTTATGAAACACTGTATTTTGAGACTTTCAAGTGTGTCAAATAGTTCCATAAAGTCCTTCTTAAGCAGCTCTGATCCAGGATAAGATGTCTCAGTTTTACAATAATTTAAGTTTAATAAAAGATAAACACTGATGTAATGGGTTTTCCTCAAACCGTTTGACAGCACAAGAAAGCACATCAAATTACACATTTAAATCTGACTGTGCTCTGGTTTGTGTAACTTCATCGAGCTCCTTTCTGGTTACCTTTTTAAAGCTCTACTACAAAACAGTAACGCTGAAGCTGTTTTTTATCACATAACTCCCTAGGATATTTGCATGTCTCTGGATAACACTTTAAAAGATTCTTTGCAGTTATCATTCAGTTTCATCTTTCCTGTCACCTGAAATTCTGCAGTCTTTGGATTGGCAATATGCACGGCTCTGGTCTCTGTGATGTTCTTTCGGAGTTTCTCTGCGATATCGTCCTGTGAACACTGCGAGACAGAATAAAAGCAACAGCGAAAACAGGTTCACTATAAACATTTCATAAATACACAACTGAAATGAAACTAACAATATAATTAAGTTAAGCTAGTCAAATAGTTCATTAAGGAATGATTTCTCAACACTTTCTTGTATTGTGCTGCTGGGACACTGCTGTTCCTATACTTTCATTGTTGTTTCATTGACTCATCAGTGTCTGTTATTAATTCACCCACTAATTCAAAAGCTTTCTCATCACTACTGAGTGTTTTGCATTGATCAGCCAACTTAAGAATATAAATGGAACATTATTTGGGAAGCTACTGCCCTGCCAGGAGCTAAACCATTTGACTAAGAGAATAGCTTGAAACCATGAGATATAAAAAGAGATAACTAGAGCAGGAGCTAACATTTAATCCCATTTTCGGATAGTCACCAATAATATTTTTCTGATTAATCAAGCAACAGGATACATGTGGAACAATGTAGGGATGCTTGTGTCGCAGACCTAATAAATGTTAAATATTGTTTTTTAAATCATGAATCGGTTTGTCCTTGGATATGAAATTTGCCTGTAAAAATACACATATTTTTATTTCCAGAATGATTTTGACATTCTTAAAATGTTTGAAGGTTGAAGTGTGTAGACATTGCTTTCAAATAAAATTTTGAAAATTCTGAAAACACAAAAAAAAATACACAAATATTTACTAAAAAATAACAAAAAACTAAATGAAAATGTCATTAGATTTCTCACACCCAGGAGCAGAGGATAGTTTAACACGTCGTGTGACATTGAGGTTTGTGTTTTAGGTGGTTACCTGTCTAGAACATCAGTTTAGAAGGGTTCCACATGTTGTATTCGAAAGCAGCTAGAATAGTTATTTAGAGCTTTCCTTCAATCCGAAAGCCTTTTGTGTTATCCTACATTATTCATCTGTTAAATTAACTAGAACTTTATTTAGCTAGGTTTTTATTTCATTTCGTTAGATTGCACAGTATGTTGCTCTTGTCTTCCTTCTGTGTTCTGGGTGTTTTTGTTGTTGTTGTTTTGTACATATTGTAAATAGAGACCTTGTTGTTGTGTCTGTTTATAGATTTATTGGCATTATGGTGATAATGCTTTCACCAAAATAAATGTGATTCACGGTGCAAGTTTGGTTGTATTTTTCCTCATTCTTATTATTTCCTTATTCATTTCACCTTCCACATCTTTATATGTTTCAATGTTACCATAGAGATTGTCCATCTTAAACCGTAACACCTGTAATGATGCATTTCTCCTGGTAAAAAAATAAATATATAGACAAACACTTTAGATTGTGAGTCAACAACAGCTTGTTTAAAAGTAGCTAAAAATGGTTTTCAAACATCAGATCTCTTTGATTTACTAGGAATTTCACCACCTTAGGCAGTTCACTGAAGAGGAAACCACTATTCAGACTTGAAAGTGTTTCAGGTACAAATAAATAAGCAAATTCCTACTTCCTACCAGAGCGAAGGTCAGTGCTTCAGTGAAGCCAGCAGCTGCGATGTCTTGCCTCAGTAACTCACTCAGTTTGTTCAGAGGAAGCTGTAAAAAAAAACAAAATTCACATCAAAATCTAATTGGCCAGAATCCTTGCCTTTGGTGAACTGTTTCTCAGCAAACCTGATTGCCTACGGTGTATGTCTGTGGTATGCTCCTGGAGATGTTGTTAAAGCCGTATGCAATGGCGGCATCCTCCATGATGTCAGAGGCATGAATGACATCAGAACGTGTGGGCGGGATCTGGACTTGGATCTGATCGGCCTCGCCAGTGACCTCTGATTTTAGACACATGCGGGTCAGCAGCTGAGCAAGGCTCTCAGCAGGTTCACTAAGGAACAGCACAGAGTGATAGCGGTAACCATCACAGCATAGGACTGTTCTTTAGTTTTAATCCGATGAACTCACCTGATGCCAACTTTTTTATTGATAAACTCCCCAGACAGGGTCTCCATTCTGTATGCCAGCTCCTAATGTCAAACAAAAAGCATTGTACCCAAGAAACATTTCCCTCACCAAGAGACATCTTTTGGCTAATGCTTTGCTCAAAAATATACCTTTACAAGTTTCAACAGAAGAAAAAACATACTTACAAGAGTATCTGCATCAATACAATAATGTTCTGAAGATGATTTCAAGGGAAAATTTAATTTTTTTTTTAATTCGATTGTACATGGTAGCCTCTGATTTTAAACAATAACCATTAACTATAAAATAATAGCAAAAGCAGGATTTTAATCAGCATTTGTTTAAAATGTAATGCTTTGTTAAAGAGAATATTTTAAAAAATGCGTTCGTTCACAGAACACTCTGTAGTCTTTCTCTGTTTTTGCTTTGTTTTAAATGTCTAACAGCTTTAAATCGCTGTCTTAGCAGAAATTCTCTAGATTTTCTCTAGCATCTAACAGTTTAATGATTCTGATTAGTGGTGGGCATAGATTAAGGTTTGGATAATTATTGGATAAAGGTCTATGTTAATGTCATTGTAATTGAAATTAGCCTAGATTCAGAATAAGGCATTAAGAATGCTGCCCAAAATAAACGACTAAACGTCTATGATAGAGTTTCTCAAGCCAGGGGGCACTTGTTTCTAAAATGCTTCACAAACTATACATAAATTATGTTCAATAAGATGTACTTGTGTTTGCTAACTGATTATTCAGTTAAACATGAATTGTGAACTATAGCCTTACAAAGAAACTATTATATCATTTAAAAATACACAACACATTCTTCCTAAAGCAAAGGAGTAAAGTTCCCAGTCAGTGCTACACCCCTTCTCTACCATCTTCTCTTCTTTTGCAGAGAAGTATTGTCCTTATGATAGTTCACCTTGCAGGTAGTTTCCAAGTGAAAATAGTTACACCGGTTTTACACTGCTTCTATCTGTGTTGCGTGTGCTGAGCATTTTTTTTCCACACACAGGACCCCAAACAGATGTTACTAACAGCTGCATTGGATGAGACTTGCTTCAACCTCAAAGTTCAGAAACACAATAGATTCCAAAACGCTTTTTAATAAAGACTTGTTAGCCGAGGACAGCACCTGTTTTTATCTGTAAATGAGAGCTCGAGGAATCTCAACGTTAACTTAACATAAAGATAAAACAGATGTTTTTTAAATACATGGATACTGATGAATATACCATTATATATATATATATATATATATATATATATATATATATATATATATATATATATATATACATACACACAAACACACGAGTGTAAAGCGGCTGGGATGAGGATCAGCACCTCCAAGTCTGAGGCCATGGTTCTCGACCGGAAAAAGGTGGCCTGCCATCTCCAGGTCAGTGGAGTGCTCCTGCCTCAGGTGGAGGAGTTCAAGTATCTCGGGGTCCTGTTCACGAGTGAGGGGAGGATGGAGCGCGAGATCGACAGGCGTATCGGTGCAGCATCTGCAGTGATCCGGTCGCTGTATCGTTCTGTTGTGGTGAAAAGGGAGCTAAGCCAAAAGGCGAAGCTCTCGAATTACCGGTCGATCTACGTCCCTACTCTCACCTATGGTCATGAGCTCTGGGTCATGACAGAAAGGACAAGATCCCAGATACAAGCAACTGAAATAAGTTTCTTCCGCCGGGTGGTTGGGTGCTTCCTTAGAGATAGGGTGAGAAGCTCCATCACCCGGGGGGAGCTCGGAGTAGAGCCTGTGCTCCTCCACATCGAGAGGAGTCAGCTGAGGTGGCTTGGGCATCTGTTCCGGATGCCTCCTGGACACCTCCCAGGGGAGGGGTTCCGGGCACGTCCCACTGGTAGGAGGCTCCGGGGAAGACCCAGGACACGCTGGAGGGACTATGTCTCCCAGCTGGCCTGGGAACCCCTTGGGATCCCTCCTGGGGAGCTGGAAGAAGTGTCTGTGGAGAGGGAAGTCTGGGCATCCCTGCTTAGACTGCTGTCCCCGCGACCCGGCCCCGGATAAGCGAGAGAAGATGTTATGGATGGTATACCATTCATTTAAGTGTTTTTAATTATATCCATACTCTGTTGAGAACATTGCATATCAAATATAAAGGGATCTACATTTTTATATGCTGATTTTTTTAACATCATAATTAAAGAAATTGCTATTTGCATTTTTTTATGTAAAAATATTTATTTTTATGCGTCAGGCTTTTTTTTTTACATAAAACAATTATCATTATATGCTATAAAAGTATTGAATGGAAAAGTTTAAATGAATCACAATAAACTAATAAGTATTTTAAAGCTTTAACAAAGCTATGTACGTGTTACACGTACAAGAAATGTATTAAGAATTGCACTTTTACACATTGTTGGTCACTCCATCCAAGGACAGACTTAAAACGCAGGCTGTGTGAAATCAAAAAAGCTGTGCGCACCATAAATCTGCCGCTTGATGCTAATGCCGATCGACGCAGATCTCAGACACGGAGACAGTGTAAATTTTGCCATGCTAAATGCATTGCACGTTTGCATTTGATGTGGTAACTTCACTGCAAGCACACCCACAGGTACGGAGACTCTAGATATCAAGCTCCCAACTCATGTTTGAGAATAGATTATTTGTTTAATTGCCCCATAAGAGTCCCACCGCTAATTTTTAAACAATGAGATTTAAACCGTTTAAATCTACATAGTACAGGCTAAATATTCTTCACTGTAATTCATTGTCAATAAAGTCTATTGTCGTCAATAATCCACAAATCCACTTGTAAACATATGGGACAGATTGGACATAAATAAGCACTATTATTTTTGAAAGTTACTTGTCATGTGGTGTGAAACAAAGCTTAAGTTTGAGGAGTGCTTTGTCTTTTATAAGAAACAGTCGACTCAGAGTCTGATGTAGATTCGTACCAAGCCCCTACCACAACCTGTATCATTCATTTAGCTGAGAAACTAAACTCTTCCCCAAACCATAAATTGGGCTCTGCACGAGAACTTCGAGTTGTGTTGCATCACAGTGGAAGACATGGCTATATCATGCAGCTATATTTTCTCTGAAGCTATGAGATATCAGTGCTAGAGAGTCTTTTTTTCCTCCATAAACCCACCAGGACCTTATAATACCAACCTTTGGCTGAATTTCCAGTATCTTCCAAATACTAAATGGAAATCTACAATACTACAATGGCTCACTAAATGGGTGTTATTTAAGAATGGACAGTTCCTAGTTTATCTGGACAAGCTTCATACTCTACCTCCTAATCTATAAAAAAAAAGATTTTTTTTTTTTTAAATTTCAGTTGTGTTGTGTCTCACGGTGACCCAGCTGTCTCAGTTTGAAAATCTCTAACAATTATCCACTGACTGCAGTAAAATGTTGTTCTCTTACTTGACAAAATACTAGGGATACTGAGTTTCGATCTGCTAATATTACATAAAGAAAGAATAAATAGAAACAAGAAGAAACAAAAGTACATTTGTGGAAGAAAGAACAGACATTATATTTATATTTAGCTCAAATTGTACTCGGTTAATTCTTCTTTTGGAGACGTTTCAGAGAAAACCGGCACAGAGGAAGACTAGAACTGTTCATTACATCACAGTTTTGTAGCTTTGAAAATGGTCATGCCATTATTTAATACAGGACATTCTTAATAAATGCATATTTTTCCTCCAAAATTTTATGGTGATGCCTATGTTTAAGTGTAGTTGAGCAGAGTTTCTATTATCCTAAGACAGCACGCATGAGAGGTGTTATTAATGGTACTTGTGAAACCCTCAAACGCTCTGTGTTCTAAATATCTAGAGAGATCTGCTTGGGACTGAGTGTGTTATGTGCTATGCAGAGTAATGTTATATCGGAGCTGAAAATATTTTCTATTAAGCCTTAGCGTCTCTGTTTTGCTCTACGCAATCTCTTTAATCGCACTGTTTATTTGAATTGTATCAGAACATAGTTGTCTTATATTGTGTTGTTGATACTCCAGTCGACTCAGTGATCGGAAGGCTGTGATGTATTGGTTGTTATTTCCCTCACAATAAACACGTTTGAATAGAGTAGATGAAGATTTAAAACAACAGCTCCAAGAGCTCCAACAGCTCCATGAGCATTTGTACCTTTTTAAAAATATTAAGGAAGAATCAACATACAAACACTATTTGAGGGGTGTGCAGTATCCTATATCTGGCCCCTAATGTTGCTGTACTGTAGAGTGCTGAACTCGGCATGTTATGTTTCCCCATGACGATTTACGTAAGTCTGATAAGGTCCACACATTGTGTGAGCGCAGCCTGGGTGTGCGTACGATGTGCTTTCTTCATGACGCTATATGGTGCAGGATGAATTTTGTTAACTTAAGTAAAGTAAAAGTAAAATGTAAAACCCATAGCCAGTTTAAAAGCCCGTACAGTATAAATTAGTCTTTAACCTAGTTTTAAAAATCACAATATTGGCTAATAAATGGATATCTTGAGGCAGATCAATACAAAGTCTAGGGGCAGCCACAGAAAAATCACCTTTAGACTTCAGATTGACTATAGATCTCCAGAAAACCTTAGACAATAGTCAACAAACCTGTGTTACAAAACTAGCGTTTAACCCTAAAAAATAATGTTTAAAATCCCTCCATCTTTGTCTCCTTATCTATTCCATGTCTCTCCTCTCTCTTTCTCCATCCACTCTTTTCCTCTCTCATATTCTATATCCTCTATATTTCTCTCCTCTCACTATATTTTTTCCAAACTCAGGCATTGTGGCAAAAAATATCTTTTTGATTCAGATTTATATTTTTTTGGTTAAATGTTTTTATTTGAGAAGATTGTTATTTGACCTCGGTGGAAAAAAAGAGAGGATAAGAGTTGGATGGCCATGGCCCTTCAGGACTCTTTCTGGTTCGTCTTATAAAATTTGACCCTTGACTAAAACATTTTTGAGACCCCTGCAGTAGTGTAGTGAATTGAGAGGGTGTTAGTGGATATGCATACGTACAGGGTAAATACATAATCTGCCATCAGGACAAACCACCTCCACCTCCTCGACACTGAATAAAAGGAGAAAGCGTTATAAAACAAAGTATAGAGAGGGAAACAATGGAAGGATAATATCTGTAGCCTCACGTGAAGATCTCCTGGCAATATTCACTGAACATAGTCACCATCGTGTCCAGCGTGATTTTGGCCTGAAACACACAGAGACCAGCGGCTCACTGCTACAACACAATAAACCACCTATGTAGGTCAGACTGTATAAAAGTAAATATGTAGCATCTGTGATGATTAAATGAATGATGCAAAGGTTTTGGGTGGTTGGATTTTCTTGATGGCATCAAGTCCTACCCGGAGAGTTGAAGGCTTCTCCAGAGATGATAATGAAATCGAAACCTAACTACACGTTCACATGGAGAACATAAGCAATGTAGTTTGTGAGTAATTTACATAGTAAAGGTAGGAAAAATCTCAAATCTATGCTAAGAAAATGTGGTAAGAATATTGTGATGTAACGTTGATAATATTGAAGACATCGTGGTCAGTTTGCAGCTGATGTTGCAGAAGTTCAAATATTTGAACATTGGTGGATTTTCACAGCCACACCAACCATTAAGGAGCTTTCCAGCGTATTTAGATGAGTAAAAAACCAGCCGCTATCAGCAAACAGTGCATTCACCTGCAGGAAAGGAGTTGAGATTTTTTTTTGACGATTTAACGCTGCTTTGGGCAGAATTTCCTCAGCACGGATCTATGACCTAGGTACGATTTAGCAAAAATATCTTAATGTGATTTTATTTGTACTTTTTCAATTAATTTCTTGGTTTACTGCAAAAAAAAAAACTAAAATACAGCGAATTATTCAAAACATCTTGGTAATATTTATGAAGCTATATATATATATATATGAAACAAATATAGTGGGGAATTTGTATCATCTGCCAGCAACAAAACATCATCTAACACTGTGTATTTCACAGGCCACAGAAGAGGAAAGGCAAGAGTATAGGTCTGAGAATAGGGACTCTCAACGTTGGTACAATGACCGGGAAAGGTAGAGAGCTGGCGGACATGATGGAGAGAAGGAAGGTAGATATTCTGTGTGTGCAGGAGACCAGGTGGAAGGGTAGCAAACGCGTAGTATTGGAGGGGGATACAAACTGTTTTACTATGGTGAGGATAGGAAGAGAAATGGGGTAGGAGTGATCCTGAAGGAGGAGTTTGTGAGGAATGTTTTAGAGGTGAAAAGAGTGTCTGACAGGGTGATCAGTTTGAAGTTAGAGATTGAAGGGGTGATGTTGAATGTAGTGAGTGGATATGCTCCACAAGTAGGCTGTAAGTTAGAAGTAAAGGAGAGATTCTGGAGCGAGTTAGATGAGGTGATGGAGAGTATTCCCAGAGGGGAGAGAGTAGTGGTGGGAGCAGACTTCAACGGTCATGTTGGCGAGGGCAACAGAGGTGATGACGGGCAGGTTTGGTGTTTAGGAAAGGAACCCAGAAGGACAGATGGTGGTGGACTTTGCCAAGAGGATGGAAATGGCTGTAGTTAACACTTATTTCCAGAAGAGGGAGGAACATAGAGTTACCTACAAGAGTGGTGGTAGGAGTACGCAGGTGGACTACATCCTAGGTAGACGAGCCAATCTGAGAGAGATCACTGACTGCAAAGTAGTGGTAGGAGAGAGTGTAGCCAGACAGCATCGGATGGTGATGTGTAGGATGTTTCTGGTGGTCAGGAAGAAGAAGGGAGGAAAGATGGAAAACAAGACCAAGTGGTGGAAGTTGAAAAAGGAAGACGCTTGTGAGGAATTCAGACAGAAGCTGAGACAGGCTTTGGGTAGCCAGGAAGAGCTTCCAGAGGACTGGGAAACTACAGCAGAAGTGATCAGGGAGACAGGTAGGAAGGTGCGAGTTGTGTCAGCAGGAAGAAGGAAAGAAGATAAGGAAACATGGTGGTGGAATGAGAAAGTACAGGACATCATCCAGAGGAAGAGACTAGCTAAAAAGAAGTGGGACATCGAGAGGACTGAAGACAGTAGACAGGACTACAAGGAATCACAGCGCAGAGTGAAGAGGGAGGTGGCAAAGGCCAAACAGAAGGCATATGATGAGTTGTATGCCAGGTTAGACACGAGGGAAGGTGAGAAGGAATTGTACAGATTAGCGAGACAGAGATGGGAAGGATGTGCAACAGATAAGGGTGATTAAAGATAGAGATGGAAGGGTTCTTACAAGTGAGGAGAGTGTGCAGGGAAGATGGAAGGAGTATTTTGAGGAGTTGATGAATGAGGAGAATGAGAGGGAAAGAAGGGGGAAGAGGTGAACATTGTAGAGCAGGAAGTTGAAAAGATTAGAAAGGATGAGGTGAGGAAGGCTCTGAGGAGAAAGAAGAGTGGTCCAGATGACATCCCTTTGGAGGTGTGGAAGTGTCTAGGAGAGACAGCGGTGGAGTTCCTATCAAGGTTATTCAACAGGATTCTAGAGAGTGAGAAGAAGCCTGAGGAATGGAGGAGAAGTGTCCTAGTGCCAATCTTTAAGAACAAGGGTGATGTGCAGAGTTGTAACAACTACAGAGGTATAAAGTTGATGACACAATGAAACTCTGGGAAAGAGTAGTGGAAGCTAGGCTAAGAAGGGAAGTGGATATTTGCAAGCAGCAGTATGCTTCATGCCCAAGAAGAGCAGTACTGATGCAATTTTTGCTCTGAGAATGCTAATGGAGAAGTACAGAGATGGTCAGAAGGAGCTGCACTGCGTCTTTGTGGATTTAGAGAAAGCGTATGACAGGGTGCTGAGAGAGGAGCTATGGTCCTGTATGAGGATGTCAGTAGTTGCAGAGAAGTACGTCAGAGTAGTTCAGGATATGTATGAGAGGAGTATGACAACAGTGAGATGTGCTGCAGATCAGACGGAGGAGTTCAAGGTGGAGGTGGGGCTACATCAAGGATCGGCTTTGAGTCCCTTCTTGTTTCCTATGGGGATGGAAAGGTTGACAGATGAGGTCAGACAGGAATCTCCATGGACAATGATGTTTGCAGATGACATTGTAATCTGTAGTGAGAGTAGAGAGCAGGTGGTGGGACACCTAGAAAGTTGGAGGTCTGCTCTAGAAAGAAGAGGAATGAAAGTCAGTCGTAGTAAGACAGAATACATGTGTTTGAACGAGAGGGAGGGAAGCAGAACAGTGAGGTTACAGGGGCTGAGGTCAAGAAGGTGGAGGAGTTTAGGTATTTGGGGTCAACAGTCCAGTGCGACGGGGAGTGTGGAAAAGAGGTGAAGAGGCGAGTGCAGGCAGGTTGGAGTGGGTGGAGAAAAGTGTCAGGGGTGTTGTGTGACAGAAGAGTGTCAGCAAGAATCAAAGGAAAGGTGTACAGAACAGTAGTGAGAGCAGCTATGATGTATGGGTTAGAGACTGTAGCAGTGAGGAAGAGACACGAGGCAGAGATGGAAGTAGCAGAGATGAGGATGTTGAGGTTCAGTTTAGGAGTGACAAGGATGGACAAGACAAGAGTAGAGGATACTGAGGCCAGAGTTAGGTGGAAACAGATGATTTGCTGTGGCGACCCCTAAACTGGGAACAGCCGAAAGAAGAAGAAGAAGTGCATTTCACAGGCCGCGTTCACTGCTGAAGCAAGATTGGCAACCAATTCCTTGAGCAAAGATGACAGACTTTTTTAAATTTTAATTTAAGACTTATTTAAGTAATAAAAACAAAATTTTATACACTCAGAAGATAACTTGTTATGATTATTTTGATATACATGCACTGGTCAGATTATCTCAGTAATACCTTTCCAAAAGTAAAATGTGCATTTTTCTTTCATTTATCACACACAGACTGATATACTTGAAATGCTTTATTTTCTTTTAAATGCTATGAATATAACTGATAATGAATGGAAACTACAAATCAGTATCTCAGAAATGTTTTATATCGTGAAAAGCTGTAAATATTGAAGACACAAACTCAGAACATCAGCAAAGAACTTTAATCATCAAACCTTTGTGAGATCAGTGCCGGTGCACTCGATGAAAACGTTCTTAGTGTTTAAAGAAATTTTGCTGTGGTCCCCTGAAACACAGAACAGTAAATTGCTAGAAGACTCATCTACAGTTCAAAGCCATGAAGACAGTACATTTTCCTGACACTGACCGTTGATGATGGGAGGCATAGAGACAATGATGCCGTTGCTGTCGTGGATCACAGGATAGAGTGGTTTATTTTCAATGATATGCAGGTAATGCCTTAAGTGACTGTCTGTCTGGAACATCAACAACAACCAAATTACTGAGAGCAAAATTGATTTCATTACGTCCATTCCGTCAGTGCTGAACAACAATCTCCAAACCAAAACACTTTAATCAAATACAGTGGTATGCCACAACTCAAATGTTTTCTATTCACATGATAGTGGAACACATTGGGATGTGCATATATGCCAGCATGCTTCCAACCACACAGAGCATCCAGAACAATTATTGATAAACCTCACCTGTGAGCTTAAAGAACTTAGATGAGAAGCTTTTTTCCCTATTTGCTATTGTTCTCTTACATATTGTTCTTAAAGCTGGTTGTTTCAAAAGATTTAGCCCAAATGCAGGCAGACCATGGCATTCATTGCCAATTAAATCTATTGTCAACAATATTCAGCATTGACTATTAATTGATGGTCTGGGCCTGCTTTGCTGCCTCAGGAAAGGAGCAACTTGCTGTGATTTAGGGAAAAAAAGAATTCTGTAGTTCAGAAAATGCAGAAGGAGAATGTCCGGCCGTGCTCTTAGATCAAGCAAAAGGACTATGATCTGAAATACAACAGCAAATCCACCTCTGAATGGCTCAAGGAAAATAAAATTAAGGTTTTTGAGTGGCCAAATCAAAGTCCAGATTTAAATTCGATTGAGATGCTGTAGTGTGACCTTAAATGGGCAGTTCATGCATGAAAACCCTCCAATATGGCAAAATTTAAACAATTCTGCAAGAAGAGCTGGCCAAAAATCCTCCCCAGCAGTGTCTCCTCACCAATTATCACAAAAGTTTGATTATATTTACTGCTGCCAAAAGGTGGTGCAACTCACTATTAGATTACATTTCACATAGGGTTAGGTAGGTTTGGATTTGTTTTATGTCTCAAAAATTTGAATTATCATTCAGAAACAGGATTTTGTCTTTCCTTGGGTTGTTTGTGCGATATTAAAATTGGTTTGATGATCTGTAAACTTTTTGAGTGATAAATATGCAAAAAAAAAAACCCCACAGAAATCGGAAAGGGGGAAAATTCTCACAGCACTTTACATCGGTCCCAAATTATCAGATTCTCATGACAGTCCAAGTGTAAACACATTCGTATTACAACACACACAATAACTCATAGCGCTACCTAGCTTTTTTTTATTTGTAAAAGGATATGGTTCTAGCGACTATTCTAGGATCAAAGATTTTTTTTACACACAGAGGTCGTGGCACGTAGCCGTACAGATTGGCCACGAGGGTGAAAGCACCTAAGGTTTTTAAATTAATCAATGCTAACACATATTTAACCAGTTAAAGGCATTAAAAAGCGCACCTCTAATAACCACTCAAATTTTTTTTATTGTATTGTATAATTTTCTTTATACATTTTCATGCTTTCTTTAATGAACAAAAAAAAATATCAATAACATACATAGATATTTGGGCATATTTAGATTTTTTTTTTTTACAAGAATCTTTATACCTACATCAAATTGAGTGCTCTTGTGCTTTTCTCAATAACATTCCAGAAAACGGTTTCTTTTGTTATGTTTGAACTGTTGCACTATGTTTTCAAGTTTTCGTATGGGGTGCTTATATGTTGTTTTTAGTCATTAAACTAAAACATACTTCATCTTTTGTTATTAGGTTGCTAATATTAAGTCGATTTTGAATACTTCAGCTTTATATGTGTACTTAAGGCTTTTGATGTCCCACAAATAGTTTACACTTCATGATGAAAAAAACAGCACCGTCGCACCATTTGCGGATAATTATTGCAACACGGATTAATTAATCCTGTGGTGTCTCCATCTCAAGGACCCACGGTAGACTCTCGCAGTGACCTAAGATAACCTTACAGGTCACCCTGGTGGTTAAAAGGGAATCTTTTAACCCGGACACTGGCATATTTGGTGTATAACCTCCAATGTCATTCAATTATTCCATAAAACGGAACTTCTCTGGTGGCATTATCTCCTTATTCTATTCTGAATCAGAAAAAATGTTTATTGCCAAGTATGCAAGTGCACACCCGATAAAATGAAATGAGAGAGAAGAGAGAAAAATATAGAGAAGATATAAAAGAAACAGAGAGAACGAAAGAGAGAGTGGGGAAGGAGACTGAAATGAGGGAGAAAATAAAGATATAGTGGAGAAAAAAGATTGAGGAGAGAGAAAGAGAGTGTGAGAGAAAAAGAGATTAAAGCGAGATTAATGTGTGCGTGTGTGTAAGCGTGCGTGCACATAAGAGAGAGGGAGAGAAAGAAAGATCAACAGAGGAAAAAGAAGAAAAGAGGGCATGAGGAGAGATGAAAAAAGAGAACTTGAGAAAGAAAAAAAAGAGACGAGAAAAAAGAAAGAGAAAGAGTGATTGAGATAGAAAAGAGAGAGAGCAAGGACAGAAGAAAAGTGTGAAAATGAAATAGAAGAGAGAGAAGAAAAAAGAAGAGAGGAGAGAGAAAAATAAAGAGGAGAGAGGAAAAGAGTGAGTGTGAGAGAAGAGAAAGAAAGAGAGATAAAGAGAGGAAAGATAGAAAAAGAAAGGGATGAGAAAGTAAGAAATAAAGATATAGACCGAGAAATAAAGAGAGAAAAAGAGGGAGAAAGAAAAGTGAGAGAGACAGAGAAAAAGAGACAAAGAGAAAAAAAGAGAGAGAAAGTGTCTTTTAGAGAGAGAGGTGAGGAGAGAGAAAAAAGAGGGATTGACCAAGGAAAGAGAGAGAGAGGAGAGAGAGAGAGAGAGAGAGAAAGAGGGATTTATTTATTATAGTAAAGACACAGGAGAACAAGAGTGTAAATGCATATGCATTCACACTAATAAGGCACTTTAATTGGACTCTCACGACCGATATTTGGTCAAGCAAATTAAAGGAAAATTCACATCTACCTGAACATACGGTGCAAAGTTACCAGCGTAAACATAACTCAATAGGAAAGCACCGGCCACATCTGTCTGAGTGATCAGTGGGAATGAACAAGAGTTCAACTGGATTGGTTTTTCACAAGAGAACAACCAATGAAAACTGCTGTTTTTATAACATGGATGGCGCTCGATACACACTGCCACTTCAATCTCACAACTTTTCTTATAGTGAGAAGATAAAACGCTTCTATTTAGAGAATGGAAAAAGTGATGCAACTAAAATGTTGAATTACATTTAAATCATATTAAGCCAAGTGGATAACCGTTTAATACTTTTTTTAATCTCCTTTGATGTTTTATTTCGGAACAAACTCAGTTGAGATTGCATGTACGATATACGAATATTTGTTGTAGAAAAAAACTTGAACTCTGACCTGATAGAGGCTCATGAGCTCTGCAGCAGTGAACTCTTTGCTCTGATTGAGCGCTTTGAAGCAGATGTCACCGGGAGGTTTGGCAGTGTAGGTGAACGGACCAGTGAGTGTGTCCAAATCATGAGTTCCAATAGCAACCAGCGTTCTTTTCCTGAGGAGTGAAGAGCAGAGTGAAAGTGAAAGGTAAGCGCTGATTAACCGGCCTAAAACAGATCCTTTCGGTTTACATACATAATTATAAACAAACAACCTGCCAGAATTGCTGGGCTCTCTTGATTCAGTTTAATCAAGCAATTCTATACGTATGCAGTGACAACTTTTTTTTAAGATTATGGTGAGTCATCCAAGTGAAAAATTCACACATTTTCTGTGGTGTGTGTGATCTGTGGGATTTTTCAACATCCTGGAATAGCCTATTTGAAACTTTTGTTTGTTTACAAACCTTATTTTGAGTCATAAATTAATATAAATTAATATAAATTCATGTTTTTGTGTGTAGTAGTTTAGGGGAATTAAAAAGGCCCTATGCAGAGCTGCTCTGGGATTCCTGCTTCAAAAAGAAGAAGAATTAGTTTTAGTCAAAATCTAAAAAGAAAAAAAGAACATGTGCTGGACAATGAACTAGAGAGATGTCAGTAAAGTTTCAAAGATTCTATTATCCCGGCTCAGTAACTTGAAATATACTGATTATTAATAAACTTATGAGACCACTTTGTAATCTGAGTAAAATGGGAACAAGCAACAAATATGTTTTTGCCTAAAAATTTGCAAAAATGTAATTGCAACCATTAAAATCTAGGGAGCATAAATTATAAAAATATTCAGAATTCTGTTTTGATAAATTGACAAAAAAGCCAACGGTCTGTATTTTTTCTCCAAATTCATCCCAAAAAGAGACGTAGAGTGTGGAATGTAGATTAATTGTCCTCTATATTTTGAATTGGTAGCTCCAAATCTCATGACACCTACAACTGTAATACCGTAAACTTCACTTTTTTATTACTATATACGCTATATTTGCTTTTGTGAGGTTAATCTGGCATTATTGTCTTTTCCTGCTGAAAATCCATGTTTTAACTTTTCGTGCACAATATGTCATATACTTATGTCATATAAACTCCAGCAAAACAGCCGCGTAAGCTTATAATAAACATGACAATGTAAAGTGACTGATATCGCAAACAGACAAACAAAAAAAACTGTTATTTATACTATACACATTATACTGTACATTTCACAATGTTCCACAACAAGTACCCCAGGGTTCTCTAGTTTGTTAAGTGTTCAAGAAACAGTAAAGAAAGCAGAACTGTTCTCCCATGGACTCCATCAGTCTATGCTCCAGAAATAGTCACAATTCTGAATTAATTTAACATATTAATATAGTTTTAGCCAAATGTAAAAAAATTTGATGATTAATATTGTGCGGAAGTTACGGTGATCACACTCAGTGACACGATGGTAGAGCCGTCAGAACCTAATATCATACTTGTCAATGAAAGTAAAAATACTTTATTATGCCTTCAAAACCTTTAATGCTGTTAAGTTAATGATTAAAATATGGTCATTTGAGCATATAGTCCCCAGTGATAGGTTTCATTTGGGAGTATGTAATTCATTAGCCATTAAATACTTCTAAAAAACCCAGATATTGTCATTTATCATTAATTTTTCAGACGAACTAAATAGGATGTAAAAATTAAAAAAAAATTGTTGGCCCTTTTAATTTTCCTTTTTATTTTGAAAATCAAATGAACTACTGATACACGCTGAAAGTTACATTCATTCACTTGTTTACTCTAAATTGAAAAGCAAACATTTCATAATTATCGCTTGAGCACCAGCGGTGTGAGAACCCTATTGTAATTTGAAAAATTCATATTTATTCAAATTTTAGTTTTTTTTTTAAATTATTATTCTTTTCCATCAATGCAGGGCGTTTTCAGGGCCTGAACATGAAACAAAAGTCCCAGATTTTTTGCACAAGCCTCACAGTCGGTGAAACATTACATCAAATGTGTGTCCAAAAACTGACTTTAAAAAAATGGGTCTTTACCACCATCTAAAGCATTTCGCCATCTAATACTTTGACCTCCTCCCATAGATTTAACATGCTCAGTTTTAAACTCAGCCAGTATAATCTTAAATTTTGTCCAATATTAAATGGCGAAGCTTTTGAAGATTCACTATAGCGCCACCTAAAATGTTTTAGCTGCTAGATAACTATCAGTTTGTCAAACAGGTATGAAATTTGATACACACGTACTGTACTAAGCCAAATTTCCTTCGCCTATGACAAACTGTTTGAGCAACAGCTACAAAAACACAATAGGTGGTGTTTTCAAACACAATTTTACAAAATTTTCACAGGGTCTGATGTGTGTGCAATAATCTGGGACTTTCGTTTATGTTTATACCCTCAAAAGTACACGCAATGAAGGAAAAGAATAATAATAATAATAATAATAATAAATATACCTGCAAGCAGCGATTAGGGCTCAAAGCCATGTGGCACTGCACACACTGGTGGCCAGTAACTCAAACTTTATTTACAAACACTTTAATCTTCAAGACAAAAGTGTTTGTTCAGAATCAACATTCAACCTCACGTAGCGATTATTATATGATTTGTTACCATTGCTAATTATTACAGGTTGCCATTGATGTAAAATAAACAGAATAAGTGGAGGAGTGCAACAAACTGAATGTTTAAGTTTATTAAGCATAAAGTATATTGAAATTGTTTGTTTTAATACTTTAATGTTTAGAGGTTAACTCACAATTTAAACACTTTTAAAGACTATTCTTGTTGTGTTGACTTCGCGTAATATATATAAAGTGTAATATATATAAAAGCGTAATTTACAGAGGAAGTTTTGTCTTTTGAATTTGGGACTTAATCAGTCTCAGCCAGACACTGTCCATTAACGGGGTCATGAAGCTCTACTGTCTACAGGTCTACTGCCTGAAAAGAATCACCCATCAGCCATCACTGATGGGGGAGTGGTCTTCTGAGGTGTGTCTAGGTCATTTTCAGGTAGTTAATTGGGTTTCCTAGGTGTGTAGTAGTTACAAGTATATAGTTTGCTGGCTACATAACATCCTCTAAGTTGTGAGTGTAAAAGGTGAGTTTTTTTTATATGTATTGATTGTTATGGTTGATAAATTAAATATTACAGCAGTATATGTAAATTTTCCTTACTCGCAGTAAGTATTATTAGACGGTCATTAAAAGAATATGTTTGTTTAATCGTTGTTCAAATAAATGCATTTGGTAGCTTTAAAAGCGATAGATTTTGCCCCTTTTTAGTATTCAGCTTTAGATAAAATAACTGGATAGATAAAAAAAGTTTGGGCTAAATTATAATTGGCGAGGGCCCTTTGCGCCTTTTGCGGGAATTTTAACCCCTCTTTTTCCTTTTTATACAGTTCAAGCACTCACCTGCAAATGTTCTGGTGCAGTTTCTCTTGCAGCTCGATGAAGCTGTCATATCTTTCCTGAGAAAAAGTGATGTTGCGCAGAACAGCTGCCACAGCATGTGGTCTCACAGACCATGTCTAAATGATCACAGATTCAGCAAGGTCAGAAATCATCGCTGCATGCTGCTCATCTTTTATCCTGAACGATACATACTTTATCAGTTATGACTAGCCGTTGAGGCTGTGCCCCATCAGATGGACTCACGCGCTTGTAAAGAGGAGCATTTAACCTAAAAAAACACAACAACAAAAACAAGTATAGCTTAAACTTAGTCAAACCAGCTGGAGACTCTTGCTCCTGATCGGTTTTGACCACATCTCTCATACATGTTCATTAATCAGTCATGCTCGATATGCGCTCCAGCTGAAGATAACCTGTTTCAATTGTACGTTAGGGCATGTACATGAAGTAAATAATAACCACAATAATTGTTTATTCCTAATCGCATAGTTTTGATGCTTGTTAACTGTCCAGCACTAGTTGCAAAGTAAAGAAGTAAACAAATCTATCATCAATTCAACGGTGGAAATATTTTTTTCTATGCAATTACAAACACACTATTGATGTGTTTTCTGAAATTCTGCAGCAAAAGATTAAACTCTAAAAGATGCTCTACCTACCTATAAGTCCAGCTAAACATTAAAGCTCTAGAAGCACTCTTCTCACCTAAACTACATGTTCGGCGCATATTAAAATATCTGGAATTTTAATTTTTTTTGTATCTGCGTTTTTTTGCACCCAAATCACTTACGCGTCACACACTTTGATAAATTTTTGGGATTTAACTCCTCTGAAACTCCTAAAGCTTGCTTTCCCAGCGCTGCTCCGTCATCTCTTTAAGCGAGCTGCATTGCTTATGTATAACTCACGACGTCTTTAGTTCATTGTACCATGACATGAACATTTAAAATAACATTAATAATTGTACCTGTGTTACTGTGGATGATACATTATGGTCCACCCATGTGTATATGAGTTATTTTTGTTATTAACCTACAATAGTTACTGTACTGTTTTGGTATATTTATTTCCTGACTCCGATCATTTGAAAACCCTGTGATCAGACTGAAGTCCAATAGGACAACCCTATTTCATAAAAAAACATACTGAATTGTTTCGTTTTATGGTTGGAAATTTTTGGCTTCCATTTTTCTGATTTTAATATGGAGGACATTTTCATAAAAACATAAGAATGTGCATAAAACACATTTCTTGTGAGGAAAAACAAGCCATGACGAGTGAAATTCTCCAGAATATAAAACAAGGACGCTTTTTGTAACTTTATTAATCCATTTACGGCCTTCATAAAGCTTATAATTTAAATGTAAAATAAAATATGGTGATGTAAT
This sequence comes from Danionella dracula, assembly GCA_900490495.1. Taxonomy (NCBI): domain Eukaryota; kingdom Metazoa; phylum Chordata; class Actinopteri; order Cypriniformes; family Danionidae; genus Danionella; species Danionella dracula. The sequence continues at coordinate 1,287,123 of UELW01000478.1, forward strand.
ATGCAAAATGAATTGCTGTAATTAAATTGGCATTTTCGCTATACATGTATGCTAAGTTTGTTGCTAAACTAAAATAAAAAATTAAATATGCAATATACATTTGCTATTTACAAATTTAGTTTTACAATGTAAATTGCATAGATTATTTAATGTCTAAGTTTAAAACTTAAATTGAAATGCATTACAAAAGTTGAATGGCGCATAGCATGTACACACAAAAATAGTAACAAAATGAGCATTCAAATGGTATTTGTCTTGAATGCAATTAGATTCACTAAATTCATTCCTAAAATGCATTACGGCAAAGCCACACTCACTCAGGGTAGAAAAGGCAAGTTTACTTGTAAAGCACATTTCGTACACAGGGAATTTCAAAGTGCTTTACACTGATGAAGCACTTTGAATAAAAGTCATAGAATAAAAAAGAAAGTACATTTAATAAAATCAAGCATTAAACAGGTCAAATGAATGCATATTAATTAAAAACTGAAAAATAAGACATGGACTAAGATAGCAAAGTGCAGAGATAACAGATGTTCTGAGTGGTGTCTGACTGATCCCAAAAGGGCTGAGGATTATGGAGGGCTAAAAAAAAAGCTGCATTTTAGTCTAAATAAGCCCAACGGGGCCCAGTTTGGGAAAGCAGAGAGAGTTACGTGAATAACGCAGAATTCTTGGTCAACATCAAGAATGTTCAAATATTTGACACCATCTTATAGTGAGTGCAGCTTAAAAGCTTTATTGTAATGTGCAACATTTAAATGTGGCTACTTAAAGCAGTATAACAATAGTTTTTGTCTTACTTCTCTTTGAAAACCAGCAGCCCCCGCACCAGGCCCTCCAGACACAAGAGATCATAGCGATTGGCTGGAACATCAATCTTATACAACACCACATCTGAAGCTCCTTCAGCCTTACAGTCTCCCTGCTCACGACTGATTATGTCCTTCTCTGACGTCTGGCCAAAGAGAAACAGAGCAGTGCATCACAGAAGAACATTCAAGGATCAAGTCAGAACACCAACCATACTTTGACAGGTACACACATTTACAAACGTTTGGCTATAAGTACTTGCATATGCATCATTGCAAATTTATTTTGGCCATATTTATGCACCCTAAAGGCATGGAGTATGAATTCAAAACAGAAAAACAAAAATTCAAACTTCTGGTCTGTCAGGAATAGTTAAGCAAATTTTTTATCTTGTAAAATTCTCTATACCAGCATCGTTTACTCCTTGACTTAACTTGTGCATTGTAACAAGATCCATAAAAATCAAGCTTGACATTTTAGTTCACTGTCTTTTGAGTTTGTTAAAAAAAAAAAGCATCACGTTAATTTATTGACTCACTATTTCATCCAGCTCGAGGCCAAACTCGAAACAGAGCTCGTCAAACTCTTCATCGGCTAAAAAGCAGAACAGTTATCACATAAAAAATGTTCATCTCAAAGTCCTTAAAAAACCAACATATGTAACGTCCGAGTATTATGCATTAGGATATTCTTCGTCTGAAGAATATGAATCTATAGTTAAACCTGAGAAAAAAAACTGAACAAAATCGACGCCATTAAAACAAGTAAGGGTTAAGTTACTAAACGTTAAATAGTAAGACACGATTAATTTAACGAGCTGATGCAATCGGAAATGGCAAGGTAAATAACGTAACATCAAAATAGAACCCCAATACAAAATATTTTAACGTTACCCTTACTAAAAAATAGTCATACTAAACACATGTAAAACAACAAACTAAGGGTAATACAATTAACGTTAACGTAAATTCTTAAGCTAGACTACGTATTTTTCCATGATTAACGTCATTAAACGGACTCTGGCCACACGTTGCCCATAACGTGCTTTAAGAATCTGCGTATACGTTAATGTATTATTACTGAATGTTTGTCCTAAAGCTTCGAAAAGCAGATCCTTCTTCACGCTGACCGTCGGCATGGCTGCGGCTGGGCGGATTTGCTTCTTCTTCTGGCTTCTGGCTTCTTCTTCTTCTTCTTTGGTGTTTTATGGCAGTTTGCATCCTTTCTTTTGGTGCATTACCGCCACCATCTGGGATGTAGTTGGGACAATTGTTCAAATAGAGATTAAGGAAGAAAAAAAACACCTACCTACAGATATTCCAACCTATACTAAATGCAAGTGTCTAAAATGGATACCTGCACCCGCTTATATTCTGCAGTCATTTTTAGTTTTTGTTTAAGAAACATCAAAATACTTTTGTAAGTTCTTGCATCTTTTAATAATGTCGAGATTGTGCATGGCTCTATTTTCGTTTTTTTAACTTCTTTCATTAGACTGTTTCTCTCCTCTTCATAGGTTTTGCAATCCATAATAACGTGTTCAATAGATTCCTGCTCTCCACAGTTTTCACATTTTCCTGTTGGGTGATTTCCTATTTTAAATTGATGGTGATTTAATCTAGTGTGCCCTATTCTTAACCTTGTTATAATTGTCTCTTCTTTTCTTGTATCTTTTCCTGTATTTTATAAAGATCTCTTCCAATTTCACCTTCATTCCATTGTTCTTGCCCCATTTCGTTCATACATTTATTTATTATACCTTAATTTTGCCTCATTCTTACTTAGTGGAATGTTTGCTGTTACCTTCTCAGTTTTAACAGCTTGCCCAGCTGCTGCATCTGCCTCTTCGCCTCCCTCTATCCCCACATGAGCAGGAATCCATAAAAACTGAACTATTAAATCTTTTCTTTCCAATTCTTTTAGTTTATTTGTTATTTCAATAACCATGTCTTGTCTTGTCTTGTTTTTATACTAAGCAAAGCAGATGAACTGTCTGAACAGATGAGAGTATTTTTTACTTTGTTTTTATTGATCAGGTGAGCGCTGTTTTAATTGCTACTAACTCTGTTGTAAAAACACTAAGATTGTCCGTCGTTCTTTCTTTCATTATAATTGTATCTTTTGGAATTACCACCGCTACTCCTGTTTTCCCAGTTTTGGGGTCTTTTGATCCATCTGTAAATATTTGTATTTTATTTTTATAGTGTTCATCAATGTAGTTTAGTGTGTGGGAAGCTTTCTGACTTTTATGTTCAATACTCTTTAGTTGTTCAATTAGGTTTAAGTTCATTCTAATTATTTGTGTATGCCATGGTGGTTTGTATCTTTTACGTACATGACACTATACTCATAATTATCTAGCCCCATTTTGTTTGCTATTTTGTTTCCTAGCCAACCTAAATTATAGAAATTACTTTGATTATATTCCCAACAGTTTTTGAGTATCTTTTTAAAAGCTTGATCTTCATCTTGACCTTGTATTTTTATCCAGTAGTTCATCATTATTTTTTTTTTCTTAACCTTAAATGCATCTATTATTATTTTAATAATAATCCCCTGTTATTGGGGATGACATAATGGCTCCACAGCTTAATCTGAGTGCTTTTGTTTGCTCTACTTCTAGTTTCTTTAAATTGTTTTAAACGTATATGCAGACGTATATGCTAAGCAAACAATTGGGGTTTCATTATGCTTTTATAAATTTTAATAATTCTATTTTTGCTTCTATACATCTGTGATACACACAAAAGTGTTTATACAATTGTGTTGTGTTTTGTATATATAATAAGAAAAATATATAGTTATACTTGTAGATATGTTCAGGTAGTAATTGTCTGCAAAGTCTTTCGTTTCCATGGAGAGGACTTTTATTTTGACACTCAATCCGGAGAATCTCCCAGGTTGACCTGCGCGCTCCTTCAGCTCGCTAGAGGAGCTGCAAAGGAACAGACGTGACTCCGTGGTTGTGTGTGTCAATTATCCTGTTTTACAGGTAAATATGGACAAGCCAGCAGTACTATTAAAGTGAATGTATATAATGTTGATGTGTGGAAAATAGACAAGTGTATAAAGTGATTTAAATGTGTTATGTTTGGACTGATGTAGAAAAATAGGTTAGTGAGTGTGCTCCAGTGATCAATATAATAGAATGTAAAGTTGTATTGTTTGTTTTGAGTGAAACCCATTCGTTTAATCGCGTAAATAGTTAGGTTTTTATGGTTAAAAGGCTCCGTGAGGCGTACTCAATACTCGTGTTTGGCGCGCTTAGAGGTTACGTACCACCCACTGAAGAGAGACAGACGGCTGCTGCTGTACAGGTGCTCCCTCTCTCTCTCTCTCTCTCTCTCTCTCTCTCTCTCTCTCTCTAAAATGTCCTCCAAGAGAGAAAACGTCAAATTCAGTTGACATTGTTTAAGAGTACTAGTACATACTAGTTTACAGATATATATAGTTACATCTATAAATAATACTGATTTAAATCATTATTTCATTTTGAGAGCAATTCAAAAGGGAAAAAAAACCAGAAGATAAGACAGTGTGATTGGGTTTTGATGTTGTGGACACGAGTGATGATATGGTTGATACTATTGGTTTTAAGGTGACAAAATGTGAGGGATAGACGGTTTATTGTAATTGATTTAAAGCAATGTTATTTGTTATCTGATGCTGTACAATAAAGGTGCAGATCGCTAGAGGAGCTGCAAAGGAACAGACGTGACTCCGTGGTTGTGTGTGTCAATTATCCTGTTTTACAGGAACAGTAATCCGTTTGCTGGGTCTCCGGAGGTGGGGCCTGCAACACATCCATCCATCTTCATGTCGGCTTTCTTCCCTTTTGGGGTCACCACAGCGGAATGAACCGCCAACTCCTCTGGCGCATGTTTTATGCGGATGTGTGAAAATGTGTGAAATGCATCTCCGCCTTGTACAGCAAGGTAAGCTACTGCCCCATATGCTCGCTCTGAAGCGTCACAAAAGACATGAAGGTCATACTCAGTCTCTGTCCTAGCTTCAGAGTTTGGGAAGTAGCAGCGAGTAATGGATACGGTACTGACATGTTTCAGCTCGCTCTCCCAGATCAGCTAGGCTTCTCGAAGGTCACAAGGTAGGTCTGGATCATCTCAACCTCTTTTCTTGGACCAGAGCTGCTGAATAAGCACCTTGGCTCGAGTGGTGAATGGCACCATGAACCCCAAAGGGTCATATTGACTAGCCAATACTTGATAGGCTGTCCTCATGGTCAGTGTAGAGTGTTCTATAATCCGACATTGGTAACCAAGGGTGTCAGTAGCACAGTTCCACCACTAAGGTGGGTTCAAGTGGGTTGGTACAGGCCTGACTCAACCACTGCTCCGTAGTTGATGATCGGATGTCGTTAGGAAGATGAACTACTACTACTGCTGCTTGATTGCTGGCCCACTGTCTGAGCTCAAACCCTCCTTCTGCCAAGATTGTGCGCAACTGGTCCACTTGGTGTTTGGCTGCAGAAATAGTGGCAAAACTTTCAAGACAGTTGTCAACATAGAAACTCTGCTGAACAGACTGTAGCACTTCGGAGTGGCTGTCTTGATAGTTACGAGCATGTTGTTGCAGCGCAAAAATAGCACAACATGGGCTGCTTGTTGTGCCGAATAGCAGCACCTGCCATTCATACACATCTGGTGGATCTTCACAGCGCATGTCCCTCCAGATGAATGTTGCCACTTACTGCTACCTGATGTTGCCTAAATCGAACGAGGACTCCTAGCAATGAAGGGCCTAGCGTAGGTCCAGGTAGAAGCTGTTCATTCAATTTCATCAGACCTTTTCTGTGGCCCTCAAATGCGGCATGACTGAATGTGTGGAGCTGTTAAGTTTGGGTGCTCCTGGCCTCCGAAGTAGGGGTGTTGCATACCGATGGACTCCCCCTACTTCTAGTCTACGTGTTTTTGTTTCCAGGAGGTTGATGGCATCTTGGTCCTCACGCGAGCGAACTACTAATTTCTCATTTTGGAAGGGGAGAACATCTAGTTGCCATAACCTCTCAACATTTCAGTACAACAGGTCATCTGGATTAAGAACTGAAGTGAGAAGGCACTGTTCTACTGATGTTTGCCCTGGCATATGCTTTCCTGTACCTTGTAGGGCCCACCCGAGAGCAGTGTGTATAGCTAGAGGCCCGCCTTTGTGCCCTTTGCGTATTGGCTCCATGGCAGTAATGAGGTGTACATGATCTGAGCCAACCAGGACTAGAGGTTGTGCCTTTTGAAAAGGCTGCAGTGGTATGTCTCGCAGATGAGAGTGTCGTCGTTGAAGCATCTGTACGGGGTAGGATTGCTCCACTAGGTCAAGACCTGCCGCTGTAAATGCACTCTGCACCCTGTAGCGCCTCTGTGGGTTGGCTCTTGGAGAGATCTCAAAGCTGACCTTTGAACCTTGTAGGTGTGTGACATCAGTTCGCACAGTGCATAAGCCAAGGGTTTCAGGCTCACCTTTCAGCTGAAGCTGCTGGACAGCTGCTGGGAGGATCATTGTTCGCTGTGCTCCATCATCTAGTACAGCGAAGGTTTCCACTGAAGTAGAACGGTTATGCAACAGAACAGGAAACACTTTCAGGAGCACTGTGTTAGGTGCTATGCTCGGTGTCAAGTATATGCGACTCTGATGTTTGTGTCTGCGGGGCTGTAGAACGACATTGAGCGATACTATGCAGCACTTGAAGGTGAATATCTCCACAATCACTACAGGCCATTTTTAGGTTGCAAGACTCAGGTGGGTAAAGGCGTGCACACCTCCAGCAGCGCTTCCCTTCTGTTATCCATTTGTCTAGATCTGCTGTTGTTTGCACTTTAATGCTGGGGCAACGACTAATGTAATGTTCTTTGCTGTCACAAAAGAGGCAGTGCACCTTAAATGATTTCTTGCCACTGAATGTTGTTTCCTTGTAGGAGGTGTTCAGGTGACTGGGCTCTGCTCCATGGTACACAACTGTGCTCTGACTCTTGCTCCTAAATGGGATTTTCTCCTTCCTATTACTTGAAGGTTTCTCAAATTGGTAGCGCTGTACTAGCCTAGTTGACAAACGCTGCTGCTGAGCTTTGCCTTGAAGCCAACCATTCAGATCCTGTAGGTTGTAGGGATTAAGTCTCACAGTGTTGAGCTTTCCCTGAAGTTGGAGATACTCAATGAACCCATCTCTGTGATACTTAGGCAGCTTACTGAGTCAACGTGCGAGCAACAGTTGAGTTCCATCCCCCATGGGCCTTCCAGAGAGAGGAGAGAGAGAATAGGAGGGTGTTTATGACAAAATTTGATGAGTGTTTTATGACCCTATTTGACATGTCGAGTTCATGACCTTTGTTGAACTTTGTATGACCTACTAGATGTGTTCGTACCCCTCCCATCGGGTGAAATGGTTTTTAGGGATGTGAATAAGATGTAGTTTAATTTCGATCTGTGAATGTGTTTTTCGTTGTAAAAACTCTTTAGAGAGAGAGTGAGAGAGCGAGAGTGGTGGTAAAGTGTGTGTTTCAGTGTAAAAGTATTGGTTTTTTTAAAAACGGTCTTTTTTTAGCCGTTTTTGAGAAATTTTGAGGTGTTTTCAGGGTTTGAGTCTGTGCTTTGTGATTTTGATAGTGGCCCCGGCCTCTGTGTGTTCCAGTGTGCCCCCACCTCTCCAGACTGGAGGGGTGTAAATCAAATAATGGCTCTTGACAGATTTCCTGATTGGTTGAAACCAGCAAGCTTATAATTCCAACCAGTCAAAATGGTTAAGGGGTTGTTCCAAGCTATCTTCAGGTCTGTGAAAGCTGATTGGTTAGATCGGTGAGGGATGGTGTGACTTCAAACTTACACCCTAAAGCTTTATACTGTGAATGTGGATGATACTGATTAATGTTAGAATACAGTGTTGGTAAGATATTAGTTTTAGGTTAAAACAATTGTGCCGGTACCTATTTTAAATGAGATTATAAAATAAAAGACTTTTGTTTTTTAGCAAAGATCTTTTCCACATAAACTTAAAACCACAGTGCTCTTTTTCAGATGTGTTCTCTGGATACACACCTAATGTTTGACTCTGTAAGAATAGGGTTGTTCACAAATTTAAGATTTTTCTCACATGGAAAATACAACAGTCAAACATTGAAACATCATTTTAAAAGCACATTTACAAAACATTAAGGAGAGTTCTATCCACTATATGGTTAAGATAGAGCAGGTTACACCAGAATTTCACCACTCAGTGCTGAACCTCCTTGGTGTTGTGTTATGGGTTTTTGTGATTCTTTATCTCTTGTATAGAAGGAAACCTTATTCTCGTTTGTTTCATGAATAAAGCATTATTCTTGAATGGTTACCAGAGAAGTCTCTGTGTGTGTGTGTGTGTGTGCGTGTGTGTGTGTGTGTGTGCGCGTGTGTGTGTGTTAAAAAAAAAACAAAATGATGTAAAAAACAATGTTTTAAAAAGGTCTGTTTCTTATCTAGATTGTCTCCTCTTTGATGCCAGCCATTTAGTGGTAATCTACGTAGACTCACTGTCTTTGAAGGTCTGGAAAATAGTGTTAATTAAATTATCAAGCCTTGCGAGGGGGACCTTTTGTTGAACCCAATCAGTATCAACACAGTGGAGGTTTTCAGCGGTAAAGTTTGTGTTTCTGTCCTGGTCTTCAATTGTGAATAATCTTAGATAGTGTAGGATTACAAATGTAAGATAATTTGTAAAACATGTCACCTTTATTCTCTTTCTTACCTAGATCGGCGCCTCTTTTGATGTTGACCATTTAGTGATAACCTAGTGAGAAACACTGTCTTTGAATGTCTGGAACATGCTAAATAAATTATCATGCTGTGAAGTGAGACCTATTGTTGGATCCTATCAGTATTTTAACTAGTTAGATTTTTTGGGGTTGGAATGATGCCTTCAACATAAAATTGTGTGTATGTGTGTGTGTGTGTGTGTGTGTGTGAATGGTATCGTAAAGTAGAGCGCGTCACTGGTCTAAAAACGCCCCTTGAGTGTACGCCGGCCTATCGGCGGAGATAACTACACGTGGAAGACCCGACCCGGGAGACTTAAACTCTGTGTTTTAGACGTCGCATCGGTGTAAAATGGCTGGTGAGTGGAATAGTGTTAAATACGTTATTTAAATATCTCAAAATCTAACGCTTATTCGATCCGCAGGTTGGGAGCAAATGCGAAGCGCGGAGTCTTTAAATCATCTCTGTATGTAAGTTTACATACTATATACTGAATATTGTGAAGATTATACCTGATCAATTATTCCTTTTTTGACATAGTAAATGGTGAAATTAGACGGGGCGTTGATGAAGAAGAAGAAGAAGGTGAAGGTGAAATATTTAATATATTTGTTTGTTGTTATCCTGTTTAACCTGTGAAAGACCTGTTTGGTCTTAGAAGCGCTGGTCTTTCATCCGACATCAAAGTCGTTCTAACAGAGAGAGACCAGTATGACATCAACCGATTCACAGATCAGATCTCAAACGCTTTACAGAGCAATGAAGATCTTGCAGCGGACTCTACATTCGATATCATAGTGAATGTGGCAAGGAGACGGGCGGGTGGAGGGAATCGACGTCGTAAATGTACAGATGTGGCTCTTGATCTACTGATCAAAAAAAAAATTGTGTCTATTTTCACCTACCAACATCTCAAATCAGCTCTGCTTCTCCATATGTCTGGCAAGATTTATCCAGCCTGACATTCCCGAGCATCAGCTAGAAGCTGAAGCGGTCTCGATCCAAGCTAATGCAGGCTTCGGACCGCATGATAAGATTGGTCTCAGTGATATTGTGAAGTTTGAACATCTACTCGGTATAAAAATTGTTGTAATGTTCAGATCCAAACCAGGTGCGTTAGAATGTTATCAGAATAACTCAGAACCCCATCCAAAGACTGTCATTCTATACTTGCAAAACGAACATTACCACACCATATTGAATCTAAAAGCATTTATCGGTACAGATTATGTGTGTCAATTTTGCTACAAAGGTCACAACAACGCAAAGAAACATAGCTGTAAATATGTCTGCGATGTATGTCACCATGCAGATTGTTATAAATGCAGGAAAAAGACAGTCCATTGTAAAGATTGTGGGAGATTTTGCAAATCTCACTTCTGCCATCAAATGCATAAAACCATTCCCGAGGGTGAGGAGCGATCACACTGCGATGTTACAAAATACTGTAAAAAATGTAACAGACGTTATAAAACTGAACCAGATCAAAAGGCGCACGAATGCCAACCTTCTAATTGCAAGTTTTGCAGAGAGGCCATTTTTGATGAAGGAATCCATCAATGCTTCATTCAACCCACCAGATTGAAACCGACCAGCAAAAAATATATTTTCTATGATTTTGAAACTATGCAGCTTGAAGGTAAACATGTGGCTAATTTCGTCTGTGCCATCACGTTTGACGGTGAACGTTTCACAGCTAAAGGTCCTGATTGTATAGCGGTTATGATGAATCATTTCAGAAAACCGAAATACAGTGAGTACTGTTTCATAGCTCATTATGCTTCTCGATTTGATTCGTTCTTAATCCTCGAGTATTTCTGTAACGCCGGGATTTTGCTGGATATCATAATGCAGGGGTGTAAATTAATCTTCATGCGTGACAAGGGGTTCAAACAACGTTACATCGACAGCTATGCATTCATGTCCATGGCTTTGTCAAAAACGCCTGAAGCCTTAGGCTTGACTTGTCAGGGTAAGGGTTATTTTCCGCACGGGTTCAACACGGTTGAGAATCAAACTTATGTCGGTCCCTATCCTGATAAGACATTTTATGGTTATGACAACATGACTTTGAAAGATCAGAAGGTGTTCAATGTTTGGTACCAGACTGTGAAGGGTAAGGAGTTTGACTTTGCAAAGGAGCTCGCAGAATACGGTATAAACGATGTGGTTCTCCTAAGAGAGGCGTGTATGAAATTCAGATCTGAATTCATTACGCACACTGAGATCGACCCCTTCACTTACACAACGCTCCCTAGCTGCTGCATGGGTATATTCAAAACACATTTTCTGAAAAGAAACACGGTGGCCCTGACTCATGATAAAGCATACCTCACCACCACGAAGGCTTTTTCTTCAGGATCCATAGAATGGCTCGAGTTTTTGAAATCGACTAGAAAAATCGATATTCAACATGCTCTAAATCAGGGTGAAGTTTCAATCAGTAGATACTTTTTAGACGGCTATTATGAAGAGGGTGGAGTATAATGGATGTATTCATCACGGTCATTCCTGCCGTTTTGAACCCCACAGAACACATCCGTTATCAGGCATACCTTTCAGCGTCCTTAGGAATAAATTTAATGACAAGGTTGAAATTCTCAAAAATTCTTATGGTCTGGAAGTAGAGGTGATTTGGGAATGTGAATGGGATGAAATGAAGAAGACAGACCCTGCTGTGATTGAATTCATGACCACGTATAAAAAGGTAGAGAGGCTTAAACCTAGAGATGCTTTATTTGGTGGTAGAACAAATGCTTATAAACTTTATCACAAGACCGAAGAAGGTGAGAAAACTTTCTATCAAGACGTCATTTCTTTATACCCTTACACTATGGACAAGTATGATTTTCCAATTTCACACCCCACTATTATTACAGAGAATTTTGAGCCTGTAGAGTCATACTTTGGACTTGTTAAAGCCACTGTATATCCACCACGTAGTCTGCTACACCCGGTTCTCCCTTACAGGAGCGGGGGAAGCTAATGTTTCCCCTATGCCGTACATGCGCCGAGAGTGAGAATCAGATTACATCCTGCAGCCACACAGATGAGGAACGTGCGCTATCCGGATGTTGGGTCTCTGTTAAATTGGTGAAAGCGATCGAAAAAGGTTATCGAATAGCTAAACTCGATGAAGTGTGGCATTTCCCTGATAGATCGGATAATCTTTTTTCAGGCTACGTTAAAAAGTTTCTCCGGTTGAAACAGCAAGCATCAGGTTATCCTCCCGGTGTAAAAACAGATGTTGAGAAAAAAGCCTACATTAGCAGGTATTATGAAAAAGAGGGTGTGCGTCTCGATCCGAACCATATCAAGCATAACGCCGCTCAGCGATCGATAGCGAAACGCTGTTTGAACAGTTTGTGGGGTAGGCTAGGTTTACAACTACATCAGACGCAGAGCATTTTGATAAGTGATCCTGCTGAATTTGCCAAAATTGTATTTGGCGATCCTGAAACAGTAAAATTTTTTATATTTGTTTCAGATGATGTAGCACTCGTACAGTACTGCGATCGCGACGAGGACCCCTCTTATGCTAAAGATGTGAACGTATTCATCGCCGCATTTACAACCGCCCGGGCGCGTTTGGTGTTGTATGAATTGATGGATAGACTCGGTGAACGATTATTGTACTCTGACACTGATAGCGTGATATTCACGGCCAGGGAGGGTGATTGGATCCCACCAGTTGGTGAATATTTAGGCGAGCTGACGGATGAATTAGGTGACGGTGATTTCATCACCGAATTTGCGGCGGCCGGACCGAAGTCATATGGATACCGTACATTTCAGGGTAAATCATGTATGAAGGTCAAAGGTATAACCCTGAATGCTGAAAATTCAAAGAATATCAGATTAGACAGTCTGATCGGATTGGTTGAAAATTGTCAGATCAGGGGCTGATGCTGAGAGATACCTTTCAACAAAGTCTGACAGTATTGTGAGGGATAAAAGACGATTCACTCTGCACAACAAAACAGTTGTCAAATGCTTTCAAATTGTTTACACTAAACGTCGGCTCTTGCAGAATTTCACCACGCTGCCTTACGGGTTCTAGTCTATCATGCAGGGACGGATTAGAGATGTTGGTGGGTTTGATTTCAGACTTCAACACCCGTTTTCATGCGTTATTAGTGGTCCTAGTAACTCAGGAAAGTCATACTTTATAAAAAAACTTTTGGAGAATGACGTGTATATAATCTCAAAAAAATTTGAAAACATAGTTTTTTTGTATGATTGTTGGCAACCGTTGTATGCAGAGCTGTCTAAGGTGTGTAATATTACATTTGTTGAAGGGATACCAAATAATTTGAATGATGATAATTTATTACCCTGCAGTAAAACAAACCTTTAAATAATTAATGATATGATGCAAGCTGCCAGTGGTAATTTGGAGGTGGAAAGGTGTTTCACACAATATGTTCACCATAGAAATCTATCGGTCATTTATGTCGTGCAGAATCTTTTTGTTCAAGGAAAATCTAGCCGTACGATAAGTTTAAACACAAACTACTTGATTCTTTTCAAAAACCCTCGAGATGCAAATCAAGTTGCTGTTTTGGGGCGTCAAATGTATCCGGGGAATGCTAAATACTTTATCGAATCTTATCAAGATGCGACGAGTCAACCTTATGGATATCTCTTAGTAGACTATAAAGCAAAAACACCAGAGGAATTAAGACTCAGAAGTAGGTTATTTTCAGACAGACCGGTTGTCTATCTCCAGAAGAAGAAAAGACCCGCTTAAAATGTCGGGACGATTGTGTAATCACCTCCCTCTTTTGAAGATTCTTCATAAAGCGCGGCCTAAAGAATGCCGTCTTATTCTCCAGTCAGCCTCCGACGAGCTCATCTTAACCCTCTGTGAAGTAGCTCTTAATATTTTGTACGGTACAATTCCGATCAAGAAGGGCCAGTTGGGTAAACTTAAAAGAAGAAAGGCTGAAATAAAATTTTTTGCCAGCAAAAAAGTCGGTGTCAAAGCAAAGAAGCGTTTTATTAACCAGACGGGTGGTTTTCTACTTCCTCTTTTAAGCGTCGCCATCCCTTTTATAAGTAGCCTGATATCCTCCAGGAGGGAGTGAGGATGGAGTATACCGAGAAAATGTTTTTAATACCCCAGCATCAGCTACAGACGTTGACGGCATCATCTATTCCTCGTGAGAACATTCAAAATGTTGTAGAATCTGATCTTGATACCTCAATACGGAATATTTTGCACAGGGAGAAGATGGATGATTATCAAAAGGCTAAGCTTTATGCTAGCGTTCTCAACAGGTTTCTAACAATTGTGAAAAAAGGTGATCAAGAGAGTAACATGTCGACGCTTTCTTTACAACCGCAACAGAGTCAGCTCCAGGATCAAACTATTCCTGATTCTATAGAAAATGGTAGCGAGACTGTGGAGACTGAGGTGTTGAAAAATGTGCCTGTGAGAAATGTTAAAAACACTAAATACATTTTGGAGAAAATGTTGAAAGCAAAAGATGTGTCAGCATGGAATGAGTCTGGCGAGTTTGTGTTTAAGGGGCGAGTCATCCGCGGTTCCCACATGGTAGATTTATTTAAGAATTTAATGAGCAGTCATAATGTGTCAGATGTCAGACGCCCTATAGGTTGGCAGGAGTTTTTACAGGTGTTTGAAGAAATTAACATTCCGGCTTCAACGGTACCTAGTCATAACATCAGGAAAGTCATTCATGCTGCAAGAAGTAAGAAACGAGTCACGAGTTTTGATGATGATGATGGTGGTGGTGGTGTTGATGATGATGATTCACATGTGATTTTGAAAAAAGTAAACAAAAAAAAACAAAAAAATGGGTAAAAAATCAAAAAAGATTGGTCATGACGGGTGGTTAAATTTTTTATGTTTTTGTTTTCGATAATCCTGTGAAATGTGAATAATTTTGATGATTCTATGAAATTGTATTAAAATGATTTGTATTACTGTGAAATTGTATTAAAATGATTTGTATTTACTTTTTTACCTTTTATAAAAATGTAATAAAAGACATGAAAATATACTTAGTTTTCAGAATCTTTATTTAATACATGATTAAGGAATACAGCATGATTGTACACAGAAATTTTTTTTTCTCTACATAAAGGTTTAAACTTTTTTACAAACAATGAAACCATTGCATCATTTTTAATACAGTCATGAGAATACAACTTCATTACATCATTATAATCATAACCTAAGACAAGATGATACAGAAAAAATATACAATGCTGACCACATGTATCAGTCGTGAAATCTTGAATACGCTTCTTTGAGTACATCACAGTAGACGTGTTGTTAATTATAAAGTTATTTATAGATGGTGGAAATCGTTGACTGTCTGGTGGGTTACCGAAACTGACAAAAAAACAACAAACTCCATTCTGGGTAAAATATGCTGCTAGCCAATGTTCTCCAGATAGTGTAGACGGGTGGGTGTTGATTATCACACTCATTGGTAGCGTTGTCACAGGGTTTTTAGGAAGCTGGTCACATGGTAGCACACAGAGAAAATATTCCTTACCGCACATAATCCTATCCATGATATTGGTCAGTTGAATAGTATTCATATTCAATAGTAATCAGCCAATACCTGTCTACGATTAGAGATTTCTATAATACTGTCAAACACGGCATAAACAATCAGATTAACCGTATTCGGTAGTGGTTCTCTGAAACGAGCTTCCAGTCTAATATTCCCTGATTTTATGAGTGATACGTGTTGCCCACAGTCTTCATCAGGAGTTAGATTGAACGCATACAGCGTGTAACCGTTTAGGAAGTCATCCCTGTCGATGGAGAGTGGTTGATTTCTCAGGTGCCTGCCAGTTGCAGTAGCCAGCTGGTAAAACTCCCTCACGGCTGATCCTGTCTGGAAATTCGGTTGTAGCGGTTTTGCTGGGAATTGCTGACCTTCTGAAGAGATGGTGAGATACTCCAAGTCACAATGTTTGAAGTTGAATGGGTTTTTATCATATGACCCTGTGAATGCGTCGTTATCAATAAAACCCAATACTAGCGACTTCGGGAGGATCCCTAGAAATATATTCTCCTGACTTAGGACCCGAGAACCAGCAGGTATGGAGAAATTTTTTACACACACTCTATCTATCGGGTACTTTGCAGTTGCAGAGAGAAGGGCCTGAGCGTGACCCAGCCTGACGGTGGGGGCGACCGACACCTTTTTGATGAACAAAGATGCTGACACAATGTGAAGCTTGTAAGGAATGTCATCACTCCTCATCAGACAGAACTCATCTTTTCCTCTGATCATTCGTATCTTAATATCAACACCATTTAGTATCAACTTCTCCTGAAAAAACATGTCCGCATGAATAGGTGCAAGTAGTTCTACAACTTTACTATTGCTCGTATATCCAGCTCTCTTTGTCAGACCGGTATTACGTCCTGCAGGATCGTTCACATCCATTTGACCGGAAGTATCTTTGTAAAATAACGCTGTTGAGAAAAGAGATTCCAGAGCATCTCTGCTGTAGTTCATGAGAGTCTCGATGATGGCTCTATAAGGGTATGTATTCGAACTCTGTGATATCAGTCTGTCACCGAGGCTGATATCGACTTGTGAGAAAATAGTAGCCCCGGGATAATTGATTAATCCAACTTTTGTAGGTTCTGTGATATCGGTCCCATTTGGTTTTGTGATTTTAACACGTAGATATACCAACGTGTTTAAATCCACATAATCTTCGCCATTACCGGCTATGAAAAATTCCAGAGGTGCTGTATCTGTTATGGCAGAAAGAGGGGGTACTTCCAAATATGTGCTTTTATCAATGACTGTTTGAGTCATTGGCACGGTGAATACGTCTAATTCTGACTTTACACACTCTCCCGACATACGATGAAGTAGCGCCATGTTAAAAGATTGTATTTAGACCCCTCTTCAGTCCTATGTGGCGACTCACACTCTTCTTTCGCCTTCTGGTCACGACTGATTTCTTCTTACCATCCCGCTTCTTTTTCTTTGATGGTGGACCACGCCTCCGTACACCGGGGGGTTTAGCAGATCTCTTACGAGACATGACCATCAGACCTGACCCTGCCTGATGCCCCCCATCATCAGTATGTGGTCTTGTTAGAACATTTGTAACGACATCGGTGACAATATTTTTTGCAGCTGACTTCAGATGCGGTTTAGCAATGTTGAATCCTCTTTTTAATATCGGCATGGCTATTCTGAATAAGTTTTTAAATAAACCACCGAGACCATTTCCATAAAGAACCGGTACTCCTCGAAACCCAGATAAACCTCCTCCGGCTTGATTTCTGTAGTAATCTATATATTCCCTAGCATTCGTGTGTTGATGAGGCGTATAGTATGCCATTTCTTATAATTATTTAGCCCGTCTAAAGTGTAGTTTCACAATCACTTTTCCGTAAGAAAAGGCTATTTCGCTGTTTTGATCGTCCTTTAATTCAATTTCGATATCGCTTATAAGTGATTTGTTGATCGGTGCGTAATGTGGCTTGTCATAACCAATACTAACGTTCTCAGTGTTTTCCCCCGTTATATGTACACATCTCAGAAGGGGTACGAACGAATCACCAACGGCTTGGTGGTCTATAATGTCTGTATAAACAAACATTGTGTAAAATCCATAGTTAATATCGACTTGATGTTTGGCATACGTAACGATCTCCTTGGTGAGGTCTGTAGGATCATGATTACTGTCACCCAATTCGCTCATATGGTCCGTGCCTAAAATAATAGCCAACTTTCCATAGAATGTGAGGCCGACACTCCCCGTTGATCGTAAATACACCTTATTTTTCACACGGTCAAAAAACATAACACCATAAGGTATGATGGTTTCATTTATTCTCTTGATTAATATCGGAATGTCGTTGTAGTATCCAGCAGCAATTGACTTCATCACAAAAGGTTCAGCAGAATTCTTCTGTGCTGGATCGGTTTTATTCTGCTTTTTAGGACCGAGTGTTATTTTGAACGTTGTATCCTTCTTGTGGAGCGTATACCAGCTTCGAGGGTATTCAATTTCAGATAATCCAACTTCCCAACCTCCTTTTAAGTGAATGGGTATGGCTAGTCTTGTTCTGTAACATCCTATCCTATTTTCAGGATACGTAGAGAAGGATGCGTTGCATGGGAGTGTGACGTAGAAGCCGTCCTTATCCATGATTATACAGAAAAAAGTTTCAGACGTATCAAATAATGTTTTTTTGTCAATGTAACTGTTAAATTTAGACGGCCATCCTAACCATTTTACTAAAACAAGTGTTGAGCGACCTTGTTTTTTCTCTCCTAAGATTTTCTCAACCTTAAAAGCTTTGTTTTTACTCACACTAATTTTTTGTATCTCTTGTTCATAAAACACTCCTTCAATAGCCTCATCGTCATAATCCCTCAATTTGTAGACGACTGGTTGTCTCGGTATGCAAGCTGAAATGGTGAAAAATTCTTCGGTGTAGTTCTGTTTATAACCTTTCGCAAATGGACCTCTCACTTTTGAAATTCTGACAACGTCACCCACTTTATATTTAAATTTAGCTTTCTCCTTCTTTATAGACCCATACAGGTTTTGAAACACAACATCTTCGTTATCTTTACACACATCCAAAGGCCTCATTTTAATACTCTTGTGGAAGCTGGTGTTGTAACCTAACATTAAGTCTGGTAAAACTTCAATGTATCGTCTTGAATTTGTAGCGGTTAAAAATCTCCACATTCTACTCTTCAACGTTCTATTAAAACGTTCCACGACACTTGCTTTCAAGTCTGAAGCTGTCGCAAAATGAATAATGTCATGTTTTTTCACTAAATCTTGAAATTTTTTATTGAAAAACTCTGTACCGTTATCTGTCTGTAGTTTTTGAGGAATACGATCCTCCGCAAGAATTGATGCAAAAGCATCGGTAACGTCTTTACCTGTCTTATTTTTTAACACACGAGCCCATGCATATTTGCTAAACACATCTATGCATGTTAGTATGTACTTATTACCATCATTCTCCTTTGAGTATTCAGTCATATCGGCCAGATCAGCTTGAAACTGAGCATCAATCCCATATACCATCACCTTATTTCGTTTATAAGTTTTAGGAGCTGTCCTATGTAGTGTGTAAGCATCCTCCCCTGCTAGCCACTCTGAAACTTCATCATCGGTCAGACGAATCCCGCTTTCTTTGTAGACTGCATCTTTTAACCTTTTTTTACCTCTTAATGATCCAGGGTTCGACGGTGTGTAGTAGATCTCTCTCATAACCTCGCTCATGTTGATGAGTCAGGAATATTGAAGTTTAACTACTCAACATTTTATTGGGATTTAGACATCACATCACCCAAAAAAAAAGTAAACTTTAATTACAGAGTATCCAGATAGTGTAGAAAATTAATACATGAGGTTATGTTTTTATCAACCATGAAATTTATAGACGAATCAAGAATGCTACTCATACTACCCCTGTCATTTACCAAAGCTGAACAAACAGCAACCACATAGACCATTATAGTGAGGATGTCAGCAGGGCGAAATTCTTCAGAGTTTCTATAGGTTTCTTCTAAAACCATTTTCATGCCAGAGGTTTTACTCTCATCAGATTCGAGAATTACATTAACCATCATATCCCACGAACTTGACAGTAGCCGAACCTCTTTAACCAAATTCGAAAAATTTGTCACACGTCTTGGTTGAATTTTCATTACACCATCATCAAAGATAACTTGGTATATCAGTCGTTTCAATTGGCTTTTGTAATAAGACTTAAACAGGTAATCACAAATATTATTCACGCAGCAGATGTTCCCCATTCCGGATCAATCTGAGCTTTTACTCTTCTCCCAAGAATCGACAGCGTCGTAGACGATTTTTTCAAGCTTTTTGTCCAGGAGGTTCTTTCTGATCTCATCCAACTTTTCACCAATGTGTGGCTCGTCTTTCAACTCCAGCAAAATAGCTCCGGCAGTACCTTGAATCCTCTGGGGGTGCGTCTTTAAACCAAACTCACCCAGGGCATGCGCGATGATGGACTGGAGTTCGGGTTTAAATAGTTTCTGACACAGTTCGTCAAAGTGTGAACTGAAGAAGTATAAAGGAGGATCGAAAACGCAGGTATGTTGCATTTGACTGGGATGTTGAATCTCACATCCGTTACAGAGAGCTTTCTGCTTTATTTCGATGACCGTCTGCAGCAGAACGATTGTCACACCTTTCACGATTTTGAAGCCGACATCATTGAAACAACCATCGGTTGTGTCAAAAGCAGTGGCGTATGCAGGTTTCCACAACTCCATCAGATAAGTCAGGTTTCGATACCCCAGCTCTTTGCAGAATTTGTCCAACCATGTGGTGGTAGTGGCAGCGGTAGTAGTAGTAGTAGCAGTAGTTTTATCAACTTCTGCCCTCATAATATAATCCACAGCATTTTCATCAGCATTAATATCAAAAAGAGTGCTGAGTGCACGTCTTGCCTTGGGTGATCTCCTCTCAGCCATTTTTACCGAAAGTGTATTCAGGACAGTCCAGCCGGTGTTTAATAGTTGTATTGAATGGGTGGAGCTGGTAGGGATCCACACCCACTTTTCCGGAATCTTTCAGGGTGAAAGAGTTTAGTTTTCACTTTACTGTAACCATCATACATGTCACACCAGCCAAACAGTTTATCGATGGATGAAAAAACAGAATCAACCAGATGGAGATCAAACCATTTGACCACAAACTGCATCTCGTAGAGCTCATGATGATCACCTCTCTTCGTGACACAATAGTCATCACACATCTTTGTCTTATCCTTGCAGAAAAATATGTAGATACACTCATCAGGATTCTTCTTTGAATGATCAGTCACCACACGATATCTGCTGTTAGGAATCACACCGTTCCAGTCACCAACAAATAACGGATTCTCCCCGAGCCCATGTAAATCACCCCAAACAGTCGAATAAAATAACTTCCAGTCTTTTGCATGGAGGATGAGGCAGGGGCTCTCAGGTGAAAAGACATCTTTAACACCAATCGTGTAGAGAGTCACCACTCGACCCGTCTTGTTAAACAGAAATCCTAAAACACGACCCCCTGACAAAGAGAATTCCTTCTTCACAAAGGTTGTATCCTCATGAAGAAATTTTGTCAAGGTAAGATGATCCATTGGTTTTCTAGGAGCATTTGAAAGAAAGTCAACCATCTCCTCATTCCACTCCTCAACAGGAGTTGCAGGAGTCACATCTTTTACCGAACCAGACTTTGCCATCGCTCTCGCTGAAGAGATTTTCCAACAAAAAAACACATTCACAGATCGAAATTAAACTACATTTTATACACATCCCTAAAAGTGATGTCACTTCACCCAATGGGCGGGGTATGAGCACACAGAGGCCGGGACCACTATCAAAGTCACAAAGCACAGACTCAAACCCTGAAAACACCTCAAAATTTCTCAAAAACCGTTTTTAAAAAAAAACAATACTTTTACACTGAAACACACACTTTACCACCATTCTCACTCTCTCTTTACGGTACGTTTAGCGGAGCAAAGACGTCGACTGACTTTCGTTTTCGGGGTTTAAAGTTGGCCGCGAGCGGGTGCTGCTACCGCGCAAGTTAGCTTTAGCCCCGCGGGCTAAGCGCGTTTCAGCGGAACCTAGAGTAGTGGAAATCGGTAGCGACTGTGCAGAAAAAAACAAGTGGTTCAATGTATTATGAATATAAAGAAATGTGAGCCTGTTTTAGCTGAATAGTCGTAGGTGATGCTTGAAGTAGGCGCTTGCTTCTACTTTAGAGAGCGCAGGGAGGCTTGCATACAGCAGAGGACAGGATGTGACGACAGCGGATCCTGTAATGAAAACCTGTAATGAAAACACCGAAACTTTCAAATGACAAAGAAATTGTTGTTTACCCCCACATTACTCTAACTCAGAAGTTCTCGAACAATGTTTAAATAACCATAACTCAAGAAATTCACATTAACTAACACTCCTTTTCACTAATCAGGAGACATGACTAATATCCATAATCATTAAGCCACGCAGGCTTCTTTCTGACCCTTGTGGGTCTGGGCACCTTATCAAACAGCTGTGGTGTGACCTCTGACTCAGGAGCTGCATTTGCAGCACCTGTGGTTGTGTCTTGTACACTCTCTGGAGCCAGAGACAGGTGAGAAGCATTCCATGTGCGTCCATCCTCCAGCACATATGAACTTTCACTTGCTTTCTTCATCACTCTGACTGAGGCGTGAAACTTTGACAGTCCTTTTTTACATGAAAAGGCTTTCTCACTCTGACCATGCTTCCCGCTCGAAATGGTGGCACCTGTGCTCCTCTCCTAACATCTGTGTAGGCTTTTGATGCTCTCTGTTTTGAGGTAACACGAGTACATAGCTGTGTTTCTGATAGAAGTGGAGAAGTACTTGCTGGACCTATGTCAACTTTTGTGCACATCTTCCTGTTGAACATGAGTTCATACGGTGACACTCCTGTGGTGCTGTGTGGAGTAGCACGATAGGTGAGCAGGAAGTTCCGTATGAAAGGCTTCCACTGCTTCCTCTCCTGCTCCGCCGTCAGAAGTGGATCTTTAAGAACGTGGTTCCGGCGCTCTATCGCTCCATTTGTTTGAGGATAATATAAAGATACCTTCCTGTGTTTGATGTCTCTCACTGCTAGGAAGTCTGCAAACTCAATGGAGGTAAAAAGTGTCAAATTGTTACTGATCAGTTCTGTAGGGTTTTGGCACTTTAATCATTCAGTTGGCATGTCACACATGCTTTTATGATCTCCTCCACATATGTGTCCATACCTGGCCACCAGTACAGGTCCGCAGCCTCTGCTTGGTACGGACGACGCCCTGGTGGGTTTAATGTGCCTGTTACATTCCTGAGTTATCTCGTTTTGTTTTGGTTCATGAAATATCATTGTTTCGTTTCTCCACGTGTGTTTGTTGTTCTTCGTGCTTCCTCGTGTGTTCAACCAGGTCCGATGACAAGGCACCGCCCACTCTCCACCGACCCAATCGCATGTCCGCGGCGGGATGACGTCATCAACGCATCGCCAAATCAACGCTTGACGAATCGTGTTTATCTGCATATAAGCCGCCTGCAGAGTTTGCTCGACAGCTGGTGGTTCTGACTGGTGGTGTTGAGAAACGGTTCTGTTCCTGAGTTGTTATAATTGCTTGTTTTGCCTGTGTTGCTGTGCTTGTGAGTCATATCAGTTTATTGTTTGATTACCCACCCTGTCCTTGTGTGTCACAGAGTCGTGCTGGCTACTTCCGTTTTCACATCCAGGAGCAGAGGACAGTTTAGTACGTCACGTGACTTACATTGGGGTGCGTGAGTTAGGTGATTACCTCTGTCTAGTACATCAGTTTAGAAGGGTGCCACATGTTGTATTAGAACGCAGCTAAATTAGTAATATAATTAAGTTTCGATCCGGAAATCTTCTGGAGTTGGTTACAATAAATAACTCTACTTCGCAAGCTGTGTATCTCAGTTAGTTAGATCACACAAGGAGACTTTGGCATCCCTTGTTTTCCCTCTGTGTTCTGGGTGTTTTTTGTGGTTGTTGTTTTTGTATATGTTGTAAATAGATACCTTGTTGTTTTGTGTATATAAATGTATTTGCATTCTGGTGACGGTGTTGTCACTGAAATAAATGTGATTCACGGTGTAAGTTGGTTGTGTTTTTACTCATTCTTATTACTTCCTCATTCATTTCAACTTTCACGTCTTTAAATGTTTCAACTCCAGACATTGTCCATCTTAAAACGTAACATTTAAATTGAGGGCTCGTCCGGGATCTATTAAATGTATTAACTATCCTTGAGTCTGTGGAAGATTGAATTGTTTTGGAAGTGATATTGAATTGAGTGTTGTTGGGATTTGTTGTGACTTCAGTAATGGAGATATTTTGTCTGGAGGCATTTCTTGCTAACCCTTCCTTGGAACAGTTGGACGTTTGTAGAAAGGATGATCTTATTGCTGTTGCTGAAAATTTTGCAATTGTTGTGAGTAAGCAACTTCGAAAAGCAGATCTTAAGAGCAAGATAATACAGGAGTTGTATAAATTGGATGTGTTGCCTAAGCAGGCGGAACCGGAAGTGCATAGATGGGCATGACTCTGAGCCGGAGATTGAATCCAAGCCAGGTTTGCCCCAGTACGACCCTGTCTCACCTGCTACTTCTGATTTCCGAGAGGATGCACGTATAAAAGTCCGTCTTGCTCGGTTACGATTCGAAGCTGAGGAGAAAGTGCAAACACGCCAAGCTGAAATGAGCTTGCGTTTGGAGATTCGTAAGTTGCAAATTGAAGCTGACAAAGAAGTAAAGCTGAAGCGATTAGAGTTGGAAATGGCGGCTGCTGTTTCACATCAGATGACTAGACCCAATTCGCCTCCTGCTCTCGTTCCTTCTGCACCATTGTCCCCTGCAATCTCCAATAACTTTGATGTGAGCAAAAATATAGCTCTTGTACCTCACTTTCGTGAATCTGAAGTTGATTCCTATTTTAATGCATTTGAGCGCATTGCTCTCTCTTTCTCATGGCCTAAGGAGGTATGGTCTCTCCTCCTTTAGTGCAAACTAGTGGGTAAAGCTCAGGAAGTCTGTGCGTAACTCACTTTAGATGAAAGCTTACAGTATGAATGCCTGAAAAGTGCAATCTTGAGGGCATACGAACTGGTACCTGAAGCCTATAGACAAAAGTTTAGGGGCCAGAAGAAGACTTCAGTTCAAACGTATGTTGAGTTCGCTAGAGAAAAGGGTATTCTCTTTGATAAGTGGTGTTCTGCTTGCAAAGCAACAGATTTTGACTCTCTGCGTGAACTGGTGCTCTTGGAAGACTTCAAAAGGTCATTGCCTGAGAAGTTGGTCTTGTACCTCAATGAGCAAAAAGTAAGCTCTTTGTCACAGGCAGCTGTCCTGTCTGATGAATTTGTTTTAATGCACAAGCAAACCTTTGTGCCAGTTAGAGTAGAGAAACCTCACAGTTCTCCAACGGCAATGCAATCTCTGTCAAGGCCATCTCCACGTCCAGCTCGTGAGGACTGGGAGTGCTTTTATTGTCATCGGAAAGGCCATGGCATTGCTGAGTGTTCGCTGTTAAAGAAAAAACAGGCACAACCAAAGAGTGTAGGTTTTGTTAAGTCTGTGTGCGAGAAAGAAGGGATTGATGAGCAGTACCATCCTTTTGTGTTGAAGGGTCTGATTTCCCTAACTGGTAAACCTGATAACCAGATCGAAGTCAGCATATTGAGAGACACTGGTGCACTGCAATCGTTTTTGGTTAGTGACAAACTACCTTTGTCAGATGAGACATCTTGTGGATTGAATGTCCTGGTGCAAGGAACTGGAATGCAGTGTGTCATGGCTCCTTTGCATCGCATACACTTACAGAGTGACTTGTGCAGTGGTTGGGTACGAGTTGCTGTCCGCTCAACTTTGCCTGCAAAAGGTATTGAGTTAATCTTGGAGAATGATTTAGCTGGAGGTAAAGTTACTCCTGTATTAGAGGTGATGGAAACCCCTCAAGTCGACATCTGTACTGAGCTGCCTAATTCTGTCTTTCCTGCTTGTGCTATTACGCGTGCTTAAGCCCGGAAAATAGAGTGTGACTTGTCCGATACACTTTTTTCATCTCTCTTCTCAGAAGACCAAGTTGAGAGAAGTGTGAATCATCTGGAGGAAACCAAGTTGGCTAAGAAACCGGGAGTACTTGCTGTTAAGCCTTGTGATTCAAAGGTAATCAGTCACATGTCTCGTGAACAGATTATATCTGAACAGACCAGAGATCCCTCCTTAAAAGCTCAGTTCAACGCTGTCGTTTGTTATGATGACACTAAGGACAAGAGATCTGCCTATTTTAGTGAGAAAGGATTGTTATTGCGGAAATGGTGTTCACAGATAGTGGGAGATCTGGAGAGTTCCGCTGTTTATCAAATTGTGATACCTGCTCCTTTCCGAAAACACATCTTGTCTCTGGCACATGAACATCAGATGTCCGGTCATCTTGGCATAACCAAGACATATAACCGTATCTTGCAGTTTTTTTTCTGGCCAGGCATGAAAAAAGATGTCACAAAACACTGCAAAGAGTGTCACGTCTGTCAGATCAGCGGGAAGCCAAATCAATGCATTCCACCAGCTCCCTTAGTTCCTGTTCCAGCAATTGGTGAGCCATTCGAGCATGTGATTGTTGATTGTGTGGGTCCCTTACCCAAAACGAAGAATGGAAACCAGTTCCTTCTAACTGTTATGTGTGTTGCCACGAGATTCCCTGAAGCTATTCCATTAAAGAAGATAACTGCTTCTAGTGTGGTAAAGGCTTTGGTAAAGTTTTTTTCAACATTTGGTTTACCAAAAGTAATTCAGAGTGACCAAGGAAGCAACTTCCTTTCGAGTGTGTTCAAACAGGTCCTGCAGACACTTGGAGTAGAACAACGCATTTCCAGTGCTTACCACCCACAAAGCCAAGGTGCCTTGGAGAGGTTTCACCAAACTCTCAAAGTGATGCTCAGAAAACACTGCTTGGCTGCTTCACGTGAGTGGGATGAGGCTGTACCTCTTTTGTTGTTTGCTGTTCAGGAAACTGTGCAGGAATCACTTGGTTTTAGTCCAGCCGATCTGGTGTTTGGTCATCAAATTAGAGGACCCTTGAAGGTTTTAAAGGAGCACATTTTAAGTGATGAAACCCATCCAAGAACAAATGTACTTGATTATGTCAGTAGGTTCCGTGAACGACTTTTTACAGCTTGTAAATTGGCTAGAGAAACATTGGACAGAACACAGAAGGGTATGAAGCGTCGGTATGATGCTAAGGCCGTGGTACGTAGTTTTCAGCCTGGTGATAAGGTATTGGCCTTGCTACCCCTTTTGACATCATCGCTGTCTGCTCGCTACTCTGGTCCATATGTAGTCAAAGAAAAACTAAGTGAAACTGATTACATTATTCTCACACCTGACCGTAAGAGAAAGACACGTGTGTGTCACGTGAATATGCTGAAAGCGTATCATTCAGGAGAGGATTTGCAGCTGATGACACCTACAATTTGCCCTGTACAGATTGTCTCTACTGTTACCACGGATGAAAACAACTGCTCCAAACCTAGTGCTACTGATGTCGATGGATTGAGTTTTGTTGATGACTTTCGGAATAACTCAAAGCTGATGAACTCTGAAATTTTGGCAAATCTAGATTTTCATCTAGCACACTTGGAGGATGAACAAAGGTGTGCTTTGTCTAAATTAATTTATGAGAATCAGGGCTTGTTTGGAGACATACCAAAGCAAACTAATGTATTGCAACATGACATAGATGTTAAGGATGCTAAACCAATAAAGCAGCATGCTTATCGGGTTAATCACATAAAGCGTTCCGCTATGCAGCAAGAGGTGAAGTACCTCGTGGATAATCATTTTGCTATTCCTAGTTCCAGCCCCTGGAGTTCTCCATGTCTGCTGGTGCCGAAGGCTGACGGCACGTTCCGATTCTGTACGGACTATAGGAAAGTGAATGCGGTCACAGTACCAGACAGCTACCCACTACCCCGGATGGAGGATTGTGTAGATAATGTGGGTTCTGCAAAATTCGTCACCAAATTAGACTTGTTGAAAGGTTACTGGCAGGTTCCACTTACCCCTAGGGCATCTGAGATCTCTGCTTTTGTCACTCCTGATGCGTTCATGCAGTATACATCTATGGCTTTTGGGTTACGGAATGCACCTGCCACATTCCAGCGTTTAGTAAATGTGGTTTTGGCTGGAATTCACAATTGCAGTGCTTACTTGGATGATTTAATAATCTACACTACCAGTTGGGAGGAGCATCTATCGGTTTTGAGAGCTGTGTTTGAACGTTTGTCTAATGCCTCGTTGACTCTCAACTTAGCCAAGTGTGCTTTTGGTCAGGCTACAGTTGTTAACCTTGGTAAGGTAGTTGGCCAGGGCCAAGTTCGCCCTGTGGAGGCAAAAGTCACTGCCATTTTAACTTTTCCAGTGCCCACTACACGCAAAGAGTTATTATGGGTATTACCGTGGTTTTTATAGAAATTTTTCTACTGTTGTGACTACTCTTACGTTGCTGCTTAGCCCTTCGGTGGTCTATGTTTGGTCTAATGAGTGTCAAGAAGCATTTGATTCTGTGAAAGCCCTAATGTGTAATGCTCCTGTGTTAGCTGCCCCTGATTTTAGTTCAAGTTTAAACTGGAAGTTGATGCTAGTGGTGTTGGGGCTGGTGCAGTACTCCTCCAGGAGGATAAGAAGGGGATCGACCATCCTGTGTGTTATTTTTCAAAAAAATTCAACAGGCACCAGTTGAATTATTCAACTATTGAAAAGGAAACCCTGGCCCTGTTGCTAGCACTTTAGCATTTTGAAGTTTATGTTAACTCCAGTTATTTGCAGTTATTGGTTTTTACTGATCACAACCCACTTGTGTTCTTTTCAAGGATGCAGAACCAGAACCAGAGGCTTATGCGCTGGTCTCTATTGGCCCAGAGTTTTAATTTAATAATCTGCCACAAAAAAGGCAGTGAGAATGTTATGGCTGATACTTTGTCTAGAATTTATGTTTAAAATTTCCAAAAACCCGTGGTTTTGTATTTTAAGTGGGGGAGTGTTACGTTCCTGAGTTATCTCGTTTTGTTTTGGTTCATGAAATATCATTGTTTCGTTTCTCCACGTGTGTTTGTTGTTCTTCGTGCTTCCTCCTGTGTTCAACCAGGTCCGATGACGAGGCACCGCCCACTCTTCACCGACCCAATCGCATGTCCGCGGCGGAATGATGTCATCAGCGCATCGCCAAATCAACGCTTGACGAATCGCGTCTATCTGCATATAAGCCGCCTGCAGAGTTTGCTCGACAGCTGGTGGTTCTGACTGGTGGTGTTGAGAAACGGTGGTGTTCTGTTCCTGAGTTGCTATAATTGCTTGTTTTGCCTGTGTTGCTGTGCTTGTGAGTCATATCAGTTTATTGTTTGATTACCCACCCTGTCTTTGTGTGTCACAGAGTCGTGCTGGCTACTTCCGTTTTCACATCCAGGAGCAGAGGACAGTTTAGTACGTCACGTGACTTACATTGGGGTGCGTGAGTTAGGTGATTACCTCTGTCTAGTACATCAGTTTAGAAGGGTGCCACATGTTGTATTAGAACGCAGCTAAATTAGTAATATAATTAAGTTTCGATCCGGAAATCTTCTGGAGTTGGTTACAATAAATAACTCTACTTCGCAAGCTGTGTATCTCAGTTAGTTAGATCACACAAGGAGACTTTGGCATCCCTTGTTTTCCCTCTGTGTTCTGGGTGTTTTTTGTGGTTGTTGTTTTTGTATATGTTGTAAATAGATACCTTGTTGTTTTGTGTATATAAATGTATTTGCATTCTGGTGACGGTGTTGTCACTGAAATAAATGTGATTCACGGTGTAAGTTGGTTGTGTTTTTACTCATTCTTATTACTTCCTCATTCATTTCAACTTTCACGTCTTTAAATGTTTCAACTCCAGACATTGTCCATCTTAAAACGTAACAGTGCCAGATTAACCATCTGCTTTCTCACTGTTACAGGAACTAGCCGGTGGTAAGGGCCTCTGTAAACTATTACATCTTCCACTGAAAGTTCATCTCTAACAGCAAAGTAAGGTTTGAGCACTGCAGGTAAGGATTGTGCAATTTTAGGCCACCCTTGCTTCATTTGCTCTCTCAGGGCGGCCAGTTCTGGACATACCTGACATGCTGCAGTAAAGTCTTTCACTGTGAGAGCTTTCAGTTCTGTATCCAGGAGAGCCACCAGCTCAGGCTCCATCACTGGCTCTGCCTTCTCGACTGAAGGAAGTGGCAATCTGGAGAGACAGTCAGCAGCATAATTCTGTGCACCAGCTCGGTATTCTACATCATATGGAAAACACAATAGTCTGGCTGACCACCGTCCCATGCGCATCCCCGCCCGTCCCATAACCTTTGTAGCTAGGAGGGTGGTCAGGGCTTGGTGGTCTGTGCGCAAAGTGAATCTAGTCCCCCACAGAAAAGTTCTCCACTTTTCAACTGCCCAAACACAGGCCAATGCCTCTTTATTGACAATTGAGTATTTCCTTTCTGCGGGTGTCAGAGAGCGTGACGCAAAAGCAACTGTACGCTCTGACTTGTCAGGATGAACTTGTGTTAGTATAGCTCCGAGTCCATAATCTGAAGCATCTGTGGACACGATAGTTGGGAGGCTGGGCTCAAAAACTGCTAATGCGGGACTGATAATGATGCGAGTCTTCACTGCATTAAAACTAACCTGTGCCTCCGGAGTCCACTTGAATGTGTCAGTATGCAGGCAAGCTCTCATGGGCTCCACGCTGTAAGTCCAGGGAATGAGCGTAGGGTGGTGGTGTCACTCGGTGCTGGAGCTTCTGCAATGGGTTTTAGGTTATCCTCATTGGGCAGCAAACCTATGGCTGAAATAACATGCCCAAGAAACTGCAACCTCTTCTGGTTGAAAAGGCATTTCTCCATATTAAGCCAGAGACCAGCTTCGTTAAGCGCTGCTAGAACTGCTTGCAGGTTGCTTTCATGTTCTTGCGGGTCCCTGCCATAAACAATCATGTCATCCAGGTAGTGCTGGACCCCTTTCAGCATCAGGGACATGAGCTTGGAGAATGCACTTGGGGCCGAACACAGCCCATAAGGTACTCAACGAAACCTAAACAGTCCTTCGTGTGTTATGAATGCAGTTATGGCACGGCTTTCGTAAACAGTAACACCTGATGATAAGCATTTGCCAAGTCAATAGTAGAGAAAACTGTTGCTCCGTGCATGTTTGAGAAAATGTCATCCATATGTGGAAGGGGATGACTGTCCATCACTATTGCCTTATTTGGCTCACGATAATCCACAAACAATCTCACTTTCCCATTTTTCCTCAGAGTCACTACAATGGGAGACACCCATGGAGATGCATCAATCCTCTCTATAACCTCCATCTCCAACAGCCACTCAATTTCAGAAGAGACACGAGAACGGAAGTCTTCTGAGCTTTTGTTGGACAGGTTGAACATCTTCTCTGATCTTCACTCTGAATGAAACCTTTTGCAAGTTTTTCAGTCACTGATCCAGTTATAATCTCCGCTATTGGAGCTGTCAATGAAGTAACTGGTGGAGAAGAAACTGCTTCAGGAAGTACTGCATTGTTGTCAATGGTGAGCCTCAGCGCTCTGAACAAATCCAATCCTAGCAGAGCTGTGCCTGTTTTCACTACATATAATATAGCTGATACGTCAACATCTGCGTGTTGTACTGTAGCTGATAAACAGCCTAGTACGGGGACCTTGGACTTAGTGTATGTCACTAGCCTTGAAGCTGGCTCAAAAAGTAACACATCACAGAAGTGTTCTCGGTAGAGGTGCTCGGGAATGATAGATACAGGAGAGCCTGTGTCCACCACTACAGGGAGTGCAGAATTATTAGGAAAGTTGTATTTCTGAGGATTCATTTTATTATGGAACAACAACCATGTTCTCAATGAAACCAAAAAATGCATTAATATCAAAGCTGAATAGTGTTGGAAGTAGTTTTTAGTTTGTTTTTTAATTTTAGCTATTTTAGGAGGATATCTGTTTGTTCAGGTGACTATTACTGTGCATAATTATTAGTCAACTTAACAAAAAAACAAATATATACCCATTGCAATTATTTATTTTCACCAGTGAAACCAATATAACATCTCAACATTCACAAATATACATTTCTGACATTCAAAAACAAAACAAAAACCAATCAGTGACCAATATAGCCACCTTTCTTTGCAAGGACACTCAAAAGCCTGCCATCCATAGATTCTGTCAGTGTTATGATCTGTTCACTATCAACATCGCGTGCAGCAGCAACCACAGCCTCCCAGGCACTGTTCAGAGAGGTGTACTTGTTTCCCTCCTTGTAAATCTCACATTTGATGATGGACCACAGGATCTCTATGGGGTTCAGATCTGGTGAACAAGGGGGCCATGTCATTATTTTTTCATCTTTTAGACCTTTACTGGCCAGCCACACTGTGGAGTATTTGGAGTCATGTGATGGAGCATTGTCCTCCATGAAAATCATGTTTTTGTTGAAAGATGCAAAGTTCTTCTTGTACCACTGCTTGAAGAAAGTGTCTTCCAGGAACTGGCAGTAGGACTGGGAGTTGAGTTTGACTCCATCCTCAACCCAAAAGGTCCCACAAGCTCATCTTTGATGATACCAGCCCAAATCAGTACCCCACCTCCACCTTGCTGGCACCTGAGTCGGACTGGAGCTCTCTGACCTTTACCGATCCAGCCACGAGCCCATCCATCTGGCCCTCAAGACTCACTCTCATTTCATCAGTCCATAAAACCTTAGAAAAATCTGTCTTCAGATATTTCTTGGTCCAGTCTTGACATTTTATCTTGTGTGTCTTGTTAATTGCTGGTCTATTTCAGCCTTTCTTACCTTGGCCATGTCTCTGAGTGTTGCACACCTTGTGCTTTTGGGCACTCCAGTGATGTTGCAGCTCTGAAATATGGCAAAACTGTTGGCAAGTGGCATCTTGGCAGCTGCACGCTTGACTTTTTTCAGTTCATGGGCAGTGATTTTGCGCCTTGGTTTTTCCACACGCTTCTTGCGACCCTGTTGATTATTTTGAATGAAACGCTTGATTGTTCCATGATGACGCTTCAGAAGCTTGGCAATTTTAAGAGTGCTTTATCCCTCTGCGAGATATCTCACTATTTTTGACTTTTCGGAACCTGTCAAGTCCTTCTTTTGACCCATTTTGCCAAAGGAAATGAAGTTGCCTAATTATTATGCACACCTGATATAGGGTGTTGATGTCATTAGACCACACCCCTTCTCATTACAGAGATGCACATCACCTAATATGCTTAATTGGTAGTAGGCTTTCTAGCCTATACAGCTTGGAGTAAGACAACATGCATAATGAGGATGCACCCACTTTGGCTGTAGATTTGGAATTACATACACGGGCAAAGTGTCCAGTTTTGCTGCAGTTTCGGCAGGTCACTTTGCGTGCAGGACAATCTGGAGCGTTGGCAAGATGAGCTGAAGAGCCACATCGAAAACAACAACGGTCCCGTTTAGGTGTTGCTCCGGGCTCGTCGGATTTATTGCTCCTTACTTTGAGTGGGTACTTTGGCTTTGCTGTCATCACGTGCACGGGAGCTTCTGGCGGTGGTGCGAGGGTCTGTGCGTGTCCTATTGCTGACTCCACTTGAGACGCCATCTTTGCCGCGATGTCCAGTGTAAGCGTTCCCTCCATTTGCACCAACAGTTTCTCTCTTATTCTTGAGCAACTAGTGTGCTCGATGAACTGGTCTCGTATCATCTCATCAGTATTTTCAGCAAACTCGCATGTCGCTGCCAACTCGCACAGCGCACCCACGTATTCAGCAACAGTCTCATGCTGTCTCTGCAGCCGTTGTCTGAACTTGTTTCGCTCCACCACAACGTTGATTGCTGGTGTGAAGTGTTTTTCAAATGCAGATACGGCTGAATCAAAACTTGCACCTCCGTCCTTTAGTGTATAAAATATGCATTGTCCTTCCGTGCCCAGGCAGTGTAGAAGCAGTGCACGTTCTCGCTTGATGGGCCACTCG
The DNA here is from genome assembly GCA_900490495.1 of Danionella dracula. Lineage (NCBI taxonomy): Eukaryota > Metazoa > Chordata > Actinopteri > Cypriniformes > Danionidae > Danionella > Danionella dracula. Next base: position 1,320,254 of record UELW01000478.1, read on the forward strand.
TCCCCCTCCGCGCCGATAGCAAGCAGGTAGTTGGTAAACATTTTCATCCACATATCGAACGGAATACCAGGTCGTCCGGTGGATTGTAAAAACAACGCAGGGCAAGGGACAAGATTCGCCATTCTCGTCGCCAATTTGTCGTATATTCTCGTAAGCTAATGATCCGTAGGTTGAATTTAATCAGGACGCGACTCTAACGTACTTTCTCAACAACTGCTTTATTTCTTCTTCTTTCAACGTTAAGCAAACAAAACTCACCGTCCGTCCTACAACACGCCATTTAGTGTTGTGGTACACCAATTGAATACACAACAATCTGCTTCCAGGAACAGAAGTGTTGTTTCTCTGCTCGTGTTCATGGCTTCATTTCCCACTGGTGGCCGCCCTGTCACACTTCCAGACCGGACCAAACAAGAACCACAACAGCTAGACAGAGCAGCGAGCTTTAGCACCCCCACCTGTGAACTATTGTATATTATTGTTTACTGCAATTTCCTTTAGATCTTTTCTCTTCTCTTCATAACCTTTGCACTTTGTTAGCACGTGATCTACTGTCTCATCTTCATCACATATCGCACATTTCCCTGTCGAATGGTTTCCTATTTTATATTGATGGTAATTAAGTCCTGTATGTCCTATTCTTAATCTTGCTCTGGTGGTTTCTTCTGTTCAGTGTCTCGGAGGATGTTGTTTTATTACCTTTTTTTGTATTCCATACAAATGCCTTCCTGTCTCACTTTTAGCTTTTATTATACTTTTAGCCTCACTTTTTCCTATAGATATTTCCATTGTTATTTTGCCTTGTTTAACTGCTTGTTTATGTGAACCGAGGGTGTAAGGCCCCCGCTGAGACTTATGTCTCGATTAACTAGAATTCAAAACACTCAGGATCGCCCACTCATAAAAAAACACAACACAATGCTTTATTTCGATATAGACACCAATCCACACATCTTTAAAATAACAGTGTCGCTCACCAACCGGCTTCGAGGGGGATAGAGGAGAGTAGACGCACCAGGACAGAAAGTTGGAGTCCTAGCGGTCGCAACGGGGTAGCTCGTCGTGTAAACTCGTCGTTAACCAGGAGTGGTAGCATAAATTAGAGGGCCAGCGCTACACCGCACTGCTCACTACAACAAATCACGCTCCCAAAGTGCTCGTACACTTCACGACCTCACTCTTGCAGGTGGTTCCCACACACAGAGCCCAGCACCCCTAAAATTACTACTGCGCCCTCCAAGCCTGGCATACCTTTAATTTAAAACAAGCATAAACGGGGTAAAGTGCACAGCTTGGTTAGTGTGATTCCTTTCCCCCCCCAGAAGCGCCGTTGAATCAGTTGAAGCGACGTTGAAACTGAGGGCAGGGGTATGCCCGCACACTCCCACTCACGGTTAAACAAATAAAAACACAGTTTTCTCTGCAGAGGTTCTGCACTCGCCCGACGTAGTCCGTTACAATACTTATGGAAAGAGCAGTAACCTGGTCGGGCCAGTGCGATGGGTAGCCGAGCCGCTGCGAGTTAGGAGAACAGTCGCCACGACTGAGATGAAGCTCCAAAGAAAACCCCCGATCAAAGCAGTTACGCACAGCGGCACTGTGGGCGCCGCAACCTTCGTTCCAGCGGAAGAATCCAAAGGGAAAAAGAAGGGTGAAAAAGGGAGGATGGAGAATCCTAAGAAACAAAGAGTACTTAAGCTCACGGGATCCTGTTCCCTCTCAATTAGTAATGTTTATACACGGAGGGATTTACTCACCCGAGTTATAGCGCACAACCAATTCCTCTCTGCCTCGCGAAGCAGCAGAAAAAAACCCCAGCAGCCTCCTGAACACTCAGTTCTGCAGAGTGTTCCCACCCTGTCGTAGGTCATCGACCGGATGCGGCTCCCAGCAGAAGTGACGCATACCCGACGGTGGTCGATGGCAGTCTAAAAACACTCAAAATGCCGCCGATTGGCTAACGCATAATTAGAGACTGCCGCCCGCTTGTTGTTAATTACTGCGCCCGGTTACATTTAGCTGCTGCATCCACTTCATTTCCGTCGATTCCTATATGTGCTGGTATCCAAAAAACTGTATGATTTTATCTTCTCTGTCCATTTCTTCAATCTTGCTATTTTTTTCATTTACTATGTCTTGTCTCTTTCTTTTCCTTTATGCTGATTAATGCAGATGAGCTGTCTACAGATTAATGTATTATTTTCTTTGTTTCTACCTATCCATTCCAGTTCCATTTTTATTGCAGTTAATTCAGCTGTGAATATGCTTAAATGATCAGTTATTCTATGTTTCATTGCCTTCTTTGAGAAGATCACGACTGCAGCACCTGTTCTACCAGATATTGGATCTTTGGATCCATCTGTAAAGATTTGAGTTTTATTATTGTAATATATTTTTCTAGGTATTCTTTAACATATGTTGCTTTTTGAGTTTGGTTTTTAAGTATCTTTATTTATTCTATTAGGTTTACATTTATTCTTATTAGGTGTGTGTTGCCTGGTGCTCTTTGTTCCTCTGTATTTAAATTAGTCTAATTCCATTTTGTAATCCATCCAAGATTATAGTAGTACAGATTTTTTATGTTCATAGCAGTCCTTTAAGATTTCTTTTATAGGTTGTTCTTCTCCTTGGCTTTGTATTTGAACCCAATAATGTCATCAGTTTAATGTCAAATTGATTGCAGCGTGTAATTTGCAGTGTCAAACATGAAATTCTCAGCATATGTAAACAAAACTTCTGTTTGCCCACATACCATTTACCAATGTCAGGCAAATGTCAAACTCATCCCAACTTCTTTTGCTGACTGGTAAGATGGTACAATTTCACTTCATTGTATGCATCAACCTTCTCATTTTTCACAATGCACGCTGGTGAGAGTTATTCAGTCTGTCTACCACAGCTCACCACTAGATGACAACAGACCCTCTTTTGTCTTTTGAACACAAGTTCCTCTTTTGTTGGCTCTGAATTCCCTAAATGTATACATTGGTGATGTTTTAATTCTAGAATTCTAGAAAAACTCTTTATAAACATGACAGAAGTCTGATAACTTTTGTACAATATCAGAACATCATTCAATATCGCTTGAACCCAGTTAATGAATAAAGCATTATAAATATAAAATGGTTATCATCAGAGCCCATGGACTTTGATCACTCAACTGATTGTTTATAGAAGACAAGGCAGAGTTTTTTTGTTTGTTGTTTAAGATAGTCACAGATATTAAATCATCTCATTTTGTCTGCGATCTTATAACAGATGGAATTCATGGCAACAGAGGATACAGATTTCTTTTTGAAATGTCAACACTGATAGGAGGCTTTGTTTACATTCACCCATGAAACTGAACACAATCATTGAAATAAAGTGATTTTTTATCACTTCTAAAATGTCTGATGATACGTATTTGTGAATCAAAGGAACAACAAAACAATTATTTGTTTTATGAAAGAATTGTGTGAGGTTGATGTTTCGAGTCATATATGACAGTCATTCTCTTAATTGAGAAGCTTTTAAACCCTCTATTGCTTGCCCAACATGTAAGGCCAGTTAGATAAATCTGTCTTTTCCCATCATAAACAACATAAATACATTTTTTTACTTAAATCTTATAATGTAAAATGTTCTATTTAAAAAGGTTATGGGTTCCTCTTTTTATTACTTATTAATACTTGAAGGAGAAACCTTTGTCCTGTAAGGTGCTGTAAAAAACTTAATTGACATGCCTGTCAATCCTTTAAGTGAAACCTCTTCAAAAACGAATAAAATCTATCAGAGACTCATTTACATAAACATATAATCTTTAAAAGCATATAGGATTTGGTCATAAAAAATTAAAAAAGTAGACAATTTTTTCAGTACTTGAATTTGTTGCTCTTGGTCTTGACTAAGTAAAGTTAGAGCCTCCTTTAGTTGATGCTCCCTGAGCCTGCTTTATTTTTAAGCTTTGTTTCAAAATTAAAAATAGTTTTCTGTTAAATCCAACAGCTGCATTAAAATCTGTGTGCGAGTCCATGCTTTTGTATGAGGGTCAGTGTGTGTTAATCAGTGGCAGCACAATGGGATTAGGCCATTCTTTTGGTCAGGTGAAATAAAGAGAACTTTTTAACCCTGAGTGCTCAGCTGACTTCTGAGAACTTAGTGTTATGCAAACTCTTGACTACTTTGTCAGCTGTATTGTGTTATCAGCTTTGTGACATTTGTTCAATGATTGACTTAATGAACATTTTTATTTTGGGAAGCTTGTCAGAAATATCTTTTTAAAAATTTTAATCAAATCATATTTTATTAGAATAGATTTTATAATTATATAATAATCTAATATTTTGGTGATAGAAACTTTCTCTTGGATTAAAGCAAATTCTATAATGCATTGAAATGTACATCTGGCTTTGTTAATAAAACAATTATTTAGAAAAATAATAACTTCAAATAGTAGAGCAATGACTTGTTCTGAATTATGAATTGGTATCTTAAACCTGTCTTGTTTATTCTCAAATTGTGATTAAAGGTGGTCATATGGATAACTTATGGTTTGTACAATAGAGCATATTGGTTTGATCACAACAATTGGGAACGTTGATGGGCTAATGCATGTACATTGTGGCTTGTTTTTGTTTATTATTTTGTAGATCATCTGCTTGGACTTACCTGATACTTTAAAGATGCCATAATATCTATAGCAGCGTGTTCTGACATATCTAGCATGTTTTAGTGGTGTTTCCTCATCAAAAACATGCCTACAATTTTCAGATTTTATCAAGTTTTTTTGTTTAATCCTATTTACACATTTTTGGAGCTAATAATGGCTAGAAGAATATAGCTCGTCCATTTGTTATAGCTTCTTACTACTGACAAAGCAGATGAACTGCTAATGCTGCTCATATCAATGCAGAACAGACCTGTTGTCTGACTAGGAAGTGTAAGTTTGACAGATCCAGATGCAAGAATTTCGGTAACTTAGCTTAAATTAAAAATTAAATTATGTAAATTAAGTTTATGTGTTAAATACAGTGTTAATGTATCTTTATCAGAGTATTTCTAAGCTAATGCATTCCTAAAATCATCTTTAGTCTCATAATTACTCTGATATTTACCTTTGGGGTCTCAAGCAGCCAACGTATTCCTGTTCTATTGACATTTTCCAAAAGTACACAGATACATTTTTTTATTCTACACGAGATGGAATGTAAAAGAGTAAACATATCATGTTGAGATGTCCTGAGGGAGCCAGTGCAATGTTTGTGGTTTGTCAATGGACTCAAATTCCAGGTCAGACTTTAAGTTGGATATAAAAGTGACAGTGACATCATGAACAGGTATTTTTATTTATTAATTGTATAATGTAGGCATCATTTTAAAAGGTTTGAAGACAATCCAAATGAGTTATCCATCCATTCATCTTCATGTCGGCTTTCTTCCCTTTCGTGGGTCGCCACAGCGGAATGAACCACCAACTCTTCTGGCATATGTTTTACGCGGCAGATGCCCTTCCAGCCGCAACCCATCGCTGGGAAACCAAAGGAGTGATGTATTGCCAAACACTGACTAACATATGAGGTTTCTTCAGCATAAGTCTGCTAAGTCCCTGCTATGGAAACTATCGAGAAGAGTGTATGAAGTTGGTGAAAGCTTCCCATAATGTCTCCTTGGCTCATACACACTTTCCGACACAGATATCGACTTCCGTTTGCTGTCAAGCCGCCCAGGTTCAACAAGGTTCTAATGACCAGAGACCACCTTGCCTGCTCAAGGAGATTGATTACCTTTTACAGAAAGGTGCAATTGAGCCGTTTCCTGAAAAAAAAAGGGTTTTACAGCCCATAATTTCTAGTTGCCAAAGATTTAGGCTGGTTGCATCCAATCCTTGACCTCCGTCTTCTGAATACTTGTCTCCTTAGACTTCCCTTCAGGACGATGTCTCTCAGACGCACGTTCCACTCACTTTGTTCAGGGGATTGGTTCATCACAAAGATCTGAAGGATGTCACCTCAGCTGTCTGGGGCTTCAGATGAACTCAAAAAAGCCAGAACATATCTTTTGTAGACATGGCGCTAGACTCGTTGAACATGCTAGCACATATCTCTGGAGAGTGTGCCCTGAGCTTGCTTAAAGCAGTATGCAGAGTCTGCTCAAATCTCAGGGTTTTTGACCAAGATGCATTTCCCCAGTGAGCCTCCTTACACCCCTCCTGTACAAAATCAAGGAGGATGAGGCAGAGGTGCTAATATTGGCTCCTTATTATAATATTGGCATCCACCGCAAAGATTTTTTATCTATTACCTTCTGGTTGAAGGCAACACAAGTTAACGGTCAGATTTCTCAGAGAAGCCAGAAGTTTTATAGCCTCTAGGCCAGTGTTTCTCAATTATTTTCTGTCAAGCCCCCTGGGAAGAAAAAAAACACCTCTGCATAACACAGTATCCTTATTAATGTATAAGAGAAAAAAGAAAGAAATATGAACCAACTTAGAACAAAGAATGGCTTTAATAACTAGCAGAAAATATTTAAGGTGCATCTGAAATGTAAAAAAAAACATAAAATCCTTAATAAAATTATAAACATTGTTTGACTGACCATAATTGCTGGCAATATTCGGCATGTTTTCACTGAAAAAACTTAAGAGGCTTTTCAGCGTGATTGGGGTATGTGATTGAGAGTGACGCCTTAATTTATTTGGCTTCATGCTGTCCGCTGCCAACATTTTTAGACTCAGTAAGCACACCTGTCTCTCCTCGTCTCCCACCGCAGTCACAGTGAAGCCAAGCGCTACAATCACGTCATATTTCCTCGTCTTAGCCTTCGGGAGACTTTTGTTTGTCTCTTTGTCTACTTCTCTCTCCGCCTGTCTTCTACACTTCGTGTCTATACTTCATACTCTGCCAATGAGAGCGCCACTGTCCCCTAACATAGTGGAGTGGTATTGCACTTTATTCTAGAACAGTACAAAAAAATTGATAAGTAAAAAAGTTTGTTCCTGGGCTCATAGATTACAATTGTCCCACTTGTATTTCTTTTTCGGCAAAACAAAAGCTATATTCTTTTCATTTGGCGTGTTTAAAATAAAAGCAAAGTTGTACAAACCTGATAAAAATTCATCACCTGATAAATGTTCATGTTTAGAATACTATAATTGTAATACTATAGTTGTTTATAATTCATGTTTTGATACTATAAATGGTTGAAACCAGTTTAAGGTAATATTGTTGTATAACTTAAATAATTCAGAGCACAAACCTGTGTTTAATTTTACCAGCAATAAAGATCGTAGTAATTATTTATAGCCTGATATGGAAAAAATTATCAGTATATATTTTTTGGCCATATTGCCCAGCCCTTCAGTCAGCAGGAGCTACAGAGTTATATAAAAAAAAAACACTTTGAAAACATGTGAACTTAATGTTTAAAAATAGTCAAGTGCTTCTGAGGAAGAATAAAGTTTCATGTTTAGCTTCATGTTTAGTGTGAAAAAAATATTTTTTGTTTGCAAGACAAAAACTCCAATTGTTTTACTGGGCAAGAATTATCTGAGATAATGCTGGGGTTTTAATGACGAGAAATCATGGGAGAGGCACTGGTATTAAACAAGTGAAAGCTCAAAATACAACATTTGTACTTCCAAGTGACTGGCTTTACCTGTTTATAAACATGTGGGGCTGAGAGTTATGTGCTCTGGGGAGAACAGGGTAAGGCCAGTGGAATGGGAAAGAGGGAGGGAGAGCAAGAACATATGAGAAGGAGGAGGGAGAACTTTGACACCATGAGGGAGAGGACAGGTTTGTGAGAGAGAAAGAAAGATTTCAGAATATTTGTTGAGTCATTGAAAGCATTCTTGCTCCTATAGCAGTGGAAAAGGAAAGGAGGTGAGATGTGTTGCAGATCAAGGGAAGGTAACTCTCTGGGATTGCGTGTTTAGGATGCTGGCGCCTCTTCAATTTAGTCTGGATGGGAATTCCTTTTATGTGTGTGAGATGGGGATTATTCCATGAAGACCTAGGATCCGTTGATTCTAGCTGATGGCGATGACAGCCCTGTTTCGAGGGAAATGGGGACATAGACATAAAGAAGCCAAGAGCAAGACTCAAACTCCAGTGGTCCATTTGCCCAGTGAGGATGATGATGAGGAAGATGAGACAATATCCAGTGTAGCTCCGATTCGCAGAAATTCACGCTTTTATCGCTCCATGAGAAAGAAAAAGTTATCCTCATCTTCAGAACAACAAGAAAGTAAGATTTCTTTGTTCATTTGTTTCAATTTGAGTCTATGGTATTCTGGGTCTCTCTCTCTCTCTCTCTCTCTCTCTAGAGAGAGAGAGAGAGAGAAAGAAATTTTGCCTAATGACAACTTGCAAAGCTGTTGAAACCAGAGAAACTGGTTTAATTGGTAGCTGTTTGTTTTTAATTGTTCTGAGAATAACACGTGTACTTGTTTTTATGAGTACCTCTGTTGATGTTGCATACATTTGCTCTAATAACATATCAGGTGTTCTTTCAAATTAGAAAGAGAAAACCTGGTAGCCATGACTGTTGATGAGTTTGTAGTCCTTTCAGTGTTTATTAGCTGTGACTGAGATTGAATGAATCTTAGCTAAGTGTTGCATGGGTCTGTTTTAATGGTAGTGGCCTGAATGAAATCATGTGAATTCCTGTAACTTATTATCTTGATTGCAAGACCCATCTCTCAACCCTTGATTTTAGAATCAAAATAAGTATGAGGATATATTAGAGGTGAACAATTGGAGCGAAATAGAGATGTAATGACAATCCTCGCTGTTCAATGGTGCCAGTGAGCTATGGTCTGTCTCCACCCACATGATGGCGCTATACAGAGCCATATGTCATCCGACGCTTGATTTGAATAACCCGAAAAAACTATAATGTTTTCAATAAAATACTACATTTATACTCCCAATCAGTAAAGACAGGAATATCATCCATTAAAGATCTTATCATCCTTAAAGGGTCTGCACTTATAGTTTCACTCAGACATGCTTCAAGCTCTTGGACACTTTTGATTTCCAGACATTTATAATCTTTTTATGCTAATGCTTGTCTGGAACAGTCCTTTTTCTTGGTTGAGAAATGACACAAACTACAAACTTGTTGGCCTAGCCAGACTCGAAGTAAGAAAGAACAAAATAGAAAGGGAGAGACCCAAAAGCCAGGGGAGATTTCTTTAAGACAGCAAAGGAACCTGAGCATCTCTTAACATTTCTGAAAATAACTCGAATAATAAAATTGAGAACATATTATCTCAATTCTGAGGAGAAATCTAAATTTTTCTTTAAGACAGCAAAGGAACCTGAGCATCTCTTAACATTTCTGAAAATAACTCGAATAATAAAATTGAGAACATATTATCTCAATTCTGAGGAGAAATCTAAATTTTCTTTTAACTGCCAACACCAATTCTTTTTTCCTTAGCTTCTCACACACTTCACTCTAACACTCAATCACACAAGGTGCTTGACTTAATCAATCTGATTGTTCCTTTTTAAAAACAGTTTAAAGTCCAATTGTTTTACTGAACTCACTTAGTTTCCACTTGTCCTTTAGCATGTGTTTGTGGGAACATGGGAGGTCCTAGAATTCAACACATCTTTTTTAAACATTCTGAGTCAGAGGGTATGTATCAGTTTGGGGTTGCTAAGGGATTTATTTCATTATGAATATTAAAAGTCAATGTGTTTGTTTTGAAATGCCTCATCAGGGAGGATTGTGTACAGTAATCCTCAGTCTTATAGTACAAAGTCTATGTGTGTTTTAGCCTTAAGCACACGTGGGCCAGGAAACTGGGTTGTCCTAAGTTTAGTTAATGTTTAAAAGACCTAAAGGGTACCACTTAATAATAACTACACACTACTTAAGTTAATACAACTTTTTATAAAATATTGTTTCTATGTTCATACACATTTATAAAAACTTTATAAATATAACTTTTTAAAAATATATTTTAGAGTTTTTTTTTTCTTTTGTACACTTGTCCTGTCCTACTTCAAAGCAACCCTATGAGAAGGGAGGTGCTTCGTATGAGTTGGTCAGTTTTGCTCTTTCCAGGGAAATGAAGATATGATATAGTGACTATTCCTCTGGATAGAAGCTATTAATTTATTTTATTGATTATTTATTTATTTCACATTCATCATATTATTACATTAATCAATCATATAAACATGTATGTTCACATATGTTTATATGATTTTGGGGCTTTTTAAAGAGAAGAGTAAAGAGGAGACAGAAAAAATGTTTGGGAGAGCGATCTGGGGAGAAGGATCGGCAATAGACTGGGATTCAAACCCTTCTCACCGGATGCAACTCATAAATAGTCCTCACTTTAGATGGTGTGGTTGTTTTTTATCCCGCAATATAAAATAAACTTTTGAACATAATTTCAATAAAGACAGAAAACAACTTTCAGTCCGATTTTCTCTTTACTTTTCAGCATACATTTTTAACAGCAGCAAGCATGGTTATTGAACCGACTCTCAAAACTGTACCTCCTATCCCTCCATAGGTGGGGCATATTGTCAGGACCCTGGCTTGATTTCTCTCTCTCTCCCTGCCTGTCACTCTTGCAGTGATCGCTATCACTGATCATGGGTTGCTAAACCTGTCATCAATATCCTATAATTTGATTGGTATTTAAGCTCTCCCTTTTCCACCTTCTAGTCGCTAGTGTATCCTGTCATTGTTCGGGCTATCTTGCTGCGGTTTTTGAATCCTGTAATTGTCATTGGTCACTTCATGTTCTGAACTTAATTCTGTCTCTGCCCAGTTTTGCTGAATCCTCTTTTTATTTTGGATTTATTCCAGCCTGCCACCTACCTTCGACTTCGCCTGTCTGACGCAAGCTTGACTGCCTTCGTTGTCCCATCTGTCTCCAACCAAATCAAACCGAACACGTACCTAGATCTGTGAATGGTGTTATACGATTGTGCCATTGACCTCCTCCCAGGCACTTCCCCGCCTCAGGGTCATCTTTTCTCCCTGTCTGCTCTGGAACGAGCAGCCATGGATAAACACTTAACTGAGTCTCTGGCAGCTTGTATTATTCCTCACTCCTCTCCTGCTAGAGCGGGGTTCTTCTTTGTGAAGAAGTAGGATGGCTCTCTGCACCCCTGCATAGACTATCAAGGTTTGAATGACATAACCATTAAGAACCGGTACCCCCTACCGCTTATGTATTCGGCCTTCGATCTCTTGCAGGGGTGAGATTCTGCACAAATTTGGACCTATGTAATGCTTACCATCTCATCCGTGTGAGGGAGGGTGACGAATGGAAGACTGCGTTCAATACACCTACTGGCCACTTTGAATACCTTGTTCTGCCATTTGGACTCACCAATGCTCCAGCAGTCTTTCAAGCACTCGTTAACGATATACTACGAGATATGATTAATCAATTTGTTTTTATTTATTTGGATGATAATCTTATTTTTTCTTCCACCATGCAGTAACATTTCCAACACGTCAGACGAGTGCTTCAACGGCTGTTGTAGAATCTGCTGTACGTAAAGACGGAGAAGTGCAAGTTCCATGTCCAGTCAGTTTCCTTCTAGGGACACATAATTTCAGTTGAGGGACTTCGCATGGACCCTGCGAAGGTTAGTTCTGTCTCCGACTGGCCGGTACCTGACTCCCGAAAGGTGTTACAGCGGTTCCTGGGCTTCGCCAATTTTTACCGCTTATTGCCCCCTGACTGCAATAACCTCCACCAGGGTCAGGTTTGGTTGGTCGGTAGCTGCTCAAACTGCCTTTGATAATTTAAAATTTCGGTTCACCTCTGCGCTGATCCTTATTACTCCTGACCCTGCCCGACAATTCATTGTGGAGGTTGATGCCTCAGAGGTAGGTGTCGGAGCGGTCCTCTCTCAAACATCTCCTGAAGACCACAAATTAGATCCTTGTGCGTATTTTTCACACTGTTTGTCTCCCACAGAACGAAACTATGATGTCAGTAATCGGGAGCTGTTGGTGGTCCGGTTGGCTTTGAGAGAGTGACGCCACTGGGGGCGGCAGTACCTTTTATTGTGTGGACCAATCACAGGAACCTAGAATACATACAGACAGCCAAACGACTGAATGCCAGGCAGGCCTGCTGGGCTCTATTTTTTGAGTGCTTCAACTTCAACTTCACCTTGTCGTATAGACTGGCCTCCAAAAACCCCAAACCTGATGCCCTGTCTCGCTGTTTGGGCTCTCCGGTAGATCCTTCCCCTCCCGATACCATCTTACCTTCCAGAGGTGTGGTGGGGGCGATCTCCTAGGGAATTGAGGAGCATGTCAAACGAGCACAGGCTGGGGTTGAGGTGTCCGGTGGGTGTCCGTCGGGTCTGCTCTTTGTTCCTTATTCGCACTGCAGTTCTCCGGTAGGGCCACTGTTCCAAAATCACCTGCCACCTGGGGGTGAGTAGGTCGCTGGCTGCCATCTGCCAGCGGTTTGGTGGGCAATGGCTGAGGATGTTTGTCTGTTCGTGGGGGCATGCTCTGTCTGTGCTCAAAACAAGTCCTCTAATTCTCCATCCATTGGTCTATTACAACCCCTCCCCATTCCTTCCCACCGCTGGTCACATATTGCCTCGGACTTTGTGGTAGGCCTCTCTCCATTCAATGGAAAAATGGTGGTTCTCACTGTGGGGGACTGGTTTTCCAAGGCAGTCCACTTCGTTTCCCTTCCTAAACTTCCTTCTGCTAGAGAGACCGCTCGGGAGGTCGTGGACAATGTCTTTTGCATTCATGGTCTTCTGGAGGATGTGGTCTCTGACAGGGAGCCCCAGTTTGTTTCCCATTTCTGGAGGGAGTTCTGCCGGCAGATTGGATCCTCCACCAGTCTGTCATCAGGCTTCCATCCTCAGACCAATGGCCAGACTGAGTGTGCCAATCAGGATTTTGGCCGAATGCTCCATTGCCTGGCATCCCGCAACCCCTCATCCTGGAGTCAACAGCTCACATGGCCAGAATATGCCCATAACTCATTACCGGTATCCACGACTGGTCTGTCCCTGTTCATGTGTTGTCTGGGATATCAACCCCCTTTGTTTCCTTCGCAGGGCTCCCAAGCAGCCATCCATTCATTGACCGTTGCCGACGCACCTGGATTAGGGCCAGGGAAGCATTGCTTCCGGCCAGGGGACGTACTAAGGCTGCAGCGGATCGTCACCGTAGGCAGGTTCCTAAGTATATTTGTAACGGGTGTGGTTATCCACTAAAGATCTGCCCCTTAAGGTTTCAGCAGGAAAATTGGAACCTAAATTTATTGGGCCCTACTGCATTATTAAGGTCATGAGCCAGGTAACTGTCCACCTTTGGCTGTCCGCCTTTGGCACCCTGTGTTTCATGTTTCCAAAATCAAACCTGTTTTATGTTCTTCCCCATTCCCCTAATGTGTCTTCCCCTGACTCTCCCCTCCCCTTGTTAGCGACAATATCCCTGGCTTTAGAGTTAAAAGGATCCTTCAGGCCAGACGCCGTGGACGGGGATTTCAATATCTAGTTGATTAGGAGGGGTATGGTCCTGAGGAGAGGAGTTGGGTCCCAGCACGGGACATCCTGGACCCCTCGCTGATTGAGGAATTCCATCAGTGCCAGTCTCTCCCTACCTCGTGCACGCCAAGTGGCGTGCCTGGGGGGAAGGGGTACTGTCAGGACCCTGGCTTGATTTCTCTCTTTCTCCCTGCCTGTCATTCTTGCAGCGCACACTCAGCTGAGTGCTATCACTGATGAGCACAGCGCGCACATGGGTTGCTGCACCTGTCACCGATCTCTTATAATTTACTTGCTAATTAAGCCTGTCGTTGTTCGGGCTATCTTATCCTTATCAGAAAAGCGTCACTCCTTTTAAGTCTGACTGTCTTTTTCATGGACTCAAGCTATAAAATCAGACTGTCTTCTCATGGAGTCAAGCTTTAAAGACAGACTGTCTTTTCATGTACTCAAGTCCAATTTATGATTTACATAAATGTTAAATCAGGTCACCTAATTGCCAAAGCATACACATTGGGAACTTTCCAAGTTTCCATTCATTAAGGCAATTAAGTGAGTTAATCATGCAAAATAGTTTTTCTCCACTACTTCAATGGACTAAGTTAAGGACTAGCACTTTTCCTGTCTTTTGCTAATTTTCTACAAAAGCAATAAACAAACAAAGTAATCATCAATCAAAAGTAGAATAAGATCCACAGATGATGGTCTTCTTCGTAAGGTAACGCGACTTTGATGAGAGTCATCCGAGGGTTGTTCGATACCGGTCTGTCCAATCATTTTTTCAAGACATTATTCACACATAAGCATTACTTCTTCACTTGGTGTATCATTAAAAACATCAACACTTTTTTTTCAGTGGTTACAGATGCATCAAATGTAATGATGTACAGAATGTCTTTCAAATGTCATTCACTCAGTTATCATTCACACAAAGGTAAATTTAAGAGATGCCTCATGGAAAAGTTTTTTTTATTAGCAGGCATCTATGTTTGTGATTAGGATGAATATTATAACTTGTACACTTTATAATGAGCATAAACTTTTTTTGGAATAATTTCCACATTTACCATTCATAAATTTGCATAAAATCCAATGGAAGCAAAACTTTGTTCTCCAATTCTCCAACAACCAGAAAAATCTGTATTCAACCAGCATACCCCAAAACTAAAATAAGATTCAGCAAAAAAAAAACAAAAAGTAAAAATAAGATTAACTCAAAATTCGCAAAAGGTAAAAACAAAAGCAAAAATAAAAAGGACACTGGCTTCGGCTCCTCTTCATTCATAATCCTCTCATCCCACACACAGAAGCAGGTGTACTGGTTCACAGTTCAGTTAGGTGGACAACTTTTTCTTTTAGCAATTGTCCATGTGGTCACCTTTTATGAAACAGGCTACCTTTGAGCATTTGGGTAGGCTTTTTAGGCAGAAAGTGTCTGTAGAGTTGTTTGGCACCGGTGGTTTTCAGCATCACTCCGGGTGACTGTCAGGAACCATTGCCATGGGTGACCTTTGGGCAGTGACATGGGAATACGGGAGTCAGGAAGATCTTTAGGGGAACTTCAGGAACTTCCAGGTTTCTCATCAGACGTGTTCTTGTTGACTGCTACCGCGACTGCTTCCATGTCTCTCAGGAAAAGCCTTTTAGCCTTTTTCTCAAGTCCCTAAGGATCAAGCTAATGATTGCTAGGTTTCTTTGCACTCATTTTCAGAACACTCCTAAGAGTCTTTAGAGTTCATAACACAGTTTCTGAAAATTGTCCAAGGTCATCACTGAAAATTAGTCCATTCAAAGTAAGAGACTTTCACTGGCTTTTATCAAAAACGAAAAAATATCAGATATTTACAAAAATAAAAAATATTAATCAAAAATATAAAATAAAACAACCGATTTATTAAAAACTATTGAAATAAAAGCTTGAAAACAACAAAAAAACTATTGAAATAAAAGATTGAAAACAACAAATTTGGGCTGCGATGTTGCTATCATACCAGTCTTAAGAGTTGGCAGCGAACAGGAAAGATTAGTTTTTGTAATGTTTTATGCTCTGATTTTGATTTTACATAAACAACTTTATTTTTTTTTTCCCCCTTTAGAAATACATTATTAAAATATTTCTTTTTTATTTTTAGAACTTGAAAATACACTAATTGACAGTGAAAAATTAATCTGAGATACTAGAAGAAGTTCTCATCACACAATTTTCTCCTTAAGATTGGCAAAGACACAAGGTTTCAAAAATACACTTTTACATCCTAACTAAATAAACAATCAGTCAGGTGCTAAATATATGGCTCAAACAAAAGTGTTCACAGGACCAGGTGAACATGTTTTTCTTTCTTTCAATAATCAAGACAGATAAAATCTATATACAGCAGTGGAGTGAGAATCACTCATTCCTCCATTACATTCACTATTCGGGGAACGGGGATTATGAAAATAACCATTACGTTCCCCATCAGTCCCTTCGACTTATGTCGGTGCTGACTATGGGAACACTCTGCAAAATGCTACAACCTAGGTCCTTCCGCATCGGTCAATGGCCAAACAAGCTGGGTACATCAGTAGTCTGGCACCAAGTGGGCCGTCCTCTGCTCTGGCCTTAAGTATAGGCTTAATTTTTAATTGGTAGTAGGGTGATAAGTTCTCTCATACCTGCTCATACCAGAGAAGGGAGCATCAATCCCAGAGCTGAAGGGAGATGCATGGAGGTGTACTCATCACCTCGAAGGCTGGACTTCTGGCAGTTTAATATACGGTGTCAATGAAGGACCTACGGAAGATGTGCCTTGAACCACTGGAGGAAGGTCTTTTAGAGGGAATATAGCATAGATGGAACTAGCTAGATCAAAGATTTTTGAGAGTTACCTTTCGGGGAACTGCTTGGCCCTCCTGTGAATGGGGTCATAAAACATTTAGCCAGTAGTGTCTGCTTACTCTACTACGGCAGTTGGGGCGAGAGGAGCCAAAAAGCTGCAGGTTATCTCCAGTGGCAAAAATCGTGCCCGTATCACCAAGGAATGGCGTAGTCCAAGCAGGACACCCTGTCGTACAGTTCAGACCACGCTGCCACCACCTAGCATGGCCGAAGAGACGGATTCAACGCTCAGATACAGTACCTGGTGAAGGTGTTGGGTGTCAACCAACCTGCAGCCTTGCAGATCTCGGACAGCGGAGTCCTCTTGCTAATGCCCAGGATGCCACAACACCCCTGATAGAGTGGGTTTTCAACTGTAGGGAGACAACCTCTGTTTAGAGACAGCCTTCCCTGTCGGTACTCCAAGCATACAAAAAGTTGATCAGAATTCAAAGGTTTCCGGGTCCTCCTACATAGATTCTCAGTGCTTGGACTGAGCAATTGTGACCAGAGGTTGGTGCTGCCTCCTCTTTTAACTTGAGTTGAGTGCAGAACGGCTTGATCGCAGAACTCTTTCTGCTATAGGAGGGGGAAGTGCCCGTCTTTTTTGGGGTGATGGTCGGGTGCTTGCTGTGAACAAGTGGGACAGCTTGGTTCCTGCCGAGATGGGGGGGATCCTGAATATGTGGATACTGTTGGTGTGTTTTCCAGGGAGATGTTCTGTTGATTCCGGTTGTTGTCTAGGGTGTTATCCTCGTCCTCATTCGATGGTGGTGTAGTGTTTGAGATGGTGTGGCTATCCTCTTTCGGTGGTGGTGTGGCCTTTGAGATGTCCTGGTGGCTTTGAATGTTATCCAAATGTTGATACTCATCATGTCTAGCGGAGGTCAGATAATCCTCATTCAGTGGTGATGTCTGCAGGGTGGGTGACGAAGGCCTTGGTAGTGTGTTTACACAATAATTTGATGGCTCTTGTGTCTTTCAGACTAATAGTGGAGAGAGAAAAGTATATTGTCCATGAGCATTCTTGCTCCAGTTTTGTTCAGCTGCCTCCAATCTGATGTGATAAAATCTGGCTGATTCCAGAACAACAATATATTTGAAACCTCTTAACAAACAGGAGTGTTTTAGCCATGTATTGAGCCCAAGTAACCAAGAGAACATATTTGTGCCATTTGCCGAAGCGGACCACTTATGAAACACTGTGTTTTTAGATTTTCAAGTGTGTCAAATAGTTCCATAAAGTCCTTCTTAAGCAGCTCTGATTGTCCTTTCTTTACATAATTTTTCCCCACATCAATGATGGGTTATTTTGTCTTGCACTTGCTCAATATAGCTCTTATATTTTTTTATGTCTAGTACTGTGGCAAGAGGAAGACATTGTCACCTTAGTTTTGCTTTGTAGATGCTGTATTGTATAATCCCCAATAATCAGAGTCTTCAGCTCTACTGAGACATGAGTTGGATGTTGCTTATTTCATAACGCACTGCTTTCTGAAATGTGTGTGTGCTCTGATTGTTGACTGACAGGCTGAGATTGATCGGTATCCACAGTCATTAAAGTTTCAAATCGGTTTCGCAGCTACATTTCCTGATGAATTGGTGTAGATGAGCCCAGTCTGACCAGAGAGCCTTTATGTCTACTTCTCTGAAATTGTCAGTTTTCAGCCCGATCAGGACTTTCTCCTCGCTAATCTGGGTTCAGAAAATCATGCTGAGAAATTGTAACGAGCTCACCAGCTTGTTGTTGGTTCTTGTCTAGGTCCGGTTCTTTAGAATCCACTGTCCTTTGAGAACGAAGCACTTGTAGCCTTGTCTCCAAAACTTTAGTTCATTGAAGAAGTTTTTCACAGTAGTGGTTTAAAGGCATTTTCACTTGTATGTCTCTCCAGCTGAATCAGTCTGTTTGTCTTCCCGAGAAATGAGAGCTGCTAATAGAACCCTGTTTCTGTTTATCCAAAATGTTCAGGTTTTGCTTTCAGAGCATTCAGGTTTTGCTTTCAGAGCATTAGAAATAGCATTGTCAAAACAGTGTATACACCTAATAACCGAAAAAAGTGAGAAAATAGAAAAGCTCGTACCTTGATATCAATGAAGCATGTGACCACATTGCAAGCATCATGGAGGGAGAAGAAAGAGAGAGAAGAGAAGAGAAGAGGGGAGAGAGAGAAAATGAGCAGGCCTTTTGTCAGCAGAGTCGAGAGGAAAGAGACCCGAAATGGGTAATCCCTTGAGATTCCTTTCAGTATAAATCCCACCCCTCCATGTCACTTCCTGTTCCATCCCAATTAAACATAGCCACATAAAAACTCAATCTTATTGGATAATTAATTACAATGATTAATATTCTATAACAGAAGTAAAATATCTTAAAAATGAAGTTACCTACAGATGCAGCAGTTGTTTTATCTTAACCCTAGTTGAGACTGGAATGAACAAGATGCCAAATTTGCAAAAAATGTATTAGACCACGCCCACTTTTTACTGAAACTTTGAAGTCAAATATCTTGGGAAAAAAAGTGAATTACAGGTGTGACAATTGTTTTAGAGTGACAGTTAACATACCAATATTTGCAAGTTTTAAGCAACGGACCCTCTTACAGTTTTAACTATAAACTTATTCAAAGCAAAACATCTTCACACTTAAAACAAACTGTATCAAAGCAAAACTGTTTAATCTTTTAAAATATTTTAATACTGATTAAAACTTAAACATATTGTTGCTGTAAGTATTATTTGTAAAATAGTCGTTAAAAACAAGGCATGAATTTATGAATGGGTTTTACTGGATCTCAGAATCATTATTGTAGTCTTCATCTGTGCCCATCTTTGAGATCATGTGAATGTTGAGCAAAATGGGTTTGGGTGGCCTCTGAATTGCGTAAACTTGTGTTGTTGAATGGTTGCTTGATTTACAAACACCCTTTCCTTTCTCTTTCCCAGGCCTTGCATCCTCTCCTAAACCGATCATTGACTCCCCTTCCAGCAACAGACTCAGCTCCTCTGCAGCTTGCCTACTCCCATTGTCTCCTAGAATGCAACAGTGAGTTCACCAAAAACACTGCAAATTTAGACACTTGTTTTGTCTGTTGATCACAATTATGCCCTGTTCTGCTTGATTACTGGATTCTGATCGGCTGATAATGTTGATTGATTCAGAAAAAAACATATAGATTGTGCAAAGTGGTTTGTTCTACTCTATGTATACTTGTGCAACAGCACTATTGTAACAAAAATTAGCGGATTGCCCTATATGAGCGCTAGACCAGAAAATCCTACCCCGATTCGCTCAACTTTTAGCAACCATATTGTTGCTGTTGTATTGTTGAAAGAGGACTATGGACACAAACTAAGACTAGTTGTATTTTTGAAATAAAGGAGAGCATGGAGGTCCACGTATCTTCTGCAATTTCACATGAAAAAGAAACAATGAGCTTCAAATAAACCTTCTGTTTTCATGTATGTAAAAACTGAAGAGTTTTACTTTAATTGAATTTGTTTTGATGCTAACTGCAGAGCCAAATGAAAGTGAAAATCATAGATCCTTTCTAATGACTAGTGTTGGTTAAAAATTATTTAATAATGCGTTTAAACACACACAAAATATTGCTTCTAAAGCTAATTCATCTTTACTTTCAACATTTGAGAATCTGACTTTTGACCTTTCAGTTGCAACATCACTCAACCTACTGTCTCCTTGGCCCAAACTGACGATGGCATTCTGATTTGTGATATAGCATTTAATTATTCCAGTCCCATGATGCTCCTAAGAGGCAGAGCTTCCTATCTGTCTATCAATCCTTCGATCACATCAAATGGACAATAGACAGAAATAGGGGTGGGCCATATCACATTTATTAACATCATAATACCGGGTTAAATGTTCTATTAAAATGTGGAAAATGTTGACCTCTAAAATGTCATATCACATCATTATTGCAATATTCCCTGAAATATTATGTCATTTTTAAAAGGAGGGAAAACCAAGGAACCAAAATGCACCTGATATTTTCACATATAGTGAAGTGAAAGTGAAGATCTAAAGCAACAATAAAACAACACTGAAAAATTCTCGAGTTCAAAATTATTCGTTTTTTTAATATAGCGTGTGTTCTTACAGTCAGCGAAAAAAAGAGTTATGAGCTAAAAGACAGTGTTCAATGTCAGTAGAATTTGTTTAGACCCACACCAGCCCCTTAACGCTAACATTAGCAAGTCTGCATTGCATTCAAGTGATAAGGGCTAACTTCAGGTGTTTGTGAGATTACATAAAACCAAACTGTAATCTCAATCTCTGTTCAAAACACTGCTGATTTTGACATACCTGCCAATATTTCAAAAAAGAGCGTTGAAGTGAGATTTTATCAGGGGTGACCAAGATCATGCCATGTATGCGGGCACACAAGTTGGTGGCACAGATATCAGAGAATTGGAATTGGAATTTTTTATTGTTCCCTGCTTTCTGGTGGTTTGTGGGACTTGAAAATTGCCTCATTCACATAATTGCTCCTCTAAAAAATTTTATGTTTCACATCCACTTTATGGGTCAAATCATCCACCCCTAGACAAGAACACGAAACCAGTGATGCCAACTTAGTGACTTTGCAACTAGATTTAACAACCTTTCAAACTGTCTGAAGGATAAAATGATTGCATTATATGTTTTTGTTTTCTTTAGGATTTAAATTTTTGTTATAGGCTCGGTTATTATTTCCCTAATCTCTTTATTCACTTCCTTTATTTCTATTTCATATGTTTTCAATTAAGTTTTACATGTTCTATTGTTTTCTCTAGTCCACAATTATCACAAAAATCACAATTTTCCTGGCGCTATAGTTTCGAAATTGTGGGTCTTTATTGCAAAAACAATGAGTACTATAAAATATTTAGTTTACATATTTGCATAAGAATAGTAGCCTATGACTGTTTGAGGTTTTCATCCCTCACACAACAGCCATTATCGTTACATGTAATACAAAGTAAATCAACCTTTGACAATTTAAAATACTTTTTATATATTCATTTCTTGACACAAACTGTAAACTTTCGGGGTCGCCACAGCGGAATGAACCTCCAACTCTCTGGCATATGTTTTATGCGGCGGATGCCCTTTCAGCCGCAACCCATCGCTGGGAAACATTCACACACACTCATTCACACTTTAACACTATGAACAATCGTTCTTCCTCAATTCACTTATACCGCATGTCTTTGGACTTGTGGGGAAACCAGAGCACCCGAGAAAACCCACGCGATCACGAGGAGAACATGCAAACTCCACACAGAAATGCCAACTGACCCAGCCGAGGCTCGAACCATCGACCTTCATGCTGTGAGACGACCGTGCTACCCACTGCGCCACCGTGACGCCTACCTCCTTTACCTTTCATGTTATTTATTTCATTCCATTCTCAATGTTTTTATTATTATTTAATTTTATTAAGCATTACATGTTTGTTTTATAACACCATGTGTACTAATTTAATTGCATGAAACACATGTATCTGCAGTACATTTATGTTGCCATTGAAAAAAACCCATTGGGGCGGGGAATGTAAGTCCTACACATCAAGTGGTATTCATGCAAGTTAGATTATGATGTCATTTAGAGACTTTTGAGCGACTTTTCTTAGTGAGGAGTTGGCAACAGTCCACAAAACTAGGTAGATCCACTCTTCCTTGAGTGGGGAATGGGAGTTTCAGCTTGATGACCCAAAACACATGGCTATAACAGAATTTATAACAGAAAACCCACATTAATGTCTCGAAGTGGTTTAGCGTCATGGAATTTTTTCAACCTGATGGTTGAAGTTAGAGGTTGAAGGTTCAACATTATAACGTTTTTTTTGGAGGGAAAATCAAAATTTCTCCTGAATGGTACCCCTTTCATTGCCAACCAGGCTTGTGGAACTGATGACTAAGTATTTCCCTCATGTAAGTACAGATAAGTACAAAACTATTTTCAAAAGAATTTTCACAACACATCTGTTTCTAAATTTTGTAATAATCTAATAATATTAATATAATAATAATAATAATAATGCAAAAAATTAATAATATTTTGGGCAAACAACCTTTTTATTTAAATGTCTTTTTTCTTATTTATCTGCACGGATGTGCTGTATGACTAATCTGGTACAGAAAATAATTGTCTGTGTTTCAGAGTGTGTTTGACAGAGTGTGGGTGGAGGAGTAGGAGGGTGAATGTGTTTGTGTGTGGGGGAGTTCATGTTTTGGGTTGGCCATGTTTCTGTTTGTGTTTATCTGGCTAGCAACATGAGGGTTCACATGTGTCTTTTTGTAGTTTTGTTAAGGAAATTGTTACCATGAGTTTGAGCTATTCCTAAAACACCTCCTTTGTTAAATATTGAACATTTATCTGTGTCCTATCAGTCCACCCTCTCGCTCAGGAATCTTGTTGCCTAGCAACGGGACTGTGCAGGGAGGTGTTCACACACGCTCTCCTCTGGCCATGCTCGGAGATCGATCTCGAAGACAAGAGATGGAAGAGCTCATTGAACGAACAACTAGTGCCTGCATCGTGCAGGACAGCACTGGCGACCCAGACAATATCGCACTGAGGTAAGAGAGAGAGACTTATAACACTATCACTAGAGCAGAAAGTTCACTGCAGGTAACTTGACAGAGAGTATGTTTATGAATACATTCGTTGTTTTGGTTTCAGAAATGTGTCATTTAATGTGTTAGGTGTTTAAGGTGGACTTCAGTTCAAAGTTTTCCATGTCTTTGAGTAGGTATTTGTACTAAATACATTTACAACGATTCATTTGGGGTTTTTGTTTTTAATCGTTTAGAAAACAATACCGTTTAGAAAACAATATGATTGCAGGAGGGATACATCCCATTAATGGAATGCAAGTCACAGACAGCTCATCTGGTATGCGTTTATACATGCTAAATTCTTCCAATTCTTCCTATCTTAAATACTACCAAGGCTAATTTAATAAATGTTTCAGGAGTAGCACCAGTCTCATTGAATAAGCAACAGAAAAAAGATCGACAGTAAAACGGTTAAGCTCGCTTAATTTTTTCAGGGACAAAGTGATTAAGAAAACTCACCCCTGCTGACGAACCCCAGACTCCAGTTCCAGCCACCAGGCCTGAGTGATCAAGCCTCCAGTCCAAATGCCTTCCAGCTACCAGATCCTTTTCAGCAAGGTTTGGGCTTGTCAAAAAACCGAGGTTCCCCTGGCAGCTCCGAGGCAGATATGCATGCTCAATCCCACCAATGGAATGAATCCTCCCACTAATCCTCCACCTCTACGGGGAAACACCCCTTCTCAAACTCGCAGTCACCACCCATGTACCTGCTGACCAGACCTCAAATCTCAGCCAGCCAGCTCTTCCCAAATCCCATTCCTCAGCCTCACAACTCTCCCGAAATCCCGTTCTCCAGCCATGCAGATCTCCCCAAATCCCGTTCCTCAGCCACGCAGCTTTCCCAAAATCCAAGTACACCCATTTGCATACAGCGACTCGCAGAATAGACCCCTGCATCCTCACTCGAATTCTTATACTGCAATTACCTTTTTTTCCATTAAGTAGATAATAATTTTAGTAGAATAGTATATATTTGGGTTGCAGTAAAACGTCATATGATGTAAGTAGTTTAACTACTTCATTAGACACAAATAAATGAGTCAGTCGTAATCCTACAAATATCTGGCCTCTCCCCCGAAAGCTTTTCAAGTCATTCATACCGGATCAGTGCTGCAAACGTAACAGCTCAAAAAGGACTGTCCAATTACTATATCCAAACTTTGGGGAGATGGTCATCTGACACCTCTCAAAGTTACGTCAGAACCAGTCTTACCCTCATTAAAACAGGCCGCCAAATATTCCTAAGTCAACCCCAGTCCCCCAGAGAAATCCACTCCTTAGCTTCAGCTCGACAATAGAGAAATGGGTCCTCACTTTCTATCCCATTCAAATTAAATCAATCTCTACCCCCCCCCCTTCTATTCTTCCCCCTCATGTTCCCGCCCCTCCACCCCTAGCTCTAGGTTCAACACCGACTTCTTGAGAGGAGCCCTCTCTGTTGATCATCGAAGCTCCTTTCCTCCTCAATCACCACTTTTCTTCTGCTTTTCCATCTCGATAACAAGTGAAGGATGAGCCCTCCTACAAATCGCCTCGAGTTTGGATCATCCCTGGGTCTTTTCTAAAGTTGAAACTAAAGTTCCAACTCCATGACGCATCACTCATGGAATCCTAAGATATTAGGTCCTCACTTATCCATCCTATTACAAATTAAATCAACAGGCTATATTTTGCAAGTGAGCCTTTGTGAAATTTGCTTAATTTTTATTGTAAATTTAAACATGTTAATTTTATTTGATATATTTTTCTAATAAGTTCCTACTTCAACACAATCTCAGTTGGTATCATTTACACAGCAGGGAGTCAAAACATTGTTGACATCCAGTGTATAGAGGGCTGATTGGGCTAAATTTAAACAGCATCAAACTTCAAATAGTGAAACCCAAAACAGTGAGCAAGGCAGTGTATAGAATAGTTTCTAATCTAAATGTTTTCTCATGAGCCAAAAAAAAGGAGCAAAGTATATTTCCAGTTGTTAAAACAGAATATTGACCTGTTCTGAGTTTCCAAGAAAATTGTCACAGAAGAATTACAGTTTAGTCTGTTTATAATCAGAAACAACTAACATAATTGTCCATATTATAAATAGGGCTGGCCAATAATTCAATATCAATAATTATCATCAATATAAATTTTCTTTATAACGACACTTCTGGTGTCCCTGCGTGGGATGGTTTTGCTGTGTTTATATTAGCTCCAGCTTTCTGTGAGATAACGCGTGTGCACTATTCATGCTCCGAGATTAAAACAGGTGAAATATCAGGATTGGCATTTTATTGGTAATATTCCTGCGCAGGTAAAAAAAAAAAAAACTTTTGTTGAGGTTATTTAAAAGTGAAGCCACTCACTTGCGCGATTTCTCCACTGTGCTACTAGTGGGCGTGCCTGTTTATTTATTGGAAGATGCTCCACAGTTAATAAATAATTAATGTATCGCTCATGTCTGCAGTTGGAATGAAGAAAAACGTTATTGTACATTTGTTAATAGTTTAAAACCCAAATTAACTATTTATAACTAGACAATCTGGATGAAAAGGAGTTTGATGCATTTTACAGCACAAGTTTATGCTAACCCTACTTTCTGCTAATAACGTGAATGTGGAGTTATCAAATAAAAATTCAAAGATTAATATCTGAAAGTAGATCCGAGTTCATATAAACAGAGCCTTTCATTCGTAATATTTCATAACAACATTAAAACTCTAGAAATATCTCATTCTTAAAGAGAGCACCTGAAAACAGGGCCAAAAATACTAAACAAATATAACATTTGCGTGTCCATAATTTACACAAAGAGAGAGATAGCTATCTTTATCGTCATAATGAATTTTGTGGTGTGTTTTACAGGGATAATAACAAATATTTATTAACACAAATAAACAGTTGTCAAACTTGTCTGTTATTTTCATATCAAATCATTAGTAAATGTATAGTTTTAAATTAATGAACTCCAATCAGAAAGACATAAAAATGTACATATTAAACATGTATATGTGTTACAAGATTCCCTGTAGAACAATTAGCTACAATGTGTTTTGGTAATGTACCAACATCCTAAAAAGGAAAGAATATTCACTGTAAACATGTGCCTCAGTAATCATCATATGTGCCAGGAACATCCTGAATGTTGAATTTATTTTTATTGATCATAAACGGATATAATTAAGATTAATAATTTGCTCTGTTTATGATGTTTTTTTCTTTTTTAAAGATCTTTTTTAAAGGAAATTTAATGCAAGTTTACTTCAAAATGATGAATACTGTAACCAAGTCAAAAATATAATATAACATTTTTAAAAAGATGCCAAGCTGGGTACAGCTGTTATAAATGGGAAATTTTCTAATTTGAAATTAAGAGATTTTCTATAAAGTTTAGTAAAATGTTAAATAAAAAGAGAACATTTTAAGAGACAAATTTGGTGACCAACCTTTTAAAGCTTTATCAAAAGGAACATTGAGACATATCACAAATAAACTGCTTGCAAGCTCGACTGGATGAGTTGCACATTAAAAAAGCTAATGGAGCCTATGTGAGATCCAGAGCTAGGTGGATAGAAGAAAGGGGAAAAAACACAGCTTACTTTAGTAAGTTAGAGAAACACAGACAAGAAAAAAATTCTCTATTACCAGCCTTATTATATATGGCAAAGAGTACATTGATCAAAGCACAGTAAGAAAATAAATCTTTCAATTTTATCAAAAACGCTACTCTTGTTCTTACTAAGAACCTATTGCTTTATCCTTTTTTAAAAACCTTGAGTGTTTAATTCCACCTTTCAACGAGTCCTTTAAAAACCGATGCGAAGAAAATGTAAGAATTGAAGAATTTGATCACTTCATTAAGAAAATGACCTCTAATAAGTAACCAAGGTCAGATGGTCTTACAGCTAATTTTTACAAATATTTTTGGGAAGATCTTAAATCCCTACGGTTCCAAACATTTCAAGAATACATAGAAAATAAAGAGCTCACATCAACAATGAAACAGGGTGTAATTACACTTTTACCAAAACCTGAAAACTTTAGACCCATCACTGACTATAAAATACTGACCGCCGTTTTAGCCTCAAGGCTAAATATAGACCTTGACAAAATTATTAGTTTAACACAATCTGGATTTATTAAGGGAAGATCAATTCATAATAACATCCGCCTAGCTCTGGATCTTATTGATTATCGACATCTTATTGAAGACAAGCCTTTTATGTTATTTTATAAAACTTTCGACTCAGTAGAACACAAATTCATGTTGGAAACTCTAAATCACTTCCGATTTGGAAAAAAATTCAGACATTATTACTATGTTGAACACTGATATTAACAGCTGAAGACACGTGCCCAAGATTCAAAATTGAGCGAGGGATCAGACAAGGCTGCACTCTCTCGCCCTTACTGTTTATACTGGTTACAGAACTCTTAGCAATCCTGGTAAAAAAAACTCAAATTTTGAAGGGATTAATTTAAATAATAATCTGTTAACCATAAGCCAACTAGCAGATGACACAAAACTTTTCATAAAAAATAAAGATCAAATACTATTAGACTGCTTTGAACAAACAGACTGGGACATCTTTGAAAACCAAGAGCTGGAGACATTCACAGGAACGGTGCTAGATTACATCAAGTTTTGCATCGGAAATGTGACTGTGGAAAAAAACATACGGGTTTTCCCAAACCAGAAACCCTGGATGACCAGCCATGTCCGCAAACTCCTCAAAGCCCGTGATGCTGCCTTCAGGTCAGGGGATAGAGCTCGGTACAGAGCTGCTCGAGCAGACCTGAAAAAAGGAATTAAAACAGCCAAATTGGACCAAAAGAGGAGATTGGAGTCCCATCTGTCCAGCAACAACACACGACAGATGTGGCAGGGCATACATGACATCACAAACTATAGAGGCTGCGATGTGACAATGGGAGACCTGAGTGTGACGCTAGCAGAGGAGCTAAAAAGCTTCTTTGCCCGCTTTGGAACAGAACAACTGCAGCACTCATCTGCTCTGGCCCTGCCACCACTTCAACCCTCATCGCCACCCCCACCCGATTGCCGCACCATGCCACTCACCTTAACGGAGCAAGATGTCAGACAGGTGCTCCTAGCAGTGAACCCCAGGAAGGCCGCTGGCCCGGACGGAATTCCTGGAAAGGTGCTAAGGGCATGTGCACCCCAGCTTGCCCTCATCCTCACAAGCATCTTTAACCTCTCCCTGGCCCAGGCAGTCATCCCCTCCTGCCTCAAATCAGCAACAATCATCCCAGTGCCGAAGAACTCCTCCATCACCAGCCTCAATGATTATCGCCCTGTGACCCTCACTCCGGTAATCATGAAATGCTTTGAAAGACTGGTTCTCCGGCACATCAAGGACTACCTCCCACCAGACTTTGACCCCCACCAGTTTGCATATTGTGAGAACAGATCCACTGAAGATGCCATCGCCTTAGCTTTACATGCTGTGCTGAACCACCTGGAGCAGCAGCAGAGCTATGTACGAATGCTCTTCGTGGACTACAGCTCCGCATTCAACACAATCATTCCAGACACACTTATCAATAAACTGGACACTCTTGGCTTCCCCTCTCTCACATGCGCCTGGATTAAAGACTTCTTAACAAACAGGCCCCAGACTGTGAGACTCGGCCCCCACCTATCCTCCACTCCCACACTGAGCACAGGCTCCCCACAGGGCTGTGTGCTGAGCCCTCTCCTGTACTGTCTCTACACCCATGACTGCAGGCCGCACCACAACAGCAACCTCATTGTGAAGTTTGCTGATGACACCACTGTGGTCGGACTCATCTCAAAGGGTGATGAAACAGCCTACAGAGCGGAAATCCTGAAGCAGACTACTTGGTGTTCAGAGAATAAGCTAGCTCTGAACACCAAGAAGACCAAGGAGATCATCGTCGACTTCAGGAGGCGCAGCACCAACCTAGCACCCCTTTACATCAACGGTGAGTGTGTGGAGAGGGTCCACACTTTCCGTTTTCTCGGCATCGTCATCTCGGATGACATCTCATGGACGGAGAACATCTCAGCGGTCACCAAGAAGGCCCAGCACAGACTACACTTCCTGCGAGTCCTCAGGAAGCACAATCTGGACTCCAGCCTGTTGCTGACCTTCTACCGTGCGTCCATCGACATACTGCTGACATACTGCATCACAGTATGGTACGGCAGCTGCACCATGGCAGACAGGAAGAGACTCCAGAGGGTGGTCAGAGCAGCACAGAAGATCATCGGCTGCCCTCTCCCTTCCCTACTGGACATTTACACCTCTCGTTGCCTCAGCAGAGCCGAGAACATCATCAGGGACAGATCTCACCCGGCTTCTGGACTGTTTGAGGTGTTGCCCTCAGGAAGGCGCTATAGGTGCATCAGAATGAGGACAAACAACCTCAAGAACAGTTTTTTCCCAGAAGCCATCACTACCCTAAACTCTAACAGGCGTACACAGGGACTGGCTTAATCTACACTTAACCGGACCTAAGCATCACGCTGTGTGACATCAACATGTGCAATATACTCACTTTATTTCACTTTACATGGACAATAACCTTATAGGTGATAAAACTATGATTGCTGTGCAATTGCAATTTTAACACTATACATTGTCTAGCTCTTAAACAGAACTGCCACCCCACCTACCTCCCCCCTCTCTTCTTTGCACTATTGCTAAAGATATTTCTTTTGTACTTGACAATTTATAGTATTTTTCTTTACTAAATGTTGCACTGACTAGCGAGATGCTCTTAATCTCATTGTACATGTTTATAATGCAAATTGTATATGTGTATAGTGACAATAAAGGCATTCTATTCTATTAGCAATTAAAAAAATAGAGGAAATCTCCAAAGCATCAGGTTTAATATTAAATCTGGAGAAATGTGAACTAATGAGCATCAAAGACTGTCCAGAAACATCTCTTTATTACATACCTATTAAAAAACAAGTTAAATATTTGGGAATTTGTTTATCTAATTGCTCTGAAACAAATGAGAAAAGCAATGTCCAGACACATGTAATTAAATGTAAGAGAATTTTGAATAGCTGGTTACAAAGAGATATTACTGTTTTTGGAAGAACTCTTCTGACAAAAATTTTACTTCTAGCCAGACTGTGTTACCCTGCTCATTCATTAGCCACCTCTCCCAAAATGTTAAAGAAATTAATCATCTTATGTTCAACTTCATCTGGAAAAATAAACATCATTACTTATGAAAAAGTGATATCCTAAAGAGGGAGGTCTAAAAGTGCTAGATTTTGACATTTTGAATGGTGTTTTGAAAATTAAATGGCTTCAGTCTTTTCTACAGAAAGGTAATCATTTGTGGTTCTCGCTGCCATCCATGGTGTTTGATGTGTCTCGTCTTCTCCCACTTATCCGGGGCAGGGTCGCGGGGGCAGCAGTCTAAGCAGGGATGCCCAGACTTCCCTTTCCACGGACACTTCTTCCAACTCCTCGGGAGGGATCCTGAGGCGTTCCCAGGGCAGCTGGCAGACATTGTCCCTCCAGCGTGTCCTGGGTCTTCCCTGGAGCCTCCTCCCAGTGGGACGTGCCCAGAACACCTCCCCTGGGAGGCGTCCAGGAGGCATCTGGAATAGATGCCCAAGCCACCTCAGCTGACTCCTCTCGATGTGGAAGAGCAGAGGCTCTACTCTGAGCTCCCCCCAGGTGACGGAGCTTCTCACCCTATCTCTAAGGAAGCACCCAACCACCCGGCGGAGGAAGCTCATTTCGGCCGCTTGTATCCGGGATCTTGTCCTTTCTGTCATGACCCAGAGCTCATGACCATAGGTGAGAGTAGGGACGTAGATCGACCAGTAAATCGAGAGCTTCGCCTTTCGGCTCAGCTCCCTTTTCACCACAACAGACTGATACAAGGACCACATCACTGCAGATACTGCACCGATCCGCCTGTTGATCTCGCGCTCCATCCTCCCCTCTCTCGTGAACAGCACCTCGAGATACTTAAACTCCTCCACCTGAGGCAGGAGCACTCCACTGACCTGGAGAGGGCAGGCCACCTTTTTCCGGTCGAGAACCATGGCCTCAGACTTGGAGGTGCTGATCTTCATCCCAGCCGCTTCACACTCGGCTGCAAACCGCCCCAACGCACTCTGTAGGTCCAGACCCGAAGAAGCCAACAAGACAACATCGTCCGGAAACAGCAGAGATGAAATCCTGAGGTCCCCGAACCGGATCCCCTCCGGCTCCCGGCTGCGCCTAGAGATTCTGTCCATAAAAACTATGAACAGAACTGGTGATAAAGGGCAGCCCTGCCGGAGGCCAACGCTCACTGGGAACAGGTCTGACTTTGTGCCGGCAATCCGGATTAAGCTCCTGCTCTGGTTGTACAGGGACCGGATAGCCCCTAGCAGAGGGCCCCGGACCCCATACTCCCAGAGCACCTTCCACAGAACACCACGAGGGACACGGTCGAACGCCTTCACCAAATCCACAAAGCACATGTGGTTCCACGATCAGGTTGAAACCCGCATTGTTCCTCCTGCATCCGAGGTTCGACTATTCGCCAAACTCTCCTCTCCAGTACCCTGGCATAGACTTTCCGGGGAGGCTGAGGAGTGTGATCCCCCGGTAGTTGGAACACTTCTTCCAGTCCCCCTTCTTGAAAAGAGGGACCACCACTCCGGTCTGCCATTCCAGAGGTACTGTCCCTGACCGCCACGCGATGCTGCAGAGACGTGTCAGCCAGGACAGTCCCACAGCATCTAGGCACCTGAGGTACTCAAGGCGGATCTCATATCTTTGGCTTGGGTGATAGACGAGTCCACCTCAAGTACCCCAGCCTCTGCCTCCTCAACAGAGGAGGTGACAGTGGGATTGAGGAGACCCTCAAAGTATTCCTTCCACCGCCCGACCACATCCCTGGTCGAGGTCAACAGCTCTCCACCTCCACTGTAAACAGTGTTGGTGGGGCACTGCTTTCCCCTCCTGAGGCGCCGGACAGTTTGCCAGAATTTCTTTGAGGACGACCGATAGTCTTCCTCCATGGCCTCCCCGAACTCCTTCCAGGTCCGAGTTTTTGCCTCTAACAAAGCATTTGCTGCTGCACACTTGGCCTGCCGGTACCGGTCAGCTGTGTCCGAAGTCCCACATGCCAACCAGGCCTGATAGTATTCCTTTTTCAGCTTGACGGCGTCCCTTACTTCCGGTGTCCACCACCAGGTTCTGGGATTGCCGCCACGACAGGCACGAGAGACCTTATGGCCACAGCTTCGCACCGCGGCAGTGACAATAGAGGTGGAAAACATGGTCCACTCGGACTCCATGACTCCAGCCTCTCCCGGTATCTGGTTGAAGCTCTCCCGAAGGTGGGAGTTAAAGCTCACTCTGACAGAGGGCTCGGCCTGACGTTCCCAACAGACCCTCAACATACGTTTGGGTCTGCCAGGTCTTTCCGGCCTCCTCCCCCGCCAGCGGATCCAACTCACCACCAGGTAGTGATCGGTTGATAGCTCAGCCCCTCTCTTCACCCGAGTGTCCAAAACACATGGTCGAAGGTCAGATGATACGACAACGAAGTCGATCATTGACCTTCGGCCTTAGGTGTCCTGATGCCACGTGCACCGGTGGACACACTTGTTCTTGAACATGGTGTTTGTTATGGACAATAACAGTAGTCCAATAACAATAAGAAGTCCAATAACAGAACACCACTCGGGTTCAGGTCGGGGACGCCATTCCTCCCAATCGCGCCCCTCCAGGTGACGCTGTCATCCCCCACGTGCGCATTGAAGTCCCCCAGGAAAGCGATGGGGTCCCGGTTGGAGCACTTTCCAGCACCCCTCCCAGGGACTCCAAGAAGGCCGGGTACTCTGCATTGATGTTCGGCCCGTAGACCGTAACAACAGTGAGAGACTTGCCCCCAACCCGAAGGCGGAGGGAAGCGACCCTCTCGCTCACTGGGGAGAACATGGCGGCTGAGCTGGGGGGCTATGAGCAGGCCCACACCAGCATGCCGCCTTTCACCGTGGGGGATGCCAAAGTAGTAAAGAGACCAGCCCCTCTCAAGGAGCTGGGTTCCAGCGCCCAGGCTGTGCGTGGAGCTGAGCCCGACAATCTCTAGCCGGTAACGCTCCACCTCCCGCACAAGCTCAGGCTCCTTCCCCCCTAGCGAGGTGACATTCCATGTCCCCAGAGCTAGCTTCTGTGTCCATGGATTGGGCCGCCAAGGTCCCCGCCTTCGGCTGCCGCCCATATCACAAAGCACCAGCCCCTTATGGTCCCTCCTGCGGGTGGTGGGCCCACTGGAGGGCGATCCCACGTGGCCTTTTCGGGCTAAGCTGGGCCGGGTCCCATGGGAAAGGACCCGGCCACCAGATGCTCACCTTCGAGCCCCAACCCCAGGCCTAGCTCCAGGGTGAGGCCCCGGTGACGCCAATCCGGGCGACGTTGCGGAATCTGTTTGTATCATCATAGGGGGTCTTCTGAACCTCTCTTAGTCTGACCCGTCACCTAGGACCTGTTTGCCTTAGGAGACCCTACCAGGGGCAGCAAGCCCCCGACAACATAGCTCCTATGATCCTTCGAGCACGCTAACCCCTCCACCACGTTAAGCTGGCGGTTAAAGGAGGGGGGTGTTTAATGCGTTGATTTTCTATTGAGATGTGATTTTGAAGTATCTACGCTGTACTGTCATTCTAGTTCGTTAAATCAACAACTATGTACTTATGTAATATTGTTGAAGTTTTGCCATTCAATGTCTCTTATGTAAATGTATGAAGAGGTTGCAATAAAGGGGAAAAAAGTTTAATATGCTACATTGACTTTGTAATATACAGAAATGTGTGGCTAGTTTGTTAAACCAAAATGGTGCCTATGCTCTGGAATGAGATTTATGACAAATGTTTTACATTAAATAAAATAAAATCAAACAAAAATAAATAGGTTTAAAATGAAATTCTGTATTTTTTAATAAAACAATATTGAAATGACCAGCAAAAAAATAAATAGCCAGATTAAATTAAATTAAGTTTTCTACATTTTACTTTCAAAACCTCTTTTTAAAAATTCATTAATTTTTTTCAGGTTCAGTTTTCTTTTTTTCATATCTGGCACAAATCTGTCAAGGGGGTTAGGCTTAACATCTCTGTATCCTGATTGGTTGTTGATGGGGCAAGGGGAGGAAAGGCACTATCTGGAAGTGCTTACAGAAACGGAGAATTTTTCCAAAATAAAAGTCTCACCTGCACCAAACTCACGTGGTTAACAATTACCTCAGGTTGGTCAATTTTGTCTTTTTTTTTAATCTTTGCTTCCTTCTACACGAGAATTTAAGCACGCTTACAAATGTAATATGTAAGTAGGTCCTTTATTACTGAGAAAAAAAGCCAATCTTGAACAAAACATGATCTTTGACAGTCTAACAGTATTTCAGCGGGAGCTGATTTAACTTTAAGATGCATGATCAATCACATGATGGTATTATTATTGAATCAGGTGATTGATTGTGTAATCTGCTCATTGTTTAAATTTCACGCTGAACCTCCTGAGGTAACATGAAGAAATTTCTCCATGCATTCATTGCAGCTGTTACCCCACCAGTCTTTATATGAACATTATATGCAGACAGACTGGACGTAGGAAAGCATAATGCTGGTGATTGTCAGTAAGAACAGCTGGCGTTCCACACGCTTAACACTCGATTGGTTAAGTTATGGTTTTTGTTATGGATGTTGAAACTGCAGTAAAGTTTGTTTACCCAGAACTTATATATGGAGTCATTTTATTCGGTAAGAGCCTCGACTAACCATTGCACCATTGACTCAGCCCCTGACAAAATGGTGTCATGCCGATTATGTGCTTTTTCTTGCGCACATATCTGCAATTACGGTTGAATATTTCATCAAACATCCGAGGTATCCGCCCCTACAACTTGGATGCGGAGATTGTCCATCGGTTTTGTAAACCGGAATTTTAAAAACAATGTACTTTTTGTGATTCACACTGGCACTTACACGGTCTTTTAATGAACAAGTGACTTGTTTGAAAACAACGGCAATTTGCCCCCTGATTTTTAAAAATAAGTCATGATTTGACTATGTATTTGAGTATGTTTAAATGTGAATTACGCATGACTGTTATTTTTTTCTTCATTTCTTTTCTGTTCCATTATACATTAAAATGTAGTTTTAGTAAAATAAAGGTTCAATGGTTCAAACTCATAATCCAAATAGTGTACATGTACCCAAAATGTTTAGTTTGTAGTACAATTTTCATGGTTCCTTTTATTCTAGGGAAAAGTATAAATTGAATGTACATATGTTTTTGAAGTAATATCAATGGCGCACTATACAGGGAGGATTCTGATTGGCTGACCGCTTTGAAGCCTGGGAGGGAATGAAGCAGGCAATGAGTAAATTTTTCGACGCAAACAGCCAACACATGCTTTAATTTCTTTATAATATGTTCAAGATTGCACTTATTTTATGTTTTTTTGTAAGTACAGTATTAAACAAAGTAACAATAGCAATTAATATTAATAGCAAAAAAATAACAATTGAGTAGGCTTAGTTTAACCCATGTACATTTACAATATTACATAAACTGACATTTGATATCATATGCACAAGCAGCTTTCTGATCAGATCAAACACGAGGAGGACATGTGTCGCGTTTGTTCTGCCATTTGCAAAATGTGCATGCTTGACATTAATTACCAAGCCTATAGCAGTAAATGGATGTTTTTTATTAAGATTAAATTATTATTCTCGCGCATCAGTGCTTGTTATCGCTTTCAAACATTTTATTTTGCGTTGTGACCTGCTTGGAACATGTAACATACCTACAAATTTCAAGCGTCACATTTTGTGTAAAATGTCTCAAAAGGTCAATGTCAGAGGAAAGGGCTTGTCTAGAGGAAAGGAATTATTTATTTTTGTCGGTCTATTAGTTCTCAAATAAAATCAAAGGATTTCTAAGAGATCTAGACTTTTTATTGATTCACACCTCGTGCTCATTAGCTATCATTAAAAGCAGGGGTCTCCAAATCTAGTCCTGGAGGGCCAGAGGCCTGCACATTTTTGGTTCATTATGGAACACACTTCTTATATTATTTAAGGTCCTCTCTGATTGTCTGATGCTATAGTAGTATGCATTCTAGAGCAGAGTTGGAACTAAAATGCGCAGGATCAACTTTGGGAAACCCTGATTACAAGCATTTCAATTTAAATTTGCACATTTCTTTTAATATATATTGAGAAAAATGACATGAACATGAACAACATTCCTCAGGCCATGATTATTCTTTTTGGTTTTTGAAGGTCAACATCCTGGATCTAGAAAATCAGCTCAGTGTGTAACTAGTCATTATATGTAAAAATGTGTTTTACAGGAATACTTTACTTCAAAAATGAAATCATTGTCATTAATCGCTTAGTCTTGTGTCATTTCAGACTGTAATGATTTCATTCCTTCTTAAAAAACTATTTTACTGTTTGGATTTAAGACCAAGAGACAAGAACACAACCTCTCTGAGGCCCAGAAAAGCAAAACTTTTACCATGGTGGTAAATGGAGCAGCCCTTGTCTACTGGCTTTAAACCAAAATACAATTACGTTTTGAAGAGAAACAAAATCGTCACAGGTTTAAACATGGGGTTAAGTGATTAATAATACCATTTTCATTTTTGTGGTGGTGTATTGCTTTTAATGTGTATGGTTATAATGTAGATCTTTAAAGTTCTGTGATTTTCATCTATGTTAACGCCTTATAACTTATAAACAACTTGTTTTAAGAAGGACCTGGGGCCTGATGTATAAACGTTGCGTATACACAAAATGGGCATAGAAATATGCGTACGCATTTTTCCACGCACATATCGGGATTTATAAAAAATAAACTTGGCGTAAATAAGTGTGCACCGTACGGATGCTCTTGACCGTGCGTACGCACTCTTTTAGAAGAGTATGTGTTTTGGCGACACCAACTGTCCCAAATAGCAATAGCTATTTAAAATGAAAAACTTCTAAATTATCCTCTTACATCACCCAATAAATCAAATTGTATCAACCTGAATTATCATTATTAGCATTCTTAACCAGGTGCAAATACTTTGAATTTACTCATTTGTTTAAATGAATGGGCTATAAAAAGGTATGTGCGTATATAACTTATCATCATAATGGATGCTCTAGCGCTGTTAGAAGACCTTGCTAATGACGCTCTACAGAGGGAGCGTGTTTTCAGAGGCCGTGAAGATTTCCTTGCTCATGATGATGATTGGCTCATGAGCCGATTTCGATTTCCAAGAGACATCCTCTTGGAATTGTGTTCTGAATTACGGCCAGTATTGGAAAGACCCTCGCGGAGAAGCCATGCGCTGTGTGTTTCTGTGCAAGTATTGACCACATTAGGCCACTTGGCCACTGGTACTTTCCAGCGAGAGTTGGCAGACCGATCGGGTATGTCGCAGTCATGCCATATGTATGGGATGCCATAGTGGAGATGGCACCCCGATATACATCCGTTTTCCTTACGCGCAAGCTGAACAGGCCGACATCAAAATGCCATTTGCAGCAATCGCCGGTTTTCCCAATGTAATCGGTGCTATTGACTGCACTCACGTTGCAATAAAGGAACCATCTGAGAATGAATTTGCTTTTGTTAACTGAATTATTGGTGGTATTAATATGCAGGGAGATCATACATATTCAAAATGGGCGGTCTTAACCTCTAAATATGGTTATTTCGGGAGGAGATTTGGGTAAGCAATACGCACGTGCACCTGCGCACAATATTCAGATAATTTTGATTTATAAAGCGAACCTTGTGCAGGTTCTGGCGTACGTACGGTTTTATGAATCTGAAAACGTTTGTGCGTATGCAAATTCTGCCTTATGTGCGTACGCACACTTTAAGGATTACATCTACGCAAAGTTTTATACATGAGGCCCCAGCTCTCCTGTTTTAGATTTGTTGTAAAGTGACTTTAACAAGTTAAAAAAAATTCTAATAAATGTTCAGCTATTTTGAAAACCTTGTTGTCATTCATATGTTGTTGTTGTCGTCGAGCGATCAAAGCGTTTCTGGAACCATGTGCTTTTGCACGCCTTGTTTGAAACTGTTATTAAAATCCCTTGGTTTGACAAGTTGCGTTTAAATCCTTTTCTCTGGGTGTGGACACTTTAGCTTTAATAATTTAGGTTTCAGGTGAATTGAACCTAAACTCTCTGCCCAGAATATTTTTATTTAATCTTGTTTTAATAACAATATTTTGCAGGTTTATTGTATTTATAAGTAGACCCAAAAGTTAAGTTAATTGAACTTGAGGTATTTAATTTAACGAACAAAGAATACTTAGATCAGTGTAGTAAATGTTTTTTAATTTAAGAAACATAAAATCTTCACTACTTGAAACCTAAAAAAATACAATTTGTATTTTAGGGCAACAAGTTTTTATAACTTTTTTATTAAAACAGAACAATTCAACAGAATTAGTTAATATTTACAAATATTCCCAACAACATAGCCATCTTTAAAAATGAAATGATGAATGAAATTACTATAGTTTTCAAATTTTTTCGTTTCACACAATGAAGAGATCCAAGTTGCATAATTTCTAGAAAATTTTTGTGAAACTGCCAGGCAACTAAAGGTCATTACCTCCAAAGTCAACAAGTGGAGGAGGAATTGTGCCTGTTTTTTGAGTCAGGAGAATAGCAGGAGTGAAAATGAGTGGAAACTGGGATCAAAGGCCTTGAGTTAATGACTGCTGTCACCTCTGCCATAAAAGTTGTCAACACTTCATGTGTAAGATGTGAAAATCTCTCCTTTAGCAGCATACAATCCAGAATGCGACAAGCAATTCCAATCATATGCTCCCAATGACCACCCATATGGGATGCATGAGGCGGGTTGAACTTCCAAGTGCTGTGTTGTTCCCTCAGATACTTTTGTACATCTTCTGACCGAGCACTTGATTCATCAAACCTCATGAGAAGCTCCAATTAAATTTGTGCCACGGTCTAAATGCAGCTGTTTCACTGGTCCTCTGATGGCAGAAAACCTCCTCAAAGCATTAATGAAGCTACTAGAGCTCATTGCCTCAATAACTTCCATATGTAACCCACACTCAACTCATCACTGGTGGAAAATTACAGACCTGTCTCTCTGCTGCCCTTCACTGCAAAACTCATCGAGCGGGTCGTCTTCAATCAGCTCTCTACCTTCCTGACTCAGAACAACAAACTTGATGACAATCAATCAGGCTTCAAGAACGGACACTCAACTGAAACAGCTTTGTTGTCTGTAACAGAAGGGCTGTGAGGGGCCAGGGCTAACCACAGATCATCTGCCCTCATCCTACTAGACCTCTCTGGAGCGTTTGACAGTCAACCATCAGATCCTTCTCTCCACTCTTTCTGCGATGGGCATCACTGGAACTGTACTCGATTGGCTTGAGTCCTATCTCACTGGTAGATCTTTCAGTGTCGGGTGGAGGGGTGAGGTCTCAAACACTCATAACCTATTCACCGGGGTTCCCCAGGGTTCAGTCCTTGGCCCCCTTCTCTTCTCAATCTACACCACATCCCTGGGCCCTATCATCCTCAGACACGGATTCTCCTACCACTGCTACGCTGACGACACTCAACTCTATCTGTCGTTCCCCCCTGATGACCTGTCAGTAACTACCCGCATAACTGACTGCCTGAACGACATCTCTACTTGGATGAAGAACCATCACCTACAGCTCAACATGGCCAAGAAGGAACTATTGGTAATCCCAGCTCATCCCTCTGTGCATCACGACCTCACCATCCAGCTGCAATCCTCTACAGTCACCCCTTCTCCTACAGTCAGAAATCTTGGAGTGATTTTGGATGAACAGCTGTCCTTCAAAGACCACATCACAAAGACAACTCGAGTGTGTAGATTTGTACTGCACAACATTCGAAAGATCAGGCCCTTCTTAACTGAGCATGCAACTCAACTCCTGGTTCAGGCTCTGGTCCTCTCACATCTGGACTACTGCAACGCTCTCCTAGCAGGACTAACATTAAATACGCTCAAACCTCTGCAGATGATCCAGAACTCTGCAGCTCGTCTTATCTTCAAGGAACCGAAACGAGCTCATGTTACTCCCCTCTTCATCACTCTTCATTGGCTCCCCATTGCAGCTCGGGTTAAATTCAAATCGCTAACGCTGGCATACAAAACTATCTCCAGATCAGCCCCTGTCTACCTCCATGAGCTCATACGCTCCTACATGCCCTCCAGAAGCCTACGCTCAGAGAAGGAACAGCGACTTGTGGTTCCTTCCCACAAGGGCAGAAGATCTCTCAGCAGAACCTTCTCTTTCACTGTCCCTGGATGGTGGAACAAACTCCCTGATCCAGTCAGGAAAGCAACAACACTAACAGCTTTCAAAAAGCAACTCTTCTCTTCAGAGAACACCTACTATAAAAATTTTTTTTAAAAACTACCTTCTTTTTCGCTCCTCTGTCTTTATTTTCTTCCTCTACTTCCTCACTGCTTAGGTTCATTGATCAGTTGATACAATTCTATTATGAGAAGCTGAGATAGACTTTGACGGTGTAACAAATTGCATATTGTCTCTCCCCTAATGTAAGTCGCTTTGGACAAAAGCGTCTGCCAAATGCATACATGTAAATGTAAATATGTACAGCTCTTGTGCACATGCATGAAAACAAAACTTTCCACCTTTTGGAATTTGCTTGTCCTCTAGTTTTGCGAGTCGACACCTCCCACGGCCTGAACGCATCAACTCCCATGTATGTGAAAAGTGGAAGTACCATAAGTCTTTCTTTTGGCAGGTCTGACATCAGCTCATGTTCTGTTCTTCCTCTTTGCGTCTTGCAGGTTACACATTTAAAGAGTAAACTACTAATGCATCTTTTCCCACCCTACTAGCCAAAATCCAGCGCCTCTGACAGCTCCCTCTGTAAAGTGCCTGCCCTGATGTTTTACTGCTTCATAATATTGATGGCACAAGGAGATATTGATGTACACATGTATGTTGCTCTTGTAAAATGAGTTGTTGTTATTCTAAACTTTGATTTGGCATTGCTTAAAGTGTGGTATTGCAATATAAGTTGTGGTGAAAGTGTGTATACAAGAAGTATGACTCAAAAGTGCTGTGGGATTTAACATATCTCTCTCTCTCTCTCTCTTATAAAAAGTGAAGGAGCCATTTAAAAATTCGGGGAAAACGTTACATAGCATTTTTACTTAAATTGGTTATATCATTTGATCACAAGGTGGCGCCATGCCAGCTGTTTTGAGTAGTGCCTTGTGTTGGTGACATACATGCATGAAGAGTTT
Organism: Danionella dracula; assembly: GCA_900490495.1. Taxonomy (NCBI): domain Eukaryota; kingdom Metazoa; phylum Chordata; class Actinopteri; order Cypriniformes; family Danionidae; genus Danionella; species Danionella dracula. The sequence continues at coordinate 1,361,515 of UELW01000478.1, forward strand.
TAGAATTTTATCTCAATGGGTTTAGAATTTACAGCAGTTTGAGTTTTTTCAAGATGGCAGACATCCAAAATGGCCGACTTAGTAAAATTGTACTCCATCTGACTTGGCATGACGGTCCGGATGTATTGACCCCAATTTTATGATTTTTTTATTTTACGACTAAGTTGTAATTAGCTACAAAGCAGGTTTTCATATTTCCAGACCACTAGGGGGCAGTGCACCAAAACACTAAATGCAACTTCTTAGAGTTAGAATGTCATGTCAAGTCTGGTCTTAATATCTCAATGCTTTGCTGAGATATTGTGTAACAAAATTTTTGGCCAATTTTACAAAAAAAATTTATGCTCGCTTATTGTTTAACGAATCAGTCTGAATTCCATAGCTTTTGGTTGGCATGGATTGAAGATGATATGGTTCAAATTTCATGAGAATTGGACAAATGGCATAAAAGGATTTTGAAAAAGTATGTCAAATCACATCGCCTTGAGCCAAGAAATCTAAGGAAACAATAATTTTGTTTCTAGGTCATACGTTTCAGGAGTTATTAGCAGAAACATAAGTCTAAATTTGGTTTATTGGTGGCACTAAAGGGTTTAAGTTAGAAAGTCCAAATTTGGGTCAGTTATAAATCAGTCTCTGGCCTACAAGTGTGCAAAATTTTTACCAATGCAAACTGGGTCTTCACATTGACTTCAATGGCAGAAGAAGAAGGATAATCCAAAATAAAGCTTTTTATGGGTTGTGGGGTCCATCTGCATTTTCAGAAAAACAAAATGACTTGAACTGGCAGTACAAGACCCAAGACCGTTTCATGTACTTCTTAGCTTTTGTTAACTTTTTTCCCTAATGCCTTACAATTAACCACAACATTTTTCAGCTGGATCAGAGAGCTTCCTTTGCCAAGGAGGAGTTCGTCAAAGTATGGAGTCTATGTTTTTTACATTAAATCAAAAATATCCTGTTTTCCGTCCAGTTTCGAAACTCGACCCAATTAATTTTTTTGTAGGTCTTAAGGTGCTTTAACCATATGAAAAGTTATGCTCGCAATATCAGGCAAATACATCTAGAGATATCCATTGCACACATCAGTGACACAGATTCAATAATTAGTGAGAGTTAACCTAAACACAAAGCAAATGTAGATTATTTAGGAATATTCATGAATGTATTTTGAGCTTTTAAAAATATGTTACCCTTTTTTTGTTTTCTTTCATTAAAGTCAAACCATTATTATCCACACACTCTGGGACTTTCCTTTTCACCACAAAAAATAAATGCATGTAACATGTCTTTATTTCACAAATAAAAAAAAAAAATTTCAATCTTCTATGCATATATGGTATATTTGGTATATACAAAGCATAGGCAACTTGTGTTTAATAACGCAGACATGTTATACTTTGCCTAAAAAATTTCATTGTATAAGCATTGAAAAGAATGTTGGTTTTCACACTTTACTTACATTAAACATTAAAAGCAGTGAGTTTCAAAACTGGACCCTTTCTTGTATGAATGGTTCAATGTGTACAAAGACTTGTCTGAAGACTCATAAACATCTGCCAACATTTAAATGTATACAATTATACATTATGATAGGTAAGGCTATTAATCAGGATTTTCTTTTATATCTTAACAAACTACTCAAAAACAAATAACAAATTTTTGTGTAAATAAGAACAAACACAACTGCCTTAAACAGATATTTTGCAACCAATAACAGATAATTTGTCAATAGTTGGAATAATAATAAAACATACATTTTATTAACTTAAACTTAGGGGTTTTTTTGTTGAAACATCCACTAATAATATAATTGGGTATAGTACATGTTGTTCAAATGTTAAATTCTAGTCTAGTCTAGGTTAGTCATTGATGAAGTCTATGCAGTCATTGTAAAAGAAAAAAAAATTAAGACTTTTAAACTGACATCATGCTGACAGAAAAGTGACAGCATGCGCGTTCACGCGGAGCAGAGTTGAAATTTGGCAGGGGGGGAGAATTTGACACAGGTCTAAACATCACATGTTGTTTGGGCAGTAAAAATTGGAGGGGACTTGTATTGCCATTTGGTGTAGTCGGGGTTGTACTCAAGTATACTCCATAGGCCCTGGGCTGTTTGCGTATTATGACTTCTGATGATCAATATTTGGATATAGACTTGGTATACTCACTTGTTTGGCTAATTAGACTAACCCCAATTTACGTGTATTCACGTCTCCTTTAACGTCTCCTTTTTTTAACTTGCTACTTAATTTGCTGCAATTGGTGCATTTTGTTTGAATTCCTCCATTACCCGCCCCACGATACCCTTAATATTAGTGTCAGCAGCAGCTGAGAGAAAAAGAGTAAAGTTACTTCGAAGCGACGACAAGCTAACTGAAGATGATTTCTTGCTGAAAAAGTCAGGTCACATTTTAACATAGTGTTTCACATTTGTTTTAACAGTGCCCAACGAGACAAGGAATGACACATTAGACATTACTAATATAATATTGTGGTCAAGCCCAAAGCCACGTCAAAAAGAACGGTCACGATTTATGTCTTTGCCTCATTGTTTGCTGTTAGCTTGGTTTAAAACAAGTATGGACAAATCTGAAAATCAAATAATGGTTGATAATGGTTTAAAGTAGTCTATTAAATGTAAAGTTACACATAAAGTATGTTGAAAGCTGTCAGCTTTCAGGTGAAACCAGCAAACATTTCGAAAAGTCTTCTTCTCATGATGTCCAGTCCTGGTTGTAATGTCCCAGTAAACATGGTCAAAACGTCGACGTTAAGAGGCTGGCCAAATCCGGTCAATGGCACATGGTAAAAAGGCATCTCTTTTTTTAAACTAGTGATATACATACAGTAATTAATTTCGTTAAATTTATCATTTGTATACAGTTCCAAAGATTAACACTAGGTGATGGTAATGCACCACAACAGATCTCGCGATACTTTAAGTCTCACGTTAACTTTAGCAGGTTCACGTTTCAAATAGGGGTGGGTTAGCATTTCAGAACCGACAACTTGTTGCTGATTTGTCAATCAATCATAGATAGAAAGTGACGTTAAACTCTGTTAGCAGCTAAAGTTTTTCAAAATTGGAGCATTGGTGTTTAAGTTAAATTGTTTTTGTTGTTTGTCTTGTCTGTGAACAATTCATTGCCCATTTTGTGGGATACAATATAACGAGTTCCCGAAGTTCTGCGGTTCTTGCGGAGTCTGAAGATTTGGAAAGAAACCCATAACAGGACAAACGACATGTTCCCTGTTGGTTGTGGGTTACGTTCTTTAAGCAACCGCATAATATCATCGTGTTTAACATGCAACTTGTGGTTCTGCAGAAGAGCTAGCCTCAACTGCCCTGGGGCCTGTACCATGAAGGTTGCTTAACAAACTCAGTATTTTGACTTGACAAAACCTAACCATTTGAATCAGGCTTATTCGGTACCATGAAGCAGTTTATCAACTTTCTTTGTTGAGTCAGGCTTTGATCTTGAAGCTAAGATTCATTCACAGGCGCGTACACGTAAAAGACTGATGTTGACATCGAATAACCAATCACGATGAACATTATAGAGCCAAATCCCTTTTTTCCACTGCAGAGGAGGAGCAAGAGTTTAAAGTTTGGAAATACAATGCATATTTTATATTTTACATATATTTTTGTGTTGTAGTAATGCTGTGGCTGCTGCCAAAGCAGACGAGATTGTTGGTTTTGTATGTATAATGAAAAGGTCAATTTGAAATGAAAAGGTCTATATAATTGTGTTTATTTTTGTGGAAGAATTAACCTCAACGCAAAACGATCATAGCAGCAGATAAAAATTTGGGTCTGGAGCAGGTTAGCCATATAACACAGAAAGGGCAGGATTTCTGTGTGTCAGATTTTGTATGTGCAACGGAGTTTGAAATGTAAGACATCCCTTCAGCAGATAATCTGTATCTTTCATGAAAACATTTGTCAGGAAATGCTTAGGGATTTTGCCTGTCCCAAAATTCTCATCTCGAATTAAGTGAGCGTTCAACAATTTGCGCACAAATATGCGCAGGATTGGGAAGAAAATGTGGAGTTAAATGTTACAGACGCTAGTATAACTAGTATACATATTCCTTTAATTGAGTGTGCTTAGTTTGCTTTATAATAAGACATTTCTTATGGGTGCTTGTTTTATTTTAAGGTTTTCCTTAAGGTTTATTACAAAGAGAAGAATATTTGTGTTTTTGGAAACCTGTGTTTTTGCATGTTTGTTTTTAAAAAACGTTAGTGTTGTTCAAGACTCACATGAGCTTTGATTAGTCTCCATTCATTTTGCTCAATGTGCGTCCTTTAAGCTAAATTTTATGTTAACCGGATATTTAGACATATAATGCAATTCAAAGTGGAAAAACACATAAAACCTTATAATTAGTACTCATAAAAACAAAACAAAAATTTATAATTGAAATAATTTAATAACTTTTTGTTAAAATAAGAATAAAAGAATTCAGAATAAAAACAGATTAAAAGTGAATTATTCTGTGAGAATTGTCTCTGAAACCTAAGAACAGCTCAGTGTTTAGATTCAGTTTAACATCTGTAGATTTTTCTATTTGTAGAAACTATTTATTTATTCATTTATTTTTTTGTGGTGAGAAAGTATAAACATACATTCATGCATCACTCTACATGTACCCTGAAGTCATCAAAATAATTTATATTAGTCAGACTTTATACACTGCATTGTTCAGTCTCAAATAGTCTTAATCGTGGAAACGTTTCACATAAAATTTATACATATTTACAAGAAATTTGAGAATGTACTCAGTTTTGTGAGGTTCTCTGTTAATCATTTTACACATTATCTATTATTAAGCGACAAAAGTAATATTTATTTTTTCACATGACATTATTTCATTTATGTGTTATACTGATTTAGGTTAGTCAGGGTTCAATTATATTAGAGCTGATTTATAATCAAATAATTAGAACCAATGTTTTTCCCATTTAGAAGCAAAACTAGGACTTTTTTGCGCTTTTGGGGGCTTCAAATGGCTGATTGCTCTAATTTCAGTTCACACATCAACCCACACCCACTTTGGGACTTATTGTTTTTTTTTATTTCAGGCTGGTCGAGAATGGTGACAGTTCGCTAAAGATGGCAGTAGAGAATTCTTGCCGCAATCTCAACATTGTGAAGAGAGTTGGTGAGTACAATGCCACCAAATGCTTGTTCTCTGTAAATGTGCATGCTAATTTTGTACCTTGAGTTGTAACTTTACCTCCAGTTGAATGTATGTTCTGGATCTGAATAAGAAGCTCAAATGTGAATCTATGAGATTTTGAGGAATGAGACAGGTGAAGTCTGTGGGTGATACTATCTGGGCCATACTTTATTTAACATATCCTCTTCCCTTCTTTTTTGCCTTTTATATGTACTTGGTCTTTTGTGTTATATAAAACTTATAAAAAAACATAGAAGTTCTTCATTAGAAAATTTCTACTAAAACAACTTTGTAACATGTAACCTTCTTTACACAGAAAACAAACAAAAGATGTCCCGTTTATTTATTGTGTAAGTTACTGAGGTGGAAATTAAAGATTTTTTTTTGCTGTTAAATTATTGAGGAAATGTTGATAAGTACTTCGATTTACAGGCTTTACAGTAGCTGCAAGCCTAGGAGCAAATATAGCTGCAAGCAGTGGTGGAGATCTTGGAGACGACTGCCACAATGCTCTCCATTGTCAGAAACAAATTCAAGCTATAACTGTGACTGGAATATAGATACAATATATTTTGGTATTATTTCCGAATTCATTAAGGTTTGAAAGATCCTTTGAATCAGGGTGACAAGTGACCCGCAAACACTGTTAAGCTACTAATTTTTCACAAAACAATGTTACATTTTCTCTTATGTTTTATGTGGCAGTCGCAGGCTTTTGCAATAAGTTTAAATAACAAATAACAGCATGCTGACTAATCGAGATTATTTACTCAATCCAATCAGCAATTTTCAAGGGCATTAAACATTATGCTGTCTCTGGCCAATCAAGAAACACTGGGATGGTGCATGTATTGGTGTCGGTTTGGACAGTTTTGACAGCCAGTCTTCTTACTCCGCACCCTTCCTTTTCTCCATCGTTGGTCACACTCATATGCCTATAAAATCCAATATTTTAATGAAGGTTTAACACCAGTCGAAGAGTTACAACTGTTAAACTGTTTATTACTTCAGACATAACCACACCTTTTAGGATGACTACATGAAATATTTAAATCAAGCAAGCTTGGAACATTTGCAGATAAACATCATAAAAAAAAGTTATAATTTAAAGCATTTGGAAAGTGACATGCATCCAAAAGCCAGTCAGGGGCTAGGTTTCAGAGAAGAAAAATGGGATTTTGACATAAAGCATTTTTATATCTAAGTTAAACTTTTAAAATGTCATCTTCACCTTCAAATATTTGATCTTATCATGCCATTTTAAATTAAAAAACTCTAAAGAATTGTTGTGTGGTTTATTGTATAGTTATATTTATATTAATGGCAGAGTTTTACCAGAGAGCAAACAAACTATTACTGTCTTTAACAGCAGATTCAAGTAAGTAAGTAAGTAGGCTTTTTATTGTCATTTCAACCATAAACAGTGCAGTACATGGTGAAACGAAACGTTTCCCCTGGACCAAGGTGCTACATCAAACAACATAAATTAACATTACAACACAGAATTATCATTAAACTAAGCTAATCTATCAAAGTTGTGCAACATTTAGTGCAAAAGAGAAAAAGACAAGACAAGGAACAATAAACAGTAGCGGCGAGTTACGCTAACTATAGATGGATGATGCACAGAACCTATCACAGTCTTAAGTTATTTGCACTCAGCACCATTTGTAATGTTATGATGTAGGAAAGCGTGTTCATAGGTTTTTGTTACTTGTCTGCTTTTTTGCAACCTTTTAAAATGACTGTTATGTAAATGATTACCTTTAACATAACTATTGAATTTTCTCTTTCACATCAACCATCTGAAAGGCAAATGGAAAGTTGCCTTATAGGAGCCTCTGTGATGTAAGCAATTTGACCAAATTAAAAAACCCTTTCTCTGATTGCTGAAAATTATTATATACTTTCTCAAAAACAGTAGGAACCCTCTTAAAGATATTACCTTAGTATGCGTTTTTCAAACTGCCCTAAATAGAGGGCAAACGTTGTTCGGCTTGATGAGCTCTATATGTGATTTTAGTATGATGACGATAGGTAATATTGTTTGGGCTACAAAGTGCTTCAAAGTTGATCAAAAAGATGATTGTGGCCTGTACCCTTCCTCCCACTGCCCCATTAGATTTGGACTCTCATGAGAATCTGATCATTTTGGATGAGAACTTGCTCCCTTTAGAGTCAACCTAAAGAGGCCGCTGGGGAAACTACAGTTCAGTAACTTCCTATTATGTTTCAAGAGGGAAAGCAGGTGGTTGCCCCTTGGTTTATGTGCATTACGATATTTACTGATGTCACAGCAGCTCCGATTCAACTGAAGCTACTATTTTATGATTAATACACAGGAAGTGCAAAATCAACTCTGAGATGACAGCCAAGATTAAGATTTATTCCTTTTGAATTCACCATGAACTATACAATTAATATGGAGAAGGGGTAGAGGGATTGATAGTTTTAATGATTTTGGAGTGTATTACATGGGTGTTGAGGATGGATTGAAGAAATAGTAATTGATTATGAAATACTTGAATGTGACTCATGGTATTGTCGGTTTTTATGCGATTAATTACAAATATTTATTTACTGTTGATAAATAAGCTAAAATTATTGTTTATTTATGTATTTATCCCCAAATGTAATCATGTTTATGCAAACCATTAGGATCCATTTGTTAATGAAATGTTTTCTCTCTTACTGTCCCTGGCTGGTGGAACAAACTCCTTTATCCTTTATGTAACAGCTTTCAAAAAGCAACTGAAAACTCTTCCCTTCAGGGAACACCTACTATATATATATATATATATATATATATATATATATATATATATATATATATATATATATATATATATATATATATATATATATATATATATATATATATATATATATATTTATTTATTTATTTATTTTAAAATCCCTCCACTGTCTTTATCTTCTTACTTTATTTCCTTCCTGTTATGGTTTATTGATCCATTTATACAACATCTATTATGAGCAAGCTGAGATAGACTTTGACTGTGTAACAAATTGAGTATTGTCTCTCCCCTATTGTAAGTTACTTTGGACAAATGCATATGTGAAAACTTGAGTGTTCTGCTGCTCTTGTAAATCTTAGGATTATTGAATACATTCGGAAAAAATGGCGAAAGAATTACTCTGGCTTGCTGGGTGCTGTGGCCCTTGAGGTAATCAAAAAACCTATTCATGTGTGAGGTTCCTGTGATTTATTCATTATCAAAACTGTTTTGAATTGTTTTTGGTTGTCTCTTGGTGGAATTCATTTTCAATGTAGTAATCTCACAATAGATTCAGAAAATGTTTTTTTTGTGTCTATTAGTGGTCTGTGTACCTTTTAATAATTTAATTTTCAAAACTTCATTCAACATTCAAAACTTGATTCCCATTTTTTAAAACTAAATTATTTTAATTTTGCTTTCACACATGGGTGGGATCAACATACTTCTTATTCCAGATTGTTCCAACCACTCAGTCAATGTCTTAAGCGTAACACATAGTCTGCCACAATAAAAGTCATGAGGCAATGAGTCATGAGCCCCCTTATTGAATTAGGACACAGCTAATACGTGAAACCTGCGAGAACAAAAGAGACCTCACTGTCTTGTGGTTGGATTAGGCCAATGCATACGGATCCATCCCCTACAAGCTGGTCGAGACAACCATGACCAAACATGATGTGCCACACCATGTTGTAGACCTGATCCTGGATTATTATAATAATTTCTGGATGAGAGTCTCAGCAAGAGCAGTAACCTCAGAGTGGCACAAGTTGGAGGATGCACAGGATGCACCATCTAAGTAACCTTATTTTCCCTTGCAATGAGATTGCTGGTGAAATCAGCTGAGCCTAAGTTGATCAAGTGGGCAAGGATGAGTTTCAAGCCAGCCAAATACATCATAGATCATACATCATTGGAGGTGAAGAAGGGCAGAGTCATGGATAGGTGGAGGCTCTAAATCGATGTAAAGCATCGATGAAAGGCAAATAACAACCATAGCTGAGAGCGAAGAGCCTGGGGAGGTTTTCAACAGCAGCCTCAAAGACACCGCATCGGTGTGGTGAAGGCTACATGCCACGAACTGGGCAGTTAACTGAGAGCAGTCGACAAGTCTTGCCTGTCAGGCAAGTTTAGAGCTAAATATACCAGCATGGTATTCTTCCACAGATACCTTAGCTGCTAAACACACATCACGGTATGAACAACCATGGTGGGCCACCTGAGTGGTGAAATGATGAACGACCCGAAACACCTGAAGACACCAGGTAACATTACTGATGATGTGTTTAGGATTTTCATAATGATGTGTGAAAGGCTAACAGACTATGACATTTTGAAAGGAGTTTGTTTACTAACTGAGGTGCTCACAGAAAAGAAGAATTTGAATTTGTTTTTCAAACTTAGGGTTAGGATAATTATTGGTCCTGGTGGGCTTTTTGTAGGAATTTCACATCACATGATTATTAACATGTCTCTCTTCAGTGTTTTTTTTAGTGCATCTAGTAGTAGCCATTTTGGACCTTAGAGGTACTGGAAACATTTCTCAGTGATTCAGATATGTGTAAACCTAAAATGTCTAACATTGCTGAGGTTTTTAAGTTTGAGCTTTGCCTCTGTGTACTGGTGAACTGATTCAGGCTCTTTTCTGTCATGTTATTGTGTGCAGATGTCTTGTACCAAGAGTACCGTGACACTTCTAAGCAGCAGGAGATTGAAGAGCGTCGGCAGAGAGATGGACTTCCAGATACATGCTCCGGTTTGACCGCTGCACCTGCACTCCAACTCCAGCTGAGGAACAGCTCCCATTCTCTGAGTCTATGGCAGAACCTGGAAGCTGTAAAGGGGAGTGGATTACTGAAGTCTCTGGATGTGAAGGAAACTATTCTGCAGGAGGTACAACATGTGCTGTAGAGTTTATGTATGATTTAGTCTTCAGGCCTCACCAAGGCTATATTTGATATTATTTTTTTATAATTATTTAATTATTAATTGATTGAAATGAAAACTAATCTAGAATAATTATAAATATGTTGATGGTGTATACACACTCCAAGGAGCTGTACTTTATAAATCAAACTTCTCTTTTAAATTTGTGGGTTTTATGTAACAACAATTTCAACTTTTGGGTTGTTTTGAACATCCATTGAATGTGTTTGTTTGTTTCTACAGGCCATGTTTGAACTGGTGACCTCTGAAGCGTCTTACTACAAAAGCCTAGAGCTTCTTGAGGCTCACTTTCTGAGAAACCCTCTACTCATCACCACTTTGAGTCAGTCAGACATGCACTTTCTGTTCTCCAACATTGAGGATATCATGAAGGCAAGCGAAAAGTACGTGATTGTGGGGGGAATGTATGGCATACTTTTTAATGCCAAAGGCTGTTCAATGCTCTTTTAAAAGCATTTTTATCAGAAGCTGATAGAGTGATTGGAAAGAGAAAAATCGTTACTACATAAATCTAATGTAATTATAAATTAACTAGTACATTAATTAGTACATTTAGTCATAAAATGTAGTTACATTTTTCATTATGATTAGACTATTTTCACAGGCCAAAAGGTGTTGTTGCTGCTGTGTCTGACTGCTGTCAGCAGTTAACTGAACAATGTGCAAATCCACCCACAATCTTGATTATTCATTATACAAGGCAAGCTTAGTCTTTCAAAACCTTGCAGAACAGTGGATTAAAAGCGTGATTTGAGGTTCGGCTTGTATAAGACTTATTAGTTGGCACAGAGACATGCTAAATGTCCAGTGCACTGTAAGAAATGACACGTAAGTGTCTCCTTTTGATAACGTATTTAAAGACTAATATTAATTTGTGTAAGAGTTTCTCTTTTTAATACAGTATTTGAATTCCATTTGCATTGTTAATTTAACCGAAGAATACGTCCTAGCTGCCATCATGATCATGTAACTGTGAGGTGATTACATAGGATTTATAGCTCCAGTCACGGCACCTAAAAGTTCTGTTTTTGGCATTTCCTCTGTCTTTGTCATTCCCTCAATGGTTACTTAAACTATAAATATAGGGTCCTGCTAGAGGTTGATTATACAAATGTGGCTACAATAGTTTTAAATTGAATGTGTGTATATGCATTTGTAGCCGATTTCATTAGAAATTGTGTACTTACTACCACGAAGGCTGGGTTTAGAACCTCCAGACAGACAATTGTGAAGTTTTAGAGAGGAACTCACCAATTTACGCCTTAAACCTACTGGGTAGAGGACATTAAAGGGAAGATCGCTCAGCTCTACCAAAGCTGTCCTGAGATTCAGTTTATGGAACTCAGCCCATTTCGTGCCTGGTAACGTAATCATATGGGGACCAGAACCAGAAGTCCTACTACCAGGAGAGCTCACACAAGAACAGCACGTGTGGCAACTTAGTGCAACGTATCCCATAGACATGGTGAGATAGGCTCAATGCACAGGTTATAATACCAGGCAAAGATGTATGGGTGCACCTATTGCCAGCGCCTAGGAGGCCGCAACTTCCCTAACAGAGTGGGCACTTTACTGCAGGGGGCAAGGGACCCTACACACTACCCAGTGGGCTAACCTCTGCTTGGAGACAGCCTTACCTGTTGTCTGCTTAAAGCACATCAACAGCTGATCAGAACTTCTAAAGTTCCAAGTTCTCTCAACATAAATCCCCAATGTTCTGAATGGGCAATTAGAACCAGGGGACATATCTGTCTCTTCCAGGGTTAGAGCTTGGAGGTTCACTACCTAAGTTTTAAATGGGATCTTAGAAACCTTGGATCGAGGCAAGCCCATCCAAAAGCAAATTCTTCAAGGACAGAAACTTCACCCGGATTGAGTGTTCAAAGTGTTCAAAGGTGTTCTCCAAGGACTACATACAGGTCCCAAGATGGTACTAGAGCGGGCCTAGAGGGCCCATCTGGTACATAATAATCAGGGTACTGAACAAAAAGGCAGGGTACACAGCACTATGGCAAGCTATTTTATGTTTCTCAGATAAATCAGTGACGCTAATAATCCGGTTGATGGAGGAATTCGGGCGGAGCTTGTCTGATAATTGACTAATCATATGGTCCCTCCTACCCATATTATCTCTAGTATATAAGACACAACCAAAGAGCTAACATCTACATTAAGCAAGCTATCTCCTGCACCACAAACCAACAAAGAAATATGCTTACCTCTTCAGCAAAAACACAGACCAGCTCCTACTAACTACCACAAACAGCTTCGTCTCGTAGGCCACAGATCAGTAGCTTAGCATTCAGCTAGCTGGAGCACCAAACATCTGATTCCTCCTTGCGCGTATATAACATCAAAACTTCAAGCGTCACACAGAGATCCATACAGAAACACACCATCATGGCGGTAACGTTAGGACAGGGCAATTTTCATTATCATCACAATGGTTCCTAGCAGATGTGTTTACCATGCGTTCGTCTGCTCCAGCAGCTCATAAATGTTGATGTTTTTAAATGAATGACAGGCAGACAGCTATGGCATCCTCCTTACTCCATCACAGAAGAATGCAGCCTGATAAATCTGTGCTTACATAACACTTATTTATTTTTCTTAGATCTGCAGTTTTTGTGTTTGTTGGAGTGTGTAACGTTTTTGAAGACTTGAGTACACAAACAGAGGAACAAGGTCTGGAATGAATAGGAGTTTATTAAGACAAAATAATAAAACTGTGACAAGGCTTCTGGGTCGGTGCTACGGTCGATCGGGAGGATCAGGTGATTAGATACCAGGAAGTGCTTCGAGGGTTTTGGGGTGATGTAGCCCAGAAGAGGTGTGGGGTGTCGAGGAAGGTGAATGTTGGCAAAAACTGAGGTGCGGTCCGATACAGATTGGGCTTGAAGTGGGAGGGAGACTCCTGTGACACTGTGGAGCGGTGAGATCCAGATGCCAGGTCAAGAGCTTGAATAAACAGGCTCAGGCTAACCAGGCTAACCAGGTTTCTAGGTATGAAGATCTGGCGAAGAACTGAGGGATGAAAGCAGGTTATATGGAACTGAATCCAGGTGGAGATAATGAGGCTGATGAGATGAGCACAGGTGTGAGAGGTGAAAATCAGGCAGAGCAGAGTGAGGAGGCACCAACAGAAAAGAGGAAGACAAAAATGGTCATCCTCCCACAGGAACCAGAGAACGTGACAGAGTGAAACTCACAAACATTTAGACTGTATGAATTTAGAGCTTTATATTTTAAGACGTGTTACCACACGACCATGCGATGGCTTTCGCAGCTCTCAAAACGCGATGTGACCAAAGTTTTTAGGTCTCTTCACATCTAACAGAACTGAGATTACACGAATCATCAGATAGCTTATCCAGCGGGTTCATTTTGCAAGCTAGTGTTAAAAGGGGATGCAGTGACGCTCTTTAGTATTAACTCTTCTCACAGAGTTAATCGATTTCTTTGCTGCTAGAGGATTACACTGTTAATAATCAGAAGACAGTGACAAGCACATTTATTTACTCAGATTAGTCTTTTTTCGCTCTATATTTGGGTCTTTGTCCCTGTATGGACTGTACAAATGAATCATTCTCATAAATGTACATGAGTCAAAAGAATGAAGCACTAACTTTCCATTACTTAGGGAAAAATTCACATGCACTTTGTGGGCTTTACTGAGCAACTCTTGATGTTTGTACATCAAAAAGCTTCTGGAAATTTTAAATTCTCCTCTTTGGCGGTCTCTTCCTCTTATTCAGTTTACTTCTTGGTGCTATTTTCTTTTGTGAGATTGTAGCGGGAGCGTGTTTCAAGCTCCGTCCAGCTGCTATTTCATGTTCAATCGTGCTTAATTTAACCAGGAGATATTACAGGGCTTGCAGTTAAAACATTTAGTCCATTGGCCCTATTCCTTTCCTTGTGACTGTATTCACAGTCTCCCCCTCTGTGAGACACATGCCATTTACTGTGTGATACGGGTGTAGCCAGTACTCAGCCAAACTTTCCATTTCTAATTTTCTCTTTGTTTCAGCTAATAATGTATTAATGCTATCTTACCTCCGTTCCAGCCTTTCTTTATCTGCAAGATGGCAATCAAGACTCTTGTCACCTAGAACTACAGTACTAAAAGTACTGTACAGTGTTAAAGTCTTCCTTTCTAATTGGCTCAGAATGGCGACGTATCACTTGCTAGCTCCCTGGTTTCTGGCAATACAACAAAAAGTTATACATTCACGGTAATGTTTGCCCGGGTAACCAATAAATCATCCCTATCCTTAAGCAGCAGAGAATGGCCAGGAAGGGCTGACGGATATTTAGGTGTTGATTCTGTTAAATACAGTCAATTGTTGATTGCAGAGCAAGTGCAATACACAGGGTAGGCGACACAACACAAAAACTCTGAGCTACATCCCATTTCATATACCTAAACCGCATCCACTTCAACAATTCTTTTATGTAACTAAAGAGTGAGAACAAATCAGGACGAGCCGGGAGATCATGTGACGAGGTAGTTGACCAAATGATCATGCACAACGTGTCCAAGAAATGAGCCCCTTTTCCCATTAATTCAACAGGGGGTTCTTATGGATACCTTATGTTTAGATATTTATAGTTATTTCATTATAATATATACATTTTAAATGTAATATAATTTCACAACTGTAAAATATTAACAACCATCAACATCAGTATAAAAAAATAATAATTTCAGTCAGCTATATTACGCAGCCCTATCCAACAGGCAGCTTAACACTCTGAGCTCCAACGCGGCACCAACAAACGAACTGGTCCGTTCATTCCGACCCGCAGTGTCATCTCCTCAAAAACTCCCCATTTAAACAGCAATTATTCAAATACGACAGCAATCGTTTGCGTTCATTAACTCAAAGTGAGCTACTCCTATGTGACGAGCGAACTAGCCGAGAGAGAGAGAGAAAAAAGATGACGTGTCTCTTTATATAGTCCGCCCCTCAATTAACGTGATTGGCCCGCAGTACTACACAAATTACAAAAACAAACACGAAAATAGAAATAAACATTAAATAATAACAAAACCATGGGGATTGTAACAGGGGACTTCAACATACATATGGAAAATAAAAAACACCTCACACCAGAGATTTCTCTTCATTCCTTGAAAGCAAGGCAAGGCACCAGTTCCCCGACTGCTCCCTGGGGCTCCGCAGCCATGGCTGCCCACTGCTTCAGGTGTGTAGTCATGGTGTGTTTGTTCACTGCTGTGTGTGTACACAAGATGGGTTAAACACAGAGCACAAATTCCAGGTATGGGTCACTCCATATCTGGCCAACTTTTCACTTTCATACTAAAGGACACACTCTAGATTTAAACTGTTGCTCTGGTCTCAGACCCTTCCCACACAGCTGATGAGCTCTCACTGATCACTGTCTCATCTCTTTCAATGCACCAGTATATCAACTATCAATTTGCAAATCACCTCATCTGATCTGTGTTATAAATATTAAGGACATTAACACTGACATTCTCCTTTCTAATTTAGACAATATTGTTATTCCAGATAATTGGTCATCTCCTGACACGCTGGTAAATCTGTACAATAACAATCTAAATAATATTCTCAATTCACTTGCTCCCATCTTATTTGGTCAAATGAAGGTATGGCTCTGTTTTCTCTCTGGCATAAAATCAATCAACACCCAGATACACCTGTAACACCTTAATGCAGTTTTTTTACTGTGAAAATTCTAAATATACAATTACTGTCATAATCCATTCTTCTCTCACCACTGGAATTGTTCCCGCTCTACTCAAAACTGCTGCCGTTTTCGCAAAACACTTGGTTTAGATCCCACTAATTAAGATATTCTCTGGCCCATCTCTAACCTCTCGAACATTTCTAAAGTTCTTGAAAAAACTGTCACTATTCAACTCCACTCCCATCTGATGAAACATACCCTGTATGAAGAATTTTATTCTGGTTTTTGCCCCAAGCATAGCACTAAAACAGCTCTCATCAAAATCACAAATTACCTCATGGCAGCTGAGTCGGGTCTAGTCACCATCCTTCTCTTGCTTGTCCTGAGTGCAGCTTTCAACACAATCTCTCACTCCATTCTTTTAAACAGATTATCCTCCATTGGTGTCACTCACACCCCCTCGATTGGATCTGTTCCTATCCTACCGATGCCACTCAATTCAAAACGTACCAGTCACAGCCCCTGTTCCCCAGGGTTCTCTCCTGAGCCCACTTCTGTTCCTCACTTAACCTCTTCTTCTAGGTATCATCTATATCGTCAATATAAATTTCCACTGATTTAAGGATGACTTCCAACTCTGCTTGTCCAATTACACCCTTGACAGCTTTTCAATTAATATTGATGGTTGCTCAGTTTCTCCCTCCCCACACGTTAAGAGTCTGGGTGTCATCCTCGACTGCTCACTTTTTTTCAACATTCATATTAACTACTTAACTCTGTCTGCTTACTTTCACCTCGAAACATTAATGATCTCCGCTCTTCCCTCACTGTTCAATCCGCCTCTATTCTTGTTCACTGTCTCGTCACCTCCAGTATCAACTCTCTTTGCTATGGTCTACCAAATAAATTGTTACATACGCTTCAATTGGTCCTAAATTCTGTCACACCATCTTTTCACCACATCACCCCTGTTATACAAGATCTTGGCTTCCTATCACCTCTAAGAATAATTTTGAAGCTTCTCTTTTATACATTCAAAGCCATTCATGACCTTACACCTCCTAATCTGTCTGACCTCATACATGTTTGTTTCCTCCAGTTCCATTAGATCCTCTTAATCCATCCACCTCACTGTGCCTTCTGCTCGACTCATGGTCTCAAGCTTCATGGGAAGTAGAGCTTTTATTTGCTCCGCTACAAAACTCTGGAACCAACTCCCCATTAACATCCGCAACACTAATTCCCTTCCACTCTTAAAAAACAGAATCAAAACTCCCTTCTTAAACTCTCCTACTCACTGTAATGTTCTGAGTTCATGCCCTTAGTATTTTTCTCTCTGTGTTTTATCTTGTTGTTTGTTTTTGATGTTGCTTTTTAAATAAAAAGTATATTATTATTATGATGATAATGATTATTATTATTATTAATATTGTTATTATTATTTGTTGTATTGGATGACAGGGAACTGCAATGTTAATACCTTTGTTGATCTACCTTTTTTCTGCTGAAATGTGAATGTGTGTTGTATTCTGTAATGCTTTTCTCAGGTTCCTAATGGATCTGGAGCACAGGATCGAAGAATCCATCTTGATCTCAGATGTGTGTGACATTGTTTTTTACCATGCTGTCAACCACTTCAAAGTGTTTATCAGCTACGTCATCAATCAGGCATACCAGGAGAAAAACTACAGGCGGATACTGTAAGAACATCTTCACAGACCAAAATTTAATGCTATAAATGTTTTATTTAGTTTTATTTCATTAGTTTAAACTAATTTTATGTTTTACTATACTATTTTACATGTAAAACACTGCATTGTACTATTTTATACTTTATTTACATTTTACCAATTGAAAAACTGAACTCTAGAACAGGTGATTGGTCGACCTTGAAAACAGTTTAAGTTAAAATTTCATAAGGTGTAGGAACCCTTTAAACGAAGGCAAGGAGAAAGACCCCAAAACATAGAGTACGCATAGTTAAAATTTATTTAAAGACGACTCTAAGTTAAAATGACATATTTAACTTGGTTGATGATGGGTAGCAAAGAAACAAAGGGGCAGCATCTGCTCCTTTCCCACACACTTTTCTCTCAATAAAACTTCATGTCACTTTCTCTTTGTGAACTTGTAGTTCAGATCTAAAATAAGCATGAATGAATTGATAACTGAGAAGTTGCTCAGCTAGCATTTTTTGGTTCAAAAGACGTTTAATAAAAATTCGGTTACATTTTGGCTGTCAGTGAAAGTTTAAAAGACGTTAAAACATGAACCAGAATTAGCCTAGCCGTCATTTACATGACTATTAAACGACTACACATGAACGTTTGACAGTGATTTTGGTCCAGGCTAAATCCCGGTTAATTTTGGGCTGTCAGTGAAAGTTTAAAAGACGTTTAACCGTAGACCAAAAATAACCTAGACATAATTTAGACAAACAACTGCATATACAAGTTTAAAGCACATAAAATCTGTGTTTAGGCTACACAAAGTAACATTAGTTAACGTAAAACATATAAGAAAATAATTCATTAACATTTTAGTTTAATAAGATTGGAATGCAACACACACGTGCACCTATGCAAATATACAAAAAATGTAATTAATAGCAATTATGTACAATAAGACATTTCAAACACATACATGCAGTTAAAAAAAGACATATTTATTTAAAAAAAACTTGATTTAAATGCTGCTATTATAACCGCCGTACAGCTGCTCTCCTTGCTTGCATGAAGAAGTTGCTGACTGCTTTCCTGAGCTCAGCTTCTACTGGGACACTTCTCATCAGAGATCTGCGAAGTAGAGAGGAAAAAGCGTTAGAGAAAACACAATCATTATATTAACATGCAATGTACTCCATGTACATCAGGGCTGGTGAGTATTATACTGCGTTTCTTCTTAAAAAATAAAACATTTACCTATATTTTAATGTTTTAAACTACGGCTATGCATTTAAGTACATTTTGTTTTTAGGGTAATTGAAATAGAAAACAATTATAGGATTTAGAAACGCTAAGATTAACTATAAAAAAACTAAAACCGTGTTTATTAATAACTGAAATCTGTCTTGTAAACGCAGCCTTGAAGATTCGTGCTTGGCCTTTCAAAACTTCATTATAGAGCTGAAAACGCCTTATATTACCACAACATGGATACAACCACTTAAAATTTCTTCTTTAATACAGGTTGACTTTAATGAGAGACTTTGGTCATTTTAAAATGCATTTACTGACCAGAAAAGGGATGATAGCGGGAGCGCCATGAACAGGTTTCTAATTAATACGGAAAAGAAAGTACCGATCCAGTGTTACGGGTTACATCAAGCCCTGGAAAAAAGGTTCCCCATTAGTCAGTCACAAAGACTTATGTCGGTGACGACTATGGGAAGCTCCAAAAATGCCATTCAGCGAACGCGCTGATGGTCACGTGATCACGCCGTCCCGCATAAAATGGATATGAACGTGTCACTCTTCCTGTTTTTCCTCTGGAGCCGTACACTTACACGCTAGCGACTCATGAAAGACACCACAAAACAGATGGACTATACCATGTGTGGATTTTGGAGATCTGGTGATTCAAACGGCAACCAGCGAGGTTTTTCGGCCGGCCGGAAGGTTGAAACCGCTGCAAACGCCCCAGACTCCAGTTCTTTCACCACCTTCCACCAACAAGTAAGACTCCTTTTTCATAGTAGAGGACTTGTTTTGCCGGTCAACTGTTTGTAGCGTGTTCCAAAGATGTTGCGACCGTGCAAGGCTGTTGGATGTCGGTTTCATTGCATTGGTTTGTGGGGTTGCACCGGTATGATACCCCGCAGCCCCTCCTATCCCGTTCTTCCTAGAAGTGCATCGGGAACTGACCCAAACTTGGAATACATTTCTAAAAGTGAGGTTGGTCAGTCTCCCCTCTCTCCCTCCCCTTGATCGCGCAGTAGCTATTGGGTACGAAGCGATTCCTCAGGTAGAGCAGGTGCTGGCGGTGCACTTATGCCCGGGTAACCCTGCCGCCTGCCGTGAACAGCCGAGGCCTTCATCCTGCCAGCTAAGCCGTTGGACCTGACTTCGAGGGCTTATGCTACGGCGGGTCAAGCTGCCGCTGCCCTGCATGCCATGGCTGCCTTTCAAGTGTTCCAAGCCAAGGTTCTGAAAGAGATGCAGGAGGGCAGTTGCGGCTCAGGTCTTACAGAGGATCTGAGGGCGGCTACCGATTTTGCGCTCAAGGCGAAGTTGCAGCTAGCTCGCTCGGCCACACGATGTCTACGTTAGTAGTCCACAGCCGCCATCTTTGGTTGACCCAGGCTGACATGCTCCCTCAAGACCGGAGGCGTTTCCTCAAGGTCCCAGATGGCCTCTTCGGTATCACCGTAGATGACCTTACGTCGTGGGTCTCTATGATCAGGGACCAGGTGGAGGGTCTGGGAGAATTCATGACGCCTCGTAGGAAGAGACGTTGCAGGTCCCCTTCTAAGTCGGCGCCCCCACCGCCTGCTCAACGCCGGAGAAAACCTCCTCAGTCCTCCCCTGATCGTCAGCCCCCATGTCGAAGACGTCGACCAAGAGCGGCTACGAGGAGTCGACGGAGGAGCAGTCCTGTCCAGGGGCCAACATCATCAGGGGACAGGCGCCCAGGGAGTCCAGCTGATGCGCGGGCCTTGCCACCAGCCCGCCCCCCTTGGAGGGAGGGGGTGCCACCACCATCAAGCAGCGGACCCACAGGTCAGATCTCAGTTTTTCATTAAATATGCGAAACCTGAACTCCCTGGGTTATGTACGCAGCCAGGAGGCTTGCATTGCAGATTCGAATGCAGTTCTCATCTCAGAGGCACATTCAAGGGCGTGGCGTCTGATGCAGAGCAGTCTGGATGGCTCTCAGCTTCCATGTCGGAGTCAGCCTCGAGTGGGACCTCCTCGGCTGGAATCGGATGCTGCTCCGAGGTCGAGCCTGGACACCCTGGTAGGTCTCCACCTAGGCTCCCTATGACGCCATTAGTAAAGTTTCAGGAAGTTTGGTGGGAGCTTCCCAATATTTCCCCTTGGCTCGTACGCACTATCCGGCACGGCTATCGACTACAGGTCGCTGCCAAACCGCCCAGGTTCAACAGGGTTCTAATGACCTCTGTCTCACCCACAAAGGCCCCGGGCCTGCGCGAGGAGATCGATTCCCTTCGACGCAAGGGTGCAATTGAACCAGTCCCTCCTGCCGACAGAGAAACATGGTTTTACAGCCCATACTTTCTAGTTTTCAAGCGCACAGGCGGGTTGCGTCCAATCCACGATCTGGTCGTCTGAACGCTCATCTTCTGAGACTTCCGTTCAGGATGATATCCCTCAGACTCACGGTCCATTCAGTCCGTCCAGGTGATTGGTTCCCCACAATAGATCTGAAGGATGCATATATTCACGTGAATATACTCCCTCGGCACAGACCCCTTCTTCGATTTGGCCTCGAAGGTCGAGTGTATCAGTACCGCGTCCTCCCCTTGGCTTGTCTCTGTCCCCTCGCACCTTCACAAAGGTGATCGAGGCGGCTTTAGTACTGTTAATACGGGAAGGGGTTCGAATCCTGGCTTACTTGGACGACTGGCTGATACTGGCCCAGACTCGGTCCCAGTTGATTCACTACAGAGACAGGGTCCTATGCCACCTCAGCTGTCTGGGGCTTCGGATCAACTCAGAAAAGAGCCGTCTAACCCCTGGTCAGAGCATATCTTTTCTGGGTATGGAGCTAAACATGTTGACCATGCGAGCACGCCTCTCTCTAGAGCGCGCCCTGAGCCTGCTGAAGGCAGCAAGCAGAGTAAAGATTAGCACAAGATTAGTGGTCCCTCTGAAGAACTTCCAGAGGCTCCTGGGGCATATGGCTCCCGCAGCATCGGGTTATTACATATGAGACCACTCCAGCTTTGGCACAAGTTCCGAGTGCCGTCGCGAGTATGGCGTCCAGGGCGACTGAAAGTGAACGTGACACCTCGTTGCCGCCTCCACCTGCGTCTTTGGAAAGATGTTCGGTTCCTCCGTGCCGGTGTCCCCCCTGGAAGGACCTGCCAGGTGTGTAGTAGTAACTACCGACGCTTCAAGGACTGGGTGGGGTGCTGTATGACAGAAGCACAAAGTCTCAGGGTTTTGGACCGAGAAACATGCTTCCTGGAGCATAAATCGCCTAGAGCTATGTGCAGTGTTCCTAGCAGTGATGCACTTCAGGAGAATGCTGCAGGGACATCACGTGTTGGTCAGGACGGACAACACGGCGGCGATGGCGTACATCAATCGAAAAGGAGGGATACGCTCACCCCGTTTGTCGGCTCTCAGCCGCAGACTGCTCCTCTGGAGCAGGGCCGTGCACAGACATTTTGAGGGGCAGTGGCCCAAATCAAAAAAAGGGGCACTAAGTGGGTGGATTCTTGCTAATACAAAATTTTCTGTTGTTATAAAAATACAATTAAAAGAGAAGACATTACACTCTGTAATAATTTCAGAACTATTTACTATTTTACATTTTTATATTTACCTGTACCTTTAACAACAAAAGTTTTATTGTCCTGAATGTCTTTATAACATATTTTCATCTTTTGTGATTCACAATTACAAATTGCTGATAATAATAGAAACTATTTACTGTTTTACATTTTGAAAACCTTTTTATTTGGTACCATGTCCTGAAAGATTTTGATAACCTCATCTTTTATGATTGAGATGTCCTTTTCAATAGCCAGAAGCAGAAGATCAGAGAGTCGTTCTTGTCCACATACATTGCGAAGCTTAGTTTTCACAAACTTCAACTTTGAGAATGAGCGTTCAACAGTGGCTGTTGAAACTGGTAAGGTTGTAAAAATTTTCAGCAGCTTAAAAAGTGTTGGAAACACAACACGAGCATCAAACTCCTTGGATGTTTCCAAAACTGCAGAAGCACTTTTTTGTGGGCATGTGTATGAAGAGTGGAAAACTCTAAGCTCAGTTTGCAGCTGTTCCTCCTCCTCTTGAAATCCATAAAACTCACAAAGAGTATGGGTGGCATTAAGCGCTTCAGCATTTGCCGTGTCTGTCCATTTTGATGGCTCCATCAAGCAATGCAGTGACATCACAATTTTGTCAGTGTTCCCTTTATCTTGAAATCGCCTGTGGAGTTCCTGAATTAGTGAATCCAAAAAAGTGAAGTACATCCTTCCTCTGTAGTACTCCTCTTGAGTTTGTGGCTGGTGGTCCTCTGTTGCTGATTTGGAGCAGTACTTGAACTTTGTTGGCACTTTTCGTCATCTTGCTTGCCCTGGAATCTCTTCAGGCACAGTGATCCCTCTTGTCTCTGCTTGAATGGTAGCGTTGCAATATATTTCTTTGAATTCCTCTTCAGTCCTCAGTGTGTTCATTCTGTTAATGACACCATTCACAACAGTGTATGCTGCTGCTAAGTCCAGGTCTTGAGGCTGAAGAGCATTTGAAGCAACTGCTGTTTCCATGAATATTGGAGTTGTTATCTCCAAGCAAAGAATAAATTCAAAGTTTATTCCTTGCAACAGCATGTTTGCTTCCCCTGCAGCTGGATCAGGTGGCTCAGACTTTGTCAGATCTTCCAGGAATTGGAAAACTGCAGGGAGGCATTTTCTGAGTGTCCTCAGGGCTGTTTCCCTGCAGCTCCATCGGGTGTCTGAGAGCTTCTGTAGCTCAAGGGCTCGCTGACCAGGATTCATTGCTTTCTGTGTTTGAACAAAAGCTGCATGTCGTTTCGTGGAGTTGGCAAAAAAGGTGTAAAGTTTTTCAACTATGGTAAATAAAACAGACAAAGTGCATGCTAGACTTGGCACTCTCCACTAAAACAAGATTCAAGCAATGAGCATGGCAATGAACATATAATGCCTTTTCATTTTGCTTTTGGATTCTGGACTGCAGTCCTTTGTAAGGCCCACTCATGTTGGCTGCGCCGTCATAACCCTGACCTCAGATGTCCTCAACTTTCAGCTGGTTCTCCTTCAGCAAGTTCGTCACTAGGTTTTCAAACTGTTCTCCTGTTGTTGACTGAACATCACAGAGCTTAATGAAGCGCTCTTTTATGGTAATGTCATGTACATGACGCACCACAAAGCACACCTGTTCAATGTGTGATACATCAGTGGTCTCATCAATTAAAATGGAAAATATTGATGCTTCCCTCACTTCTTTCAGTATGACCCTTTTCACATAACTAGACATTGCCCTTATTAGGTCATTTTGTATCCGGTTTGAGAGGAGAGAGACCTGAGGTTTTAGATGTGATGCTTGTTTTTCCTTTATTTTGTTAAGATGAAGCTTAAGAACACTGTCATACTGGCTAACCAACTCCACAAGCTCTATGAAATGTCCTTTGTTTGAAATTGAGAGGTTTTCATTGTCACCTCTGAATGCCATGCCTTGTTTTGCCAAGTACAATATAATATCAATCAGTTGCCAGATAATCTCTCTGTTATTTTGCCTTTCTCTTTCTTTCGCTGCTTGCATTTCAAAGTCAGCCTTTTCCAAAGCTGTATCTAATGCCTTTCTTTTAAAAGCATTCCACCGAAAATTTTGTTTTAATTTATATTAGATCTGAATAGATCAAGCTAAAAGGGGCACCTCAGCCAATGAGGGCAGAGGGGCAGTGGCTCTAGCCACCTGGCCACCCCCCTGTGCACGGCCCTACTTTGGAGTCAGCATTGGGGTCTGTCCCTAGTTGCAGTCCATATACCAGGCAGGTTGATTCAGACAGTCTCGGTGGAAACCCCGGTCAGGAGAATGGCGACTCCATCCCCTGGCAGTCCAGCAGATCTGGGAACGCTTTTGTATAGCGGAGGTAGACCTGTTTGCTGCCCCAGAGAATGCTCAGTGCCGGCTGTTCTATGCTCTGTCCCAGGCTGCTCTCGGGATAGATGCACTGGCGCATTGCTGGCCTAGGAAGAAATGACTATATGCGTTTCCCCCAGTGAGCCTCCTTGTAAACCTCTTGTGCAAGATCTGGAATCTCCACGTCTGGCCCATCATGCCGCTGAGGACCCCCGGGTAAAGCCACAGTCTGTGGTTCAAACTCTGTGTCTTGCCAGAACCTACTAGGGCCTGTTATGCCGGCAAGTGTGGTCGGTTCGTCGACTGGTGTCAATCTCGCTAATTAGACCTTCTTGGAGCTTCCTGCAAGAGGGTCTGGATCGAGGACTGTCTCCATTCACCCTGAACGTTTACATCGCTGCGATTTCTGCCTATCACCTTCCAGTTGAAGGAATACGTTGGGACAACATGAGTTAACGGTCAGATTCCTCAGAGGGGCCAGAAGGGTTAGACCATCTAGGCCGTCCTTAGTTCCCTCCTGGGACCTTTCCATTGTCCTTAGAGGACTTCAAGTTCCTCCATTTGAGCCGCTTGAATCAGTAGAGCTTAAATTTCTGTCAATTAAGACAGCGCTCCTGGTCTCGTTAGCCTCGATCAAGAGGGTGGGGGATCTGCAGGCACTCTCTGTCGACGAGACCTGCTTAAAGTTCGGACCTGGTGATACTCATGTTATTCTGAAGCCCAAGCCTGGATATGTCCCCAAAGTTCCTTTCATCCCCTTTAAAAACTCAGGTTGTGAACCTCCAAGCTCTGCCCGGAGAGGAGGCAGCATCAGCCCCTGGTCCCAATTGCCCAGTCTGAGCACTGAGGATCTATGTAGAAAGGACCCGGAACCTTAGTAGTTCTGATAAGCTCTTTGTATGCTTTGGAGGACAGCAGACGATAGGGAAGGCTGTCTCCAATCAGAGGTTGGCCCACTGGCTGGTGAAGGCCATCTCTACCGCATACACAGTGTCCGATATCCCTTGCCCCCTGCAGTTGAGAGCCCACTCTATCAGCGGTGTCGAGGCCTCCTGGGCGTTGGCAAGGGGGACTCCGCTGGCAGAGATCTGCAAGGCTGCGGGTTGGTCGACACCCAACACCTTCGCCAGGTACTATAACCTGAGCATTGAATCCGTCTCTTCAGCCGTGCTAAGTGGTGGTAGCATTGTCTTAGATGTACGAAGGGGTGTCCAGCTTGGGTTGCACCATTCTTAGTGATCCATGCGCTATATTTGCCCCTGGAGATAACCTTCAGTTTTTTGGCTCCTCTCGCCCCAACAGGCGTAGTAGAGTAAGCGGAGTATTCCTACGTTCTGTCCACTTGTGTGCCCTCTATGGGGGACTACCGGCTGAATCTTTTATGACCCCGGGCACGGGAGGGCCGAGCAGTTCCCTGAAAAGCTAACGCTCAAAAACTATTGCTTTAGCTAGCTCCGTCTATGCTATCTTCCCTCTGAAAGACCTTTCCCCAGTGGTTCAAGGCGTATTTCTGTAGGTCCCTCAATGAAACCTTACGTGTATTAAACTGCCGGAAGTTCTAAGTCCAGCCTTCGAGGTGGTGAGTAGGTCTCCGCACGTCTCCCTGCAGCTCTGGGATAGATGATCCTTCCTCTGGTATGAGAGAGAGTTGCCAATTGCCCATTAAAAATTAAGTCTATACTTAAGGCCAGGGCGGAGGAGGGCCCGTTCGGTGCCGGACTACTGATGTGCCCGGTTTTCCTGGCCGTCGGCCAATGCGGAAGGACCTAGATTGTGGCGTTTTGCAGGATGTTCCCATAGTCGTCACCAACATAAGTCATAGTGACCGACTGATGGGGAACATAATGGTTTCTTTCGTATCCCCTGTTCCCCGAATAGGGAACGGACACTTATGTCCCCCAGCCACAACCGTAAGATCGTGATTAAGTCTGGTTGGCTAGGGGGTGAGTATGGCTCAAGCGTCACAACAGGATGAGTGTCACGTTCAAGTCTGGTTTATGCGGGACGGCGTGATCACGTGACCATCAGCGCGTTCGCTGATTGGCATTTTGAAACAGTGTGGAATGAGTAGTGCGCCCCTAGCGGAGCTTCCCATAGTCGTCACTGACATAAGTCTCCGTTCCCTATTCGGGGAACGGGGGTTACGAAAGTAACCATTACGTTATGGCCCAAATGTTCCGCCAACTGCTTTTCAAAATCATTTTCACTTTTTCAACTTAAATCTTTATTGACACATTGTAATCATTGCAGATTATATACAGACATATCATTGAATTTATTTTATTTGGAGCAATTTTGACAAGAATGTCATAAAAACTAAATGCAAGGTTTTTGGACTAGATTTGGGTTACATGTAGCCGGTGTAATTCTGGTCTATATATAGACAATTATATAGACAGCTACGGCTGCACGTCTAATTTAGAGCTAAATCGCGGCTACATAAAGACTGTGTAACAAATTGACACGTAACTGTGGTAAATATATTATCGATATTGCAAACATAAAGAGATAAGGTCAATCATATGCACTGCGAGTCCAAAAACGAATAATATTCTTCTAAAAGTGGGCTATAAATAGACGATTAAAAGATGAGCTAAAATAAGGCTACGTGTAGCCCACATGTCAACCTTTAAAAAATAAATAAACAAGACACCTACTAAACACTGCTGACTCAGTGCACATCATAAAATATAACCTATTGCTTAGTTACATAAGAGTTATTTCAAAACATCAACGAAATATAACAAAACATCAAGGTTAGTTGGGCTAGAAATGGGTTACATATCCATCTATCCATCTTCTCCCGCTTATCCGGGGCCGGGTCGCGGGGGCAGCAGTCTAAGCAGGGATACCCAGACTTCCCTCTCCACAGACACTTCTTCCAACTCCCCGGGAGGGATCCCGAGGCGTTCCCAGGCCAGCTGGGAGACATAGTCCCTCCAGCGCGTCCTGGGTCTTCCCCGGGGCCTCCTCCCAGTGGGACATGCCCGGAACACCTCCCCTGGGAGGCGTCCAGGAGGCATCCGGAACAGATGCCCAAGCCACCTCAGCTGACTCCTCTCGATGTGGAGGAGCAGAGGCTCTACTCCGAGCTCCCCCCGGGTGACGGAGCTTCTCACCCTATCTCTAAGGGAGCGCCCAGCCACCCGGCGGAGGAAGCTCATTTCGGCCGCTTGTATCCGGGATCTTGTCCTTTCGGTCATGACCCAGAGCTCATGACCATAGGTGAGAGTAGGGACGTAGATCGACCGGTAAATCGAGAGCTTCGCCTTTCGGCTCAGCTCCCTTTTCACCACAACAGACTGATACAGCGACCGCATCACTGCAGATGCTGCACCGATCCGCCTGTCGATCTCGCGCTCCATCCTCCCCTCACTCGTGAACAGGACCCCGAGATACTTGAACTCCTCCACCTGAGGCAGGAGCACTCCACTGACCTGGAGAGGGCAGGCCACCTTTTTCCGGTCGAGAACCATGGCCTCAGACTTGGAGGTGCTGATCCTCATCCCAGCCGCTTCACACTCGGCTGCAAACCGCCCCAACGCATGCTGCAGGTCCAGGCCCGAAGAAGCCAACAGGACAACATCATCCGCAAACAGCAGCGATGAAATCCTGAGGTCCCCGAACCGGACCCCCTCCAGCCCCCGGCTGCGCCTTGAGATTCTGTCCATAAAAACTATGAACAGAACTGGTGATAAAGGGCAGCCCTGCCGGAGGCCAACGCGCACTGGGAACAGGTCTGACTTTGTGCCGGCAATGCGGACCAAGCTCCTGCTCTGGTTGTACAGGGACTGGACAGCCCTTAGCAGAGTGCCCCGGACCCCATACTCCCAGAGCACCTCCCACAAGACACCACGAGGGACACGGTCGAACGCCTTCTCCAAATCCACAAAGCACATGTGGACCGGTTGGGCGAACTCCCATGACCCCTCGAGGACCCTGCAGAGGGTATAGAGCTGGTCCAGTGTTCCACGACCAGGTCGAAACCCGCATTGTTCCTCCTGCATCCGAGGTTCGACTAGCGGCCGAACTCTCCTCTCCAGTACCCTGGCATAGACTTTCCCTGGGAGGCTGAGGAGTGTGATCCCCCGGTAGTTGGAACACATCCTCCGGTCCCCCTTCTTGAAAAGAGGGACCACCACTCCGGTCTGCCATTCCAGAGGTACTGTCCCTGACCGCCACGCGATGCTGCAGAGACGTGTCAGCCAGGACAGTCCCACAGCATCTAGGCACCTGAGGTACTCAGGGCGGATCTCATCCACCCCCGGTGCCTTGCCACTGAGGAGCTTACCAACCACCTCAGTAACTTCGGCTTGGGTGATAGACGAATCCACCTCAACTACCCCAGCCTCTGCCTCCTCGACAGAGGACGTGACAGTGGGATTGAGAAGACCCTCAAAGTATTCCTTCCACCGCCCGACCACATCCCTGGTCGAGGTCAACAGCTCTCCACCTCCACTGTAAACAGTGTTGGTGGGGCACTGCTTTCCCCTCCTGAGGCGCCGGACAGTTTGCCAGAATTTCTTTGAGGACGACCGATAGTCTTCCTCCATGGCCTCCCCGAACTCCTCCCAGGTCCGAGTTTTTGCCTCTAACACAGCATTGGCTGCTGCACGCTTGGCCTGCCGGTACCGGTCGGCTGTGTCCGAAGTCCCACAAGCCAACCAGGCCTTATAGGACTCCTTTTTCAGCTTGACGGCATCCCTTACTTCCGGTGTCCACCACCGGGTTCTGGGATTGCCGCCACGACAGGCACCAGAGACCTTACGGCCACAACTTCGCACTGCGGCATTGACAATAGAGGTGGAAAACATGGTCCACTCTGACTCCATGTCTCCAGCCTCCCCCGGTATCTGGTGGAAGCTCTCCCGGAGGTGGGAGTTAAAGCTCACTCTGACAGGGGGCTCGGCCAGACGTTCTCAACAGACCCTCAGCGTACGTTTGGGTCTGCCAGGTCTTTCCGGCCTCCTCCCCCGCCAGCGGATCCAACTCACCACCAGGTAGTGATCGGTTGATAGCTCAGCCCCTCTCTTCACCCGAGTGTCCAAAACACATGGTCGAAGGTCAGATGATACGACAACGAAGTCAATCATCGACCTTCGGCCTAAGGTGTCCTGGTGCCACGTGCACCGGTGGACACCCTTGTGCTTGAACATGGTGTTCGTTATGGACAAACCGTGATGGGCACAGAAGTCCAATAACAGAACACCACTCGGGTTCAGGTCGGGGAGGCCATTCCTCCCAATCACGCCCCTCCAGGTGACGCTGTCATCCCCCACGTGCGCATTGAAGTCCCAAAGGAGAACGATGGGGTCCCCGGTTGGAGCACTTTCCAGCACCCCTCCCAGGGACTCCAAGAAGGCCGGGTACTCTGCACTTCTGTTCGGCCCGTAGACCGTAACAACAGTGAGAGACCTGCCCCCAACCCGAAGGCGGAGGGAAGCGACCCTCTCGCTCACAGGGGAGAACTCCAACACATGGCGGCTGAGCTGGGGGGCTATGAGCAGGCCCACACCAGCATGCCGCCTTTCACCGCGGGGGACGCCAGAGTAGTGAAGAGACCAGCCCCTCTCGAGGAGCTGGGTTCCAGAGCCCAGGCTGTGCGTGGAGCTGAGCCCGACAATCTCTAGCCGGTAGCGCTCCACCTCCCGCACAAGCTCAGGCTCCTTTCCCCCTAGCGAGGTGACATTCCATGTCCCGAGAGCTAGCTTCTGTGTCCATGGATTGGGCCGCCGAGGTCCCCACCTTCGGCTGCCGCCCAGATCACAAAGCACCGGCCCCTTACATATAGCCGGTCTAATAATGCTTAGCCTAGACGTTGAAATGACGTTTTTTGCTTACTAGGTGTCTGCTATTTTTGGAATTTAGGCTAAACAAGGAGTTTAGTACTTTGCATTTTTCCTAAGATTAGAGTCAAATACAGCAGGTGTGCATGTGTGTATTCTACATTCAGAGCAGACCAAGAGCAACGCTGTGCATCTGAAACAATTACGTTTTTTTTTACAATCACTTTAAATTAAAAGACAATAAAATGTAATCATGAGTTTCAGTAGGATTGTTTTCATAAAGCATTATTACCACACTAAGTAACAGTTACTATAAATTTGAATAATACAATGTATGAATGTGCTTTCAAATAGTTTAATAATAATTCTTGAACATGTTCTCAAAAATCGCTTACAACTAACAAGCAACTGGTTTTAAAATAGTTTAAAAAGTTTAATTTATAATTCATTAGCTGGTCCTCACTAAAGTAGAAATTGTAGTTATTAAGCAAATTATATAGATGATTTTAGACCAGGAATAAAGCACTTACATTTATTTTATAAACAACTAAATGTGTAATAGCATAGAACAATGGTTTATAATTTATTTATTAACTTTTTTGCTAATAAATTAATAGTAGTGTGTTGTTGTTGTTGTTGTTGTTGTTGTTAGAAAGTGCTACAAAAGAACTAAATATAAAAAAGAAAAATAATTAAACTAAAAACACATTTACTTCTTAAAGGACCATGAAACTTCAACTTTGGTGAAAAAGCTGCCATGCATACTCTTTTACATACTATTTCCTGATTAACTATTAATGTAAATGTAAAATGTAACTATTATGTAAATATTTGGCCTTGTGCAGGAATATGCATAATTTATTTGTACTTACTTCTTAGTAGATTCTTATATTTGTGTTTCAGACAAGAAAATGCTAATTTTCGTGAGAACATGTCAATCCTGGAGAAGCAGCCAAAAGTGAAAGGTCTTTCTTTTACATCCTTCCTCATCCTCCCCTTTCAGCGAATAACAAGACTTAAACTTCTGGTTCAGGTAAAATGCATAATAGTAGTTATAATAAGTAATAATATTAATAAGAAGAAGAAAAAAGAAGAAAACTTTATTTTATAAAGCACATTTGAAGCTTGGCTTCCCTAAAGGCTGCAAATTCTTGTTATTGCAAAGACAACCAAAATTGTACAACGCTACAACGATTGTGATTAATCAAAGCAACTGATTGCATGTTTAGAGCAGTCTAGTTTTAATTTACCTAGATAGAAAGTTCTTTGATTTTCAGAATATTCTTAAGAAGGTGGAGGAAAACTCTGACAGAGAGAAGACCGCAATACTGGCTCATCAGGAACTGGAGAGGGTAAGTACAAGTTTGTGGTTCAAGGGTGTTGAAATAAATCAGGCTGTTAGTACTTCATGTAACATTGTGTCTTACTCCATAATAGGTTACAGTGCCACAACTCACTGCCACAGAAGGCTTCTTAACAAAAATAATGTGATTGTAAAATTTAAACTTGTTTTAAATTAGTGTCCATGCTCAACTGTCTTTATTTGAAGTGTCACTTAATTAGCAAAAAGTGTTTTTCTACTTGCCTCTTGCAGTAAAAGCCTTGGTCTGATGGTCAGAGGCTATAAACCTAGATGAGGTTGCAAAAAGTTTTGAATGCATTAGTTATAACATGTAATATAGTGAAGTAGTGTTGAGTAGAGAAAATATGATGCAACAGTCTAGAACTGGACGTGCCCTCCAGATTAAAGAAAAGGCTTTTAGAAAACTTGTCGGAGGGCTAGCTAAGAGTCCAAAGCACAACAAACACTTGTTTAAAACAATCTTCTGTATTTTTAATTTGTCTGGAGATAAGGGATTCAATAAAAACAGGCAGGACCAGGTAAAGTCCACAATAGAAGGGAACTAATTATATGGTCTAATTAGGGTTCGAGCACTAGCAGTGCGGGAACACGTGTCTTGTGTCGTGAAGATTCTCGTGTCTCTCCGGGGAATCCCCTATGGAAGCGGCACACCTGCAGCCACTTACCAATGTGAAGGGCGAGCTCAGCTACACTGTTGAAAGAGTTGGGAAGATCCTGAATTAGAAGCTAGTCCCTGATCTCAGGATTGAGGGCCTCTAGCGGGCAACAAGACCCGCTTCGTTCCATCTGCTGGAAGCTGCCAAGGTTTGGAACTCAACCGCAAAATCTGTCACTGAGTGTGAGCCCTGGTGTAATGACGCTAAAGCTCGTGACGACTCGAAGCCGGAGTGAGACCGATCAAACACCCAAATCATCTGCTCCTGGAAGGCCTTGAAGGTCTGGCAGCAGCTAGCGTTGGAGCGTCATAATGCCGTTTCCCAACAACGGGCCTGATCAGCAAGCAATAACAGCACAAAAGCAACTTGGGAATCATCCGCGGTGTAGGTGCGGGATTGCAAACAAAAAGGCCTGACATTGATCAGGCTCACCGGAGTAGATAGGCGGGTTGTTTACCTGGAGTTCAGGTGGGTTGTCTGCTCCAGAGCAAGAGGCTCATGAAAGATAATTTCATGAAGTTCTTCTTCAAATATCAAAGCTTGAAAACGAAGCTTTCACTGTGTGATTGTATAGCTCAGGGTCCCCAAATATGTTTACCCAAGGGCCAAATATTACAAGGCAAACCACAAAGAGGGCTGAAGGCATCCTTGACCATGAACCCGCTCTCCCCCTTTTCCTCCACGGAGGTCAAATAACAGCTGAAACCAAGGGAAGAGAGAAACAGTATTTTAGTAAGAAGTGCAAATCATATGATTCTAACCCCAGTACTGAACAGTTTTTAAGAGGACATTGTTCTTATAGCATTTTTTGTTTATTGGGGGTCGTGGTGTGTTATAGCAGTTTTAAAAGGTCCAGAAAGTTGAGTTAAAAGTTTATTTACTTGCTTAAAGGCAGCTACACATCTATCCGAAACTGAGATTTGCATGAATCTTCGAATGCTTCTCTGTGGGGTGGATTTCAAAGCTAGTGTTTAAAGTGGATGAAGTGACACTCCTTGTCATTGGTTGGTGCTCATGTGTAATGATGTGTCATTAGTGAGAAGAATGAATCTGACTCTTTAGTAATAACTCTTTTAACAGAGTGAATCGTTTTCTTTGGTGCAAGCGGATTAACTTTATAATAATCAGAAGACACAGATAAGCATGTTTATTTTAATTTATTTCTTTTTGCATTATTTTTTTGCCTTTGTCGTAAAGGTTTGCAATTAGATAAGATCTTTCCCGAAATGAAAGATACAAATGAATCATTCAAATGAATTGTTCTTTGAAATGAACACGTCAAAAGAACAAAGC
The DNA here is from genome assembly GCA_900490495.1 of Danionella dracula. Classification (NCBI taxonomy): domain Eukaryota; kingdom Metazoa; phylum Chordata; class Actinopteri; order Cypriniformes; family Danionidae; genus Danionella; species Danionella dracula. Next base: position 1,395,232 of record UELW01000478.1, read on the forward strand.
ACCAAGTTGAACGAAACTTCCCATCACTACTCAGGGGATAACAGCCACACGCCAGCTGTTTTATAATCTCTGTGGGCTTTATTGAACAACCCTTGATGGTCGGATTCTGGTGGTTTATACTTTACTCTTTCGCTGTTTCCTTCTTGGCTGTTTATCGAGCGACATCCAGTGGTTCTTTCATGTCCCATTTACATCCTCAAAACAGCAGCTTTCATTGGTTGTTCTTTTGCAAAAAACCCATCCATTATGTCAGAGCTGAACCAGTGTTGCCAACTTAGTGACTTTACAGGCCATCTATGAACTCTGACCTACCTTTAGATAATTTTCTTGGATGTTTGATTTCTTTAGATCAGCAGTGGTGCTACTTTTTATTAGCAGAGCTTACCATAAACTCATTCTGTAATCATTGCACAAATATTATTTAAATTGTGATTTTTCTGGGTTAAAACAAGATAATTTTGGGATAAAACATCTTTCTTTATTCCAGCTGCAGACAGTAACAATAAATGAAGTTTTAAGGTTTTGATTAACTTTAAAGTCTTTCTGCTGCTATGACAGGCGCACGCTCCCACACAGAGGGGCAGATTGTGTGTGAGAGCATCACTTTTAAACAACCTCAAAGTAACGTTACATGATTTACCTTGCCAAGAACAGAGCCAACAGACTTGGAAACTCTGATACATTAACGATGGCCAATTTGTTGATTTTCCAGATTTCCACAGCTGATAATTTTTGTTTAACATCCACTCCCACAGTAATGACAGCCGCTGGCTTTAAGTACCACCAAGAGGTGTTCAAGTACCAACAATGATACGCATACCACAATTTGAGAACCACTGCTCTACTTCACAATTCCCGGTTTTCCCAGTGCAAGGTTTCGAGATCCCAATAAATTAAATCATTCGTAATCAATCATTTGTAATTAATTGAAGTATTGCTTTAGGAATTTGTTTTGTTATTCTAGTGTAATCATTCTTAGGGCAAATAATATCATACTTATTCACAAACTCTGCATATTGCAAAAAGTCTCCATTTTCATCTAATAATTGTAGGACACAACTGCGGATAGATGTGTGATGTACCTGTGCTTTCCTATCGAGGTATGTTCACTCATGTACCTTTGCATATGTATTTGGATATATGTGAAGCAGCCTTTAGTGTATACTAGCAATTTATTTAGCTGTTTGACAGTTGTTTACTGCTGTTAGCTGCAAGTTGATACATGAAATAAGCTGACAAGGATGTATGCTAACAAGGTTTGTTGGCATTGATAAGTATACACACAATAAGTTTACACATATAGTATATTTAATGCTTTTATTTTGAAAGTATGTGGATATAGTCGATGATTTATCTTCATTTACTCTGTCAGTTTTACAAAAATATACAAATGGTGTGTCAGTAAAAGCTCAGTTGGGGTTTAATCTTAAACTGGTTGGCAGGACCAACCAGTGGCTGGTCACGTGACCAGCCAGTAAGCTCCTATGGCTGGCAATGAATCTTTTTGTCAAACGCGAGCGTCTGCTTTTATTGTAATGAGTTTGAATCTCGATTTGTGCTTCATCACTTTACTCAACTAAGATTTCAATCACATTTAACACACAGCATTTTAATGTTCTTTAAATTCCTTTAACATGACTGGCAGGAAAGGTAGTGCATGCTCATTTACACTCTAATTAGTCTATTTTTATTTTAAAGCCTTTAATAAAACGATGCCTCAGAGTCTATGTGTTGTGTCATTTAATTTGTATTTATGTTTAGAAAGTATAAAGTGCTTTAAAAGTCATGATCTCTTGGCAAGCAGTAGACCAGCCAGTCCGTACACTGACACAATGACCTGCCAGTCGGGATCAGTCATGCTCTAAAAACCATGAGCAGGTACCTGGTGAAGAGTTGCCTGTTAAACAGTTTAGATATTAGTCTCTTTATTTTATAGCCTTTTAAAAAAATTGGCCTTAAAGTTTAGGTTTTTGTGTTGTTAATTTTTTTTTATGTTTAGAGAGTATAAAGTGCTTTAAAAGACATGATCTCAAGTGGCAGGTATTAGACCAGCCAGTTAGTCCACTTACTGGTCACGTGACCCGCGAGTCTGGATCAGTGCTTTAAATCAGCAAAATAAATAATAAAAATATGCCTTCCAGTCTATGGGTTTGCCTCTTTTAATTTGTCATCATGTTTTACAGGGTATAACATGCTTAAATCAAAAACTTAAAACGTGCTCATTCCAAGTGAAAGGTTACCTGTGCATCCTAAAGCTATTATATTATTTATTTATTTTATTAGTACTTAGGGAGTTGTTCCTTGAGCCTGCTAGGTGGCATCGCCTTCCCTTGATTATTTTGCATTTGAACACTCTATTCATTTAGTTTTAGATCATAGTTTTCATATTTTAGTTGTCTATTGTATTTAACGTTAGACAGATTACGATGAAACATACGGATAAATAAGTGTAGACAAATTGCCAGCTCTTCCACTTAAATGTTTTTACTTTATTTGTGGTCGTCCAGCAATGTAACTGTTTCCAAGTTTACTTTTCAAATAGTTAATCAAACAATAACTTCAAAATCGATCTATCAGGTCAGTTACAATTGTTTGGCTGTATCTGCATCTGCAAATGCGCACATGTAATTCCACCAGAGCCCTTGCGAAGATTAAATTAGTTAAAATCTAATGTGCGTGTGCTTCACAAAGGGCCAAAATGTTGCATAAATGGCTAGATCTGAGGTTTAGATGTAGGCCAATTTGTTATGTTATTAATGTTGTCGGTGTTTTTAAACTTGCGAAAAATTCTACAAAATGTTGTGCTCTTAGGGTTTCTAAATCTAGTTTTCAGTATATGTTGTAATCATATATAAATACATTAATAAATAAGTAAAATTAATAAATACTGCATGCTAAATTGGAAATACTCATTCATCCATTATCTTGTCGGCCTTTCGGGGTCGCCACAGCGGAATGAAGCATATGTTTTACGCAGGGAATACCCTTCCAGCCGTAACCCATTTCTGGAAAACACACACACTTAAACAATCGTTCTTACCCAATTGACTTGTACTGCATGTCTTTGGACATGTGGGGGAAACAGGAGCAAGCACAATACATCACATCTTGTCCTTTTAGATATTTTACCTGAGTAAATTAACTTTATACTGTTGTGGATCCGAGGGATCCTTGCGATCAGGACATCAGTTTGAGAATCAAATAACAGAGGTTTATTATTCTGAGACAATGAGGATCAGTTCAGCTGGGTGTTCTCAAGAAAAGACAAATCCTTGCATAATTAAACATACAATTTATTCTCAAACTTGACGTCCTTCCAGCAGAGAGAGAGCGAAAGAGTCCATTCCTGGGCAGTTAAGCTGGTGTACTTGTTCTTCCCGTTTCAACCACTTGCTCTCAGAGGTATGCAGCTGTAGACACCCCCACTTTGGCCTTTGACAGCAGCACTTTCAGATCCCCTTATCTATTCATAACACAACTTTCTGGCTTTACTAACGAGCAGATGCTCACACGTGAAACTGCATCAATGTTATCTATAATCAGGGAGTCAAGCTCTAATACACACATTTAAATTACCTATTCTTTTCTAATACAATATAATTATGACAGAGCATTAATAAGCATTGATTAAACAATAATAAAAATCCCACAATACCTACTGGCTTGGTAGTTCTTTTCATATGGTAATTACTTTGAAATAAGATTGAGAGTAGTACTGCTTATAATATTACATTACTGACAACACAAAGCGTTTACAACCAATTGCAAAATTATCTTACAATTAAGGAAAAGTGTAAATTGCTCTTAAACATGCGAACATTTTCTATTAACTCAGCAGCATAAATAACTGCTGATACGTTTCGATGGTCTAATCAGTCTTCCAAACCTTGACCTCTGAACTGTTTCTTCCCGGTTCACAGTTAGTGTCACATCCCCTTTCATTGATGTTGTCACCGGTGATGTCACTGGTCATGGTACAAGTGTCCGGTCAGTCTCTGTGGGTGTACTGGTCACAGGATCAAAATCCTGCATGCCTTCTCATGTTATGCTATTATCTGATTAGTGCAATAACAAATATCCTGTTATGATTATGTAAAAAAAAATGCCATGTGATTTTGTTTCATACAGTCTCAGTATTATGAGAAAGTGTATGCCTTTTGTAGATCCATTATGAAATTTCTATTATCATTTCTTGTTCATTAGTTTTCACCACACTTTGCGTCAGATGGTCTACTCCTCGTTTAAACTGTGGTAATAGTTGGAAATCTAATATTCTCCGGGCCAAGGTTGTTTAACGGTACAGGACTAACACTTGGACAATTCGCAACTTCTCAATTTCTCGCCATCCACGCTTGCGATACTAGGCAGTTATGAGCTGAGTGAACTTGTAAAAGACACAGATTCAGAATGTCCTTACTGCAGAATAACTGTTATTCTGACAGAGGCACATTTCAAAACGGCACCTTAAATTTGCTGTCCATTTCAGGAAAGCAGACACAGGTAAAAATAAACTATTATAAAATTGCTCGTTAACAACCAAATTTATTTCTCACATTTTGTACTTTGTTTCCTCTCTAAGTAAAGCTTACTATACCCTGCTACTGCAAGGATACCATGCCTGGAAGGCGTCACTGGCACTGCTTAGAATGCATATGCATTTTGAAGAGAGCAGTGAATTTTTAAGACCTATCTTAAAAAGCATGGTATGTTTTTTGTCGTGAACTAACAGATAGCATAGGAGATTTATAGCTATATACAAACATAGATCTGTGATAAGAAATTTGACTTAAAAGAGGTGTAATCACTTTTGCTACATTGTATGTGTGTTTTCATTGGGTTATGTGATATGAATGTTGCTTTTTTACTAGTGTTGAGGTGACCACGAAGTTTTCAAAGTTTGACATTTTCATTCTAAATTTTATTACGTTATAACAGTATAGTTGTGTTTATTTTCTTTTTTATTTATTATCAATAATACACAACAAAATGTATTTAATAAATTATTTATTATCATAATGCAAATGGTTTATTACTCTCTTTTTATTGTTCAAAAGTACAAAAAAATTATAACATTGACAATCATCATTTTCTTATAATAAAATAAATGTATTCTAAATGTATATGATTTCTCATCCTTGTTAAGCTGCTTTGACACAAATTACAAAGAATAGTTTGGTGCATAGACAAAGATGACTGACCATTTATTAAATGGATGAAAGGCAAAATGTTTGTATTTATTTGACAGTGACCAAAGAATCCAGAAAATTGTCTCAATCAGGACAAACACAAAAGCAGACCTTTTTTAATTCTAATGTAACATTTCAATGCATAAAATGCTGTGCTACATTTTCAAACACTTCCAACCTTAAGACACGAGAAGAATCAGCATGGCATTGATCAACCAATCATTTGTATTGATCCCCAGAATTTCATCTATGTAACTTCAAAATAAGCACATGGACCAAGAGTGCCAATCCACATAATTAAGTCCCTTCTTTTAGGGAAAATGTCAAACTGGCACAGAAAGTGGAGTGACCCATACCTGGAATTTGTGCTCTGCATTTACCCCTTCCAGTCTACACACACACCGTGAACACACACTCGGAGCAGTGGGCAGCCATGGCTGTGGCACCCGGGGAGCAGTCGGGAAACTGGTGCCTTGCTCAAGGGCACCACAGCTGTGGTTGTTGAAGATGGGAAAGCAAGTATTTCATCGCTCACACCAACTTGGTGGATTTGGGGATCAAGGCCGAGACCTTCAGATCACAAGTCGATCTCCCGGACTACAACTGCAAGAATGTCACCACCTGAAAAGAACAAGCATGGGACATCATTGCTTTCCTCCAAAACCACTTCAAAGTTTACAACTGCAGAACATGCTTGGTTAATGACTGATTTCAGAGTTGAGACTTGGAGAAAGTGTGGACATTTTCTCAAAGATCCATGAACAGGAAGTTTACAGTGTTTTTCACATTCATTGGGGATAGTATGGGATGTCTCAGACATACATTTTCTTTTCAGTTTTTACAAACTTCAAAGAAAACTGGTGTCAGCTGGATTGAATAATTGTGACTTTTCACACAGCTTCTGGCCCATGGCATTACCGATGTAGGGACAAACTTAGCTGTGTCAATTGATACCTCCACAATCGAGATGGAGGATAAAGCACAACCACAAAACAAAACACAATTGGACATTATTCAAATGACAACATATATGCTAATGTCTAAAACAATTCCAGAAAATTGTCCATAGTAGCTTGTTAAAATGGAAATGCCCATCCCTGAATGCATTGTACCCAAAGAGACCACTGCTCTAAACCAAGAATAGAAACCCCTCTAAAGCCCATGAACACTCATGCAGGTCCCAGGTTGGCTGATATTAGCATTGTTTGATTTTCACATGTCATTCATTCAGACTCATGGTACTAAAATTTGCACACTCTAATGGATCTAACACTTGTTACACATGTTAACATAAGGCATGTTATTAATTCCTTTTTTTTTAACAAATCAAACCAATACAGGTGTCAGGCTGGTTTATAAGTAGGACTCAAATGCAGAGGGTTTGATCTCCAAATAAGTTTATTGTTTCCCAGTGTACCAAAGATAAGCCTTAATCAGACAGTCTTAGATGACGTGAATCTCCAATCCGCAAGAGATCCTCAACTTGGCAGCATAGAGGTGATTCAGCAAGAGCACTCACACGAGCTTGGAGCACACAGTCCAGAAGTCCACAGGTAGAATGAATCTCTCATCAACTGGAGGGCAACTGAACAGGAACCGGATGAGCCGAAGCCAGAGTGAAAACGAACCAAAAACAAACAGGAAGGAACACGACGTATAAATAGGTGTCTGGGAATTGCCTGATGAGAAATGATTAGGGAAAAGGCGTGGAAAATAATATGAATCACCTGGAGGTGATCGTGAGCCGATCATTAAATAGATGGGAGAGAGAAGATGAAGAGAGAAGGAAAAGAAAGTCAAAAAATGAAACAAAAACATATAACAACGGATAAAAATAAATACATAAAAGAAGAGGAATGATCTGAGCCAGATTACCTGACTGGAGTCATGACAACATGGTTAAAGATATAACCATGACTTGAAACATAGCATCAGAAAGTTGGCTTACTATTACAAATTAGTTTATCACTTGCAAATTATTGGACTGTGCCTTTATGCTTACACCTTGTGGAGGGGAGTATTCCTATAACAAGATTCTTGTAAAAATATTTTTTATGCATTTTTCTCTACAAACATGGGTGTAACATATTGGATGCCCCCATGGGGTTATTTATATATGATCACTTGCCTCTGTGGTGGCATGAATCAGCCCGGGACCCTGAAGATGCCCTCTTGAGCTTTAAGTGCCCTCCAACAGTTTTCATTTGAGATATTGCTGAACGTGTTGCCAGACATGTCAATAACAGATGCCAGCAGAAGTTTTTTCAACCTCATTATGTATTTTAACCTCAGTATGTATTTCATTATAGTGTGTGCTTCGACAGCTGAAAATATTTCTGCAGTTTTGGAAAACAAGCTTAAACTACAGGAAACTTGGGTGAATAACCTTCAAAGCTCTGTAGTGCAAATGATTCACAAGCCCAAAACACAAGAAAGTTTTAAAGTCCCTCATCCTACAACTGGAACATCCAAACGGTACTCATTTTATGACCATTTCCATAAAATAAATTTAAAAAGACTAGAAGAGAAACTCCAGAGTCTAAAGCTTTTGCCAGACCTAGCTTCATTAATTAACTCTACATCTACACGAAATGTGAACAGAGGCTTGTCCTATAGCAAGTATTTCCTCTGCCAACTAAAATATGCTCACTACATGTTTTCACTGCGACTTTACTTCCATCTATACAATGAGAAGATTAACAGGGAATTTATGCAAGACGTTCAAAGACTCTTCTATCAAGAGGTGCACTTCAGTCCACATGGACGTTTATCAATAGGTCCTGAAGTGGAATCGGACCAAGGTACTTCATGCACTTCAATAATTTCTTATAATACCTTATTTATATTTTTTACAATAAGATCATTAATTACAGAAATTCTGCAAATAGTTGAACTGAAGTCCACTAAGATGCATCCTGAACCAGACTTATTTGAAGAAGGTCTGAAGAGTTTCTTTTCCCAGTAACAGAAGCAAACAAGGTAGATACGTTTTATACTACTCTTTCCAAATGTAAATGTTTGACAACATTTTCCATAATGGTTTTATTTGAAGGCGATTTCAGTAAAATGTTTTTATATTTGCAGGTTGTATTTAAAATTTGGTGTAAACAAATTACACCAGCAATACAGGGCTCAAAACCATTGATACAAGGTTATCCATTCTTTTAAATGGTAGATGGCAAATTCTGGCTATTCGAATGTTGCAGCAGAATTCGAGAACCATCTGACTAGGCAACATTTTTTTTTCTAATCTTCTATTGTCCAATTTAGTAGAGCATGTGCGAGTTTCCTGTACTAACAGACAGGGGTGGCACTCTGTTTGGTTTTCTGACATTGTAGCTCATCCACCTAAAGGTTGGGAAATTAGGGTGTCATATATTCAGAGATGCTCTCCAGCATACCTCGGTTGTAACAAGTGTTTATTTAAGTTACTATTTTCTTTCCATCAGCTCGAGTCTGTCCAGCCATTCGCTTCAACCTCTTGACCTCCTCAAATTTCTTGACCTCAACGAGGCATTTGCGCCCACAGAACTGCAGAATTGCCACTGACTTAATATTTTCTTTTTCCATAGCAATCTAATTAAACAATAGAAAAGGTTGTGAGCATCAACAATGTCACGTTCAGAGTCACTTAAATCAACTTTTTTTCCCATCTTCTCTATGTCTACATGCCTAAGTACAGTGAGTTTATGCTTTTTGACTGGCTGATTGAAAATTACCATGAATGAGCACTTACACATTCGTGTATAGTGGCCGAGAATTTTTCAATAAAAAGCAATTTATCCAGTCTAAATTAGACAAAAGCTAGCTATAAAGCCTTCACTAACAACTTCTATTTAGACAAAGGTTAAAATAAAGAGCTGCACTACATCAGAGGACTTTCATGGCTGTTGCAAGGCACTAAATAAGGATTGGATTACTCTCTTAAATTGTCTTCCCCAATATCTCGGTCATAGTCCTGTCTTGCCATTAGCAGTTTTTCCCTCTCGTCACCTGTCTCTGATTTCCCTTAATCAACTCTCGTGTCATTCCTCAATCGCTGATTAGGCTCTCTATTTAGGGTTTCTCTCTCTTCATGCCTTTCACAGATTATTGCTTGCTAGTGTCTCTACCAAATTACCCTGGAACTGTCTATAGATTCCTTGTGTTGCCTTGTGCCATCCAGACCCTTCGGGTTTGCTTGTTTTCTTGTGTAAGAGAGGGAGGAAAGCTACAACCTGTGCTCGGCTGGTTGCCTGAAGGCGACAGGTCATCAAGCAGCGCCTCAGCCTGGAAAGCTGTCTTTTGTTGCAGTTCAGAAGACCCTGTGTGAGTTCTCCTATGGCATCTGGGTCATTCTTCTGATCATCACAGAATAATCTCCTGCACAGATGAATCCTGCTGAGGAGACTCCCACCTCAAACATCAAGGGGTCATCAGACATCCACCACCCAGTTCACAGGGGTGCTTTCTTCCTTGATCCAGTGTGAGGTGGTGTTTTCGCTCCAGCTGACAACATACGCCACCAACCGATCTTGAATTGGGTGGTTGAGCTATCGTTGCGCATAGAGAGATGTATCTCCTCACGCTCCTGAGAGCAACAGACCTGAGAGGAGGCGGAGTGAGACAGTCATGTGTTTGAGGCCACCTTGCCCCCGGTGACCGGGAGCCAACCCGAGGAGCCCATGTAGTTGTGGCGGATCCGTATCGAATCACTAATTGACTGTGTCTCTACTGCGCTGGAGCCGCCCAACTTGCAAGGAGTACTCTTCCCGTCATCCTCTGCGTCGACTCACACACTTACTCTGGCTCCACCCTCATTGACGCTGGCAGTGAGGGTACTTTCACTGATAGAGGCTTTACTATACCCCTAGCGGTCACCTCCACTGTTCACGCCCTTGATGGAAGGAGGATGGCCGATATCACCCAACAGACTGTGCCTGTCAGACTCTCTGTCTCTGTCTGGAGACTTGTTGTTTTTTGTGATTAATTCCCCACTGTGTTAGATCATTTTGGGTCATCCGTGGCTAGCTAAGCATAAGCCTCAGATTGATTGGATTCGTAATATTGTTGTGTCTTGGGGACTTCAATGTCATAATACATGTTGTGTCTGCCTTGTCTCCCGCCTCTGTTGTTTCTGTGTCACAGGTTTTGTTTAGGGGGGGTTCCGTCTGAATACCATGACTTACGAGACGTGTTCAGCAAATCTTGGGTAACCTCTCTTCCTCCTACCCGTCCCTACGCCTGCGCCATCGATCTGGTCCCTGGGGCCACGGCCCCTCGTATACGTCTTTACGCATTATCACATCTATGTCTCCTGCTGGAGCAGGGTTCTTCTTTGTCAAGAAGAGTGACGGCACCTTGTGCCCATGTGTTGATTACAGAGGTTTAAAAGAGATCACTTTTAAGAATCGCTATCCTCTTCCTCTAATGTCATTTGCCTTTGATCCACTATCTTCAATATGCTGATTTTCACATGGCCTATCATATCTTGCACATCCGATGAGTGGAATACTGCGTTTAACACCACCTTGGGTCACTTTGAGCCTCGTGTCCTTCCCTTTGGGTTAGTCAATGCTCCTTCCGTATTCAAGGCATTCCTCAACGACGTCCTAAGAGAATGCTCAATGTATTTGTTTATATTTATTTAGATGGCATTTTGATTCTTTCGCCCGATCCTACCACGCACATACGTCTTGCAGTGCTTACTTGAGAACAAGTTATTCGAGAAGTGTCTCTTCCATAAGGAAAGCATTCAATTCTTGGTGTATGTCGTCTCCATGCTAATGCCAGTACTGGCATTAGCATGGACTAGGCTAAGGACCACCTGCACTGCCCTTTAACACTTCTGGGGTTCGCTCATTTCTATAGGCGATTTATTCGCAACCCTAGCCAAGTAGCCTCCACTTGGCGACGGAGAAGTTTGGATCATTTTTAGTTTGGAGCAAGCATAGGAATTTAGAGTATATTCGCTCGGCCAAGCGCCTCAATGCCCCGCAGGCTCGTTGGTCATTGTTTTTTTGCCATTTCCATTATTCCATGTATGTCCTTCGATGGGGGCACTCTTCCAATATGGTAGCTCATCCCGGTAGAAGGGGAATGTCCTCTCGCAGTCCCTTCAAGACCCTGGTCCGATATTGCCATGTACTTTATTACGGGTCTTCCAGAGTCCAGAGGCAATATTGTCATCCTTACTGTAGTCGATCAATTCTCGAAGTCTGCTCATTTCATTCCCATACTGAAGTTAACCTCGGCACGCGAGACCGCCACAATGATTTTTAATGACATCTTTCGGATCCACAGGTTGCCAATTGACCTCCCAATTTTTTCAGAATCAAGTACACGAGGCTAATGTCCCCTCGGTACAACAGTTCATCGGCCGAACTTGGAGACTAGTAAGAACAGAGAAGCACAAAACCCTGGAACATATGCAACGTTGGGCTAATCGACACCAGTCCGCGGCCCAACGTTATATCACTGGTCAAAGGGTATGGCTTTCCACTCATAACTCACCCCTCGGGTTCAGCTCTCGCAAGGTACTGTCATTGTCCTTTCTTGTCATTGGCAGTTTTTGTCACCTATCTCTGATTTCCCTTAATCAACTCACGTGTCACTGCTCGATCTATGATTAGGCTCTATAGTCAGGGTTTCTCTCTCTTCGTGTAATTTGCAGATTATTGCTTGCTAGTGTTATATTCTAGTTATAAAACACCAAACGAGATGAATCAGAAGAGCCACAAGAAGAAATGATGTTATCTGATACAACATATATTTATTTATCGATGTCATAGTTTTCCCAGTGATGGGTTGCGGCTGAAAGGGCATCCGCTGCGTAAAACATATGCCAGAGAGTTGGCGGTTCATTCCGCTGTGGCGACCCCGAAAGGGAAGAAAGCCGACATGAAGATGAATGAATGAATGTCATAGAAGTCTTGAGTTTATATTAAAGTCAAGTCAATGTCTAAAAATTAGTTTTTTGGCTCACTTTTTGTTTTAGAATTTTTGGCACCCATCATCCAATATTATGTCTAAATATAATGTTTGAGTTTGGTACATTTTTGTTATTTTGTGGCTTTAAAGGCAGCTGAAATCAAAGCAAATAACATGAAAATAAAACCCGAACGTCTACACACATCCCAGCCTGAATACTTACGTGTGTGCCATGCTACAAACATGCTTAAGGATGTGACAAATGAGGTAAGCCAAAAAAATGATAAGTTTCTATTAATAAATAATATTATTAATAATAATATTGTTAACCATATTGCTCATAATTAAGTTAATATAGGTTTAAAATGTGACAACAGTGTTGTATTGTTGTACAGGATTTTCCTTCATCAAGTCCTGAGCAAGAGGGGAGTCATTCTTCAAAAAGCTGTATGTCACAAGACATGTTCACAAGCGTGTTCCAAAACAAGTACGTTTTGCTGTAAAAGTATTTTTCAGTTAACATTATATCATGGGGAATCATTCCTTTAAGGTGCTATATGCAATATCTTGAATTTCAAAGCTTACATTTGAAATGTTCCTAGACAAATAATGTTCTGTCATTCTTGTGGAGCTCCTGCTGCTGATTGATAGATATAAGTTATAATAAAATCATTTTGTCTAGGTAATCACCAATTAAGTTTTAACATCAGTTCCTAATTACCCTGTCCATGATGTGGAGCAAGCTCTTATTAAGGGCTGGGCTGCTGCTGTCTGAAGCTATGCCAACTTTATATAACAGCAAATGTGTACGGCATGTTTTTAGTGTGCGGTGTAACAATAAGAGTCTCTCATAACTCTGTGATAATTCAGTAAGGTTTAGTCAAACTGCAATGCAGAGACAATGATCGATGCTACGCATCTAATCTCTTGCTTAGTAAAACAGTCAAGTCTGTTTATTAATAGAGAGAATAAATAATACATAATTTCTTCCTTAGTCGGTAACTGTACATTTTCACTCTGTGTCATCTGCTCTAAATATTACTGTTCTGATTAGCAGTAGTATAACTATATTAGGGCTGCAACAACTAATCGATAAAATCGACAATAATCAACAATGAAAAACAAAACAATTGTTGACAGCAAATAAAACACCTTAGTTACTTACTTTTTCAAAACATTTAATTTTTTTGTGTATTCATCCTTTTACAGGAATCAACTTGTGTTGCTCATTCAATTCAGTAGACAAGGGGTTTTTTTTCATAATCTCATTGCAGAATACTGAGCGACTTTGAAAAGCTGCACCCTTCAATAATTCTTACTTTATATTTGGCTTAAACAAATAAAACAGCTTTCAAACTATAAAATGTATCTAACAATATTTCATTTTACATTTTTTTCCAATGGGGGACTGACAATACATTAAGCAAGGCATGGCAACACATTTTTCCACATACACACACGCATATATATATTTGATTGCATGAAAATTACACTCAGTTCCTCTTCAGGAACTCGAGCTGCGTCAAACGCTTTGGGGAACGCTCGCTGCGTTTCCTGCACTGAATTATATGTCAAATCTCGTCGTATGGACAGGTGTGATGTCATCCGAGCGCGACGTCGCACCCGCAATGCACAGTATAAAGGAGACCGCGATGGAGACAGCTTTTCTGCTTTCAGTAAGCGCTGTTTATGTCTCTTCTTGTCTAAAGTGGTTTCTAAGCTTAAAGTTGTATGAAAGGATGAAGTGTTCTGCTAAAGTTAGGCATTCTTTCAGACCGTGTTTTCCTCCCTGCCCGTGCTTTATTACGGGCGAGGATTCACATGCGCTTTGTGTGGCTTGTTTGGGAGCGGAGCATGCCCAGTCGGCTCTCGAGGGAGTCGGCTGTGAGCATTGTAAGCGCATGGCTATGTGCACTCTCCGTTCACGGAGAGCATTTTTTGAGAAAAATGCTCTTCCTGGCGTCTCCGGTGACCAGCCCACCGCTTTTGCAGAGGCAGAGCGGCCGCTTCGGTCCTGGGGCTCGCTAGTGGAGCTAGCGGAGGGTTCGGGGACGGGCTTAGCCTTATCACCGACTTCATTCATTAGCTCCGGTCCATTGTCGTCGGGTGTGGAAGCACACATTCCGGTGGTTTCTACCCCCCACGCAATGGACGAGGGACTACTCCTGTCTTCCTCTGAGGAGGTTGATATTGAGTCAGTCCCTCCACTGGTGGCTGCTGCGCTCGAGCCGGCGCAGCCTCTCCAGTTTGAGAAGCTGCCTGCTGGAGGTTGTGACTCGCGCGATAGAGAAAATAGAGATTGATTGGCCGCCCGCGGCACAGGGTCCTCGTTCGGAGAGCAAGCTCGACGAACGTTATCTGCGCCCGCGAACACAACCTCCACGCCAGGGCCTGCTATTTTTTCCGGACCTGCACACCGAGGTGTCCAGGTCCTGGAGTCACCCCTACTCGTCCCGCCTCTTCTCCCCGCATGTTCAATATTATGCGAACATCCAGGGGTTGCAAGAGCACGGTTATGGGACGATTCCTAAAGTGGAGCAGACGCTGGCAAGCTATCTCTCCCCTAGAACGGCATCGTTCTTGGGGGCCCCGGCGCTCCCCACCAGACCGCTTAGAGCCACCTCGGCCTTGGTGGGGAAGGCGTATTCAACAGCCGGGCAGGCAGGCGGTTGCCTGCACACCATGGCAGTGTTACAGGCTTACCAGGCCGAGCTCTTGAGGGACCTCGACCTGGGGGATATACCAGTGGTGGCTAAGCTGAGGAAGACGACCGATCTCACCCTTCGCGTCACTAAAGAGACAGCACGTGCATTAGGGAGGTCAATGTCGGCCATGATAGTCGTGGATCGCCACCTGTGGCTAACACTGTCCAAATTAAATGAGAAAGACAGGTCGTTCCTCCTCGATGCCCCAGTAGTTGCCTCCAGCTTCCTTGAGCGACGCACTTCAGGGGAAGGCTGTCGTCTCGCAATGACCCCCCTCGACAATATTTCGCTAACCCTGCCACACTTGGTGCTTCAGGGAGCATGTACTTTGTCCCTGCGTCCACCCAGATTCGGTGGCCGGGGCCATAGGGCTCCCATGGGATCCCGGGGCCTGTGACAGGAGCCACCACCGTCAGTTACCAGAGGTCGGCCTCGAGAGGCGGGCTCCCCTGAGTGGCTATAGGGGGCTGGGTTCAGCCGCTAAGTGCTTCCCAGTGGGTCTTGCGAGTTGTGAGATTGTGCTGCAGGATCGAGTATCGATCCAGGGCTCTCCGTTAGGGGAGTTTAGCTACCGTTGTGGCCCCTCGCAAGGTCTGGTAGGGGACCAGGTAACATACACCCTGCTGCACAGTTCTCAGGGCTCAACAATATGTTGAGGGAAGTAATCTGGTTCCTAAGAAGGAAGGGGACCTGCGGCGAATTTTTGTTGTCGATCTGAGGCTCGTGAACAGTTGTAGAGCAGATCATGGCACAGATCAAGTATAGTGCGGGGTCGTCCATCGACCTCAATACGCATATTTTCAGGTCCCTATTTGTCCTTCTTAAAGGAAGTTCTCGGTTCTCCGTAGGGGGCACGGCTTACCAGTATCGAGTGCTTTCTGTCAGCCTTTCGCTCTCATCTAAGACCTTCACATAGGGTGTGGGTAGGACACGGCTCCCCGGTTGAGACATCAAATGGCCCCGCATTCTCAATAATAGGGAGGTAGGTCGGCATCGAGACGATGTCATCCTCGCCTGATGAGAAACACTAAAGGGGCTGAGTTTCAACTGTAATCCCCGCAAGAGTGGGTTTTCCCCAACCCAAACAGGTAAGTATGTGGAGTATGGGATTCCTCCACATGCGGGTGTGCCTGGCTAAACAGGCCAGGGTCTATGCGATCCTAGTGGGGACCCGGAGAGAGAGAGAGAGAAAGAGGCTGGGTCACTCACTGTCGGCTGCAGTCTGAGGAACTGCCTTGACTCTTGGGGCCAGCGGCGACTTTTCCCCCTTTGGATGGCTCCATGAGGCCCCTTCAGTGGTGGCCGGGGAGCGTAGGGTTCTCTCCCCAGAGCTCTCTGCTCTGGTCTATTAGAACCGCGAGACTAACGCCTTAGTGCCATTCTCGTTGGAGAGACCCTGTGTTCCTGTCCCAGGGCCCGGGAGGACACCGTTCCGTCGAGTAACTATAACCACGGGGGTGTCCCCGCACGGGTAGAGGGGCGGCTGTGCTCGGGAACCGCACGACCCATGGTCGGTAGGAGTGGTCCCATCTCCTTGGCACATTAATTGCCTAGAGGGCCGTCTTGGTGCATTGCACTTCCTACCAGACAGCTGAGACCATCAGTGCTTCTACGGAAGCACAGACAATATGTCCGTGGTGGTCTACATCAACCGGCGAGGGGGGGCATACGACTCTCCCTGTAGGACCGTATAAGCTGCTCCCTTAGAGCATCTTACATTCCGGGCCGGTTGAATTGGAGGCGGTTGCTGTGTCGCACCTGGGACCGACATCTGGGGGACCCAGCCCGAGAAGAGGAACATCATTCCTATGAACAGGCTGTGGTTCATTGCTCCTGACGACTGGGGGTCTACGGCTTTTTAGAGCGGCGCACTTCATGTAAGGCGGTCGTCTCTCGGCGATCCCTCACCACTATTCCGCTAACCCTGCCACCCTCGGTGCTTCAGGGAGCGTATATTGCCCCTGCGCTCACCCAGGCGAGGTGACCAGGGTTTTGGGTCTACTCAAGCCCGTGCTTTATCAGGGCCGTCACTGCTTCCAGGAGTCCTGGAGAAATAACATGGGACGGTGGTTCATCCCCGTCCAGGATTGCGGAGACTGTATCTATAGCCCCGTTTGGGGTGCAGCTCTAGCGTTCGGCCTTCAGGCCGAGGTCATTGTGACCATTCGCCACTCCAGGGCTCCATCTATGAGGAGGTCTGACGCGAGACAGCGACTGTCTTAGTGTTGGGGTGTTCCCACACTTTGGATTAGCTCTGCCCGATCAAGATCGGTGCTAGAGGCCTGTAGGTCAGTTCAGGGGGTTCACCGTCCACCATTTGGTGTATATATCAGCGGTTGGCCTGCCACACCCCAATTGATGGGTTCTTTGAGCAGTACCCCCCCTCTGTTACATCTCGTTGTCTTCGCGGTACCAGGTGGCTGAAGCCCCTGATCTGTACAAGAGTGTCCATATGGGACCTGGCCATCATCTTGGGGATCCTAAGAGGCCTCAATGAGACTCTGGGTAAAGTGTACTTGCGACTTCCTGTCACTTGAGACAGCAGTGCTTCCCTTATTAGGATGGGAGATTACACACAAAAGACTTCTGAAGTCTTCCTGCACCCTAAGCCGAGCGATGTCTCGCAGGTGCCTCACGTCGCCCCGTGGCCTATTAGGTTCCAGGCATTCTTCCTCCTCCAGGTGAGTCCCCTGTATAGGTCCTTATTAGTATCTGCCCAGTGTGGGCATTGGGCTGTTATGTCTGTTGCATGGCTCAGTGGAGCTCAGACCAGCTTGTGTGCTATGGTCCACCCAGGCGGACTCTCCTGCTATCACGCAGTCAGTGAGCAGATGGACTGTGGAAAAATGTTATCACCTATACTTAGGTGTAAGCCTCTGACTTTCTGACCCCCCGTGGGGGCAGGGCACATTCCACAAGAGATGTGGCGACTAGGACCTTGTCATCTGGTATTCTTCCAGTAGTGGTAGCGCTGCGGGACGAGCCACGCTCTTTGATTTTGCTCAGGTCCTACAATTGGATCTGGATAATTCTCCGGGCTGAAGACAATGTCAGTCCGGGGCGAATTGGCGTGTTTTGACTCTCGTTCCCCAAAGCGTTTGACGCAGCTTGAGTTCCTGAAGGGGAACGTCTCAGGTTACGTAGGTAACCAAGGTTCCCTGAGGGAACGAGACGCTGCGTCCCCAGGCCAATTCGCCCACGGCCTGACGGCGCTTACTGTGCCTCAAAGCTGGTGGCCGTCTCCATCGCGGGCTCTTTATACTGCGCATTGCGGGTGCGACGTCGCGCTCGGATGACGTCACACCTGTCCATTGGACGAGATTTGACATATAATTCAGTGCAGGAAACGCAGCGAGCGTTCCCCAAAGCGTTTGACGCAGCGTCTCGTTCCCTCAGGGAACCTTGGTTACCTACGTAACCTGAGACGTTCTAATTGCTCTCCTAATTCATACAATAGTAATATTTAGTCATAAATGACACATTAAATGTTGTCAGCCCAAACATTAACCTATTGATTAACATCATCATAATTATGTGAATAAAATGTATATAATTTCAGAGTCTTGTATCCAAGCATCAAAGTAATGCAGTAGGTTCAATTTGAAATCTGCAAGGGATGATTGCACACAGACTGTGCCAGGGTAGAGCCCGCAACAATTGTTAAATAAATTCTCTTCAGCTGTGGCTGCAACATGGACAAAGCTACATTTATGAAAGGTAAAACAAGTTATTATTCCATAATCATATTGAACAACAGTTTACGTGTGAACATTTTGTGTACAGAACAATCGAGCTTTGAGAAGGTGGCACACAGTTTTGAAAGAGTAGGACAATTTGGTAAGTTACATAAATGTAACTAGATTTTTTAACAAACTTTATGTTGGCTTGAAAAAGCTGATTTTAAAAGTTTAATAAAGCTTTACTAAGTTGGGAAAAGTTCAAAGATAAAAGCTGCTTAAACTTTGAAAGTACTAAACAGCTTTTAGCTTTGAACTTTTCCTAACTTCATTAAACATTTAAAGACTGAATCCGTATGAGTCCTTGTCAGTATGAGTAAAAAAAAACTCAATGTCTTAACTCTTATCCTAAGCCAAGATAATGAATGTTGAAAATGGTTGCCATGGTAACCAATATGCTTTCCATGAATGAGTCAGTGACATATAGTAATGTTCCCCTTGTTAATATCAGTATTATAGACCAAACCCCATGTCTTAACTCTTTTCCTAAGCTAAGATAATGAACGATAAAAATGGTTGCCATGGTAACCAATATGGTTGCTATGAAGGAATCAACGACATATAATAATGTTCCCCTTGTCAATATAAGTATTTTAAACCAAACCCCATGTCTTAACTCTTTTCCTAAGCCGTGATAGTGAATGGTGAAAATGGTTGCCTTGGTAACCAATGTGAATGCTATGGAGGATCAGTGACACCCCATAATGTTCCCCTTGTCAATACGAGAATTTTTTTCCTAAGCTAAGATAATGAACGGTGAAAGTGGTTGCCATGGTAATCAATATGTTTGCTATGGAGGGGTAAGTGTCATCCTATAAGGTTCCCCTTGTCAATATAAGTCATATAAAACAATCTCCATGTCTTTTCCTAAGCTGAGATAAATAACATTGAAAATGATTGCCGTGGTAACCAGTGTGGTTGTTATGGAGTAGACAGTGACATTCCATAAGGTTCCCCTAGTCAATATAAGTCTTTTAAACTAACCCCATATATTAACTCTTTTCATAAGCTGAGATAATGAATGTTGAAAATGGTTGCAATGGTAATCAATATGGTTGCTATGCAGGAGTCAGTGACATAATTAAAAATTCTACTATGCCCCTTTGAGTAACCTTTGTCTCTAGCTTGTTTTGCATTGGAGATATTGTAGGACTAAGTTTCCAATTCACTGTTAATAGCAATGTTAAGTCAATAGTGACCTTTGACCCTATCTTGAGCCTAGAGGTTGAAAACTTTTTCGTCTTGCTCGATATGGTATTGCTCAGACTGATAGTTCTTTTCTTGTGAGTTTGAAGTGTCTACGACATTCTCATTTTGAGCTACAGCTTGTTTGACCCCATGTTAAGTCAAAGGGAAAATCTCCAAGCATTCTCAGTGATTACCCAGAATCCTTTAGTGGAACCCGTATGAGGAGATATAGCAAAAATACTAGCATGCCACTATGAGTAACATAACCCAACCCCTGTGTCTCTAACTTGTTTTTGTGTTAAAGATAGTGTTGGACCCATTTCCAGTGTTAAGTCAATCAGAATCAGCTTTATTGCCATGTTTGTGTGTTCACACACAAGGAATTTCCTTTGATATAATGGAGCTATCCATTATGCAAACTACATCAGTACAATACAAACCACACCACATAAGTACAGTGGTGTACAATGGTGAGCTTTGACCTCATCTAGAATCTAAGAGTCAAATACTTTTTCCTCTTGCTCAGCATGGTGTTGCTGAGACTGATAATTCCATTAAGTTTTGTGAGTTTGAAGTTTTTACAACATTCTAATAGTAAATTAGTAAATCAAAGAGAAAATTCCCAGTGATTACTCAGAATCCTTTAGTGGTACTGGTATGAGGGGATATAGCGTAAACTCTAGCATGCCAATATGACTAACATAACCCAACCCCTGTGTCTCTAGCTTGTTTCATGCTTGAGATAGTGTGGGATACATTTTCCATTATTGCTTAATGACAATGTTAAGTCAATGGTAACCTTTGAAGATACTTTTCACCTTGCTCAGCATGATTGCTCAGACTGGCAATTTCTCTAAGTGTAGTTAGTTTGAAGTTTTCACTACATTCTCAGTCTGAGCTACAGCTTGACAAAGATTGACCCAATGTTAAGTCAATGTGAAAAATTCCCAACATTCTTAGCGATTACCAAGAATCATTTAGTGGTAACAGTACAAAAATACATAGCAACTCGAGTCAGACCAGTTTGAACAGTTTGAAGTCAGTAGGTTTAAGCGTTTAGGAGATGATAGCTCAGAAATTTTGTATTTTTAAGAAAACCTATTTAATGTTAACTGAACAGATTAATTTTAACAGGTCTTTGAAAATATCGCTGAAAATGATTGAATTTTTCTGCCATTTCTTACCTTAGACTGTTGGAGTCTTTTGTGTTTTAGAGATGGGGAGGGACTTCCTATGTTTTGGAAATTACACCAGAGGTAGGTTCAAATAAATGTTAGAGGCTATAAAAATGGGATAAACAAATGTCATGTAACACGTGCTTTTTGGATTCTTTCTCATGACCAGGTCATCATAATGATGCTAAAAAAGCTTGAAGGATTCCACAGATTCCAGTCAGAATTGACAATGGCAACGAAGCCAAATATCAAATAAGCCATAAAAAAATTCTACATTTTCACACTGTATGTATCACAATTTCTTCCTCACATTCAGTCAACATAGCAAACACAAGTGTGTTTGTATGTGCCCCAACATTCTTGTATATTTTATATATTTTGACTTTTTTATCAAGTGTTATTGTTTAAAGTCTTTTTGTACATTATTAAAAATCAGCTTCCAAATCAATTTTGGTGAATTTTCTGATTTTTAACCCCTGAAACACTGCAGATAAACAAAATCAAATTATATCTGCAATATAACGGTTTGGCTTTTAATGATTATATTGTTAAAAATAACAAGCCTGTTTAGTACCTTGTTAACAGACCACAATGGGAAAAAACAGTTCAATGTGCCAAATGGTGCTAGTAGTCTGTGTTTTGTCTGGAGCTCAGCTATGCTAAAAACTAAATAAAAAATATATCTGTTTAATATAGCATTCGAATAATTGGCTCCTGGGATTTGTCCAAATGGATATGGTGTCTGAGTGCTATAAAAATCCAAACTGTTGAAAAAAAAACAATGTGGTTCAATGTGTCTATCTAACCATCCCTGTCATTTATCACTTAACCTGCAGCTGATGCTGATCATGTGGTTGTTTTCCCACAATATAAAATACACTTTTGAAAATAAATTCAATAAAGACAGACTACGACTTTCAGTCCGATTTCTCTTTACTTTTCAGCACAAGATCAGGAAACAGCAATGTGATGGGTTACAGAACCTGGCTCGAAAACTGCACCTCCCTTGGTGTTTCATAGGCGCGATATATATACACAGGAAGTTATCTATAAATCAAGCTAATTCAGCCCACGTTACGTCCAATGTTCAAGGTGTTCTTAACAATAAGTTCCACATGTCAAGATATAAGTATCACGTGGCAGTTATTCTGCTGTTACTAACGTTTCCTTATCAGAAAAATGTCACTCCGTTTTAAGGTCAGACTGTCTTTTTCATGGAATCAAAACCAATGTATGAATTAAACAAATTTTAAATCAGGTCACCTAATTGCCAAAACACCCACAATCACCTGTTTGTTGTCTGTTACATTTTTCTAACTATTGTTTTTTGTTTGTTAGTTTCTGTTTTGTCTATGTATTTGTTTAGTTCTTTTCAGGTGCTGTACGGCGAACTTTCTTTCGATGGATATTAAGTTTGTATATTCTTTATGCTTTATGCTTATCAGGTCACCAAATTGCCAAAACACCCACATTCCCTCCTTGGGAACTTTCCAAGTTTCCATTCGTTAAGGCAATTAAGTGAGTTAATTATGTAAAATAGTTTTTCTCCATAAAAAACGCAAAGTATTAGATATCTACAAAAATCAAAAAGTACTAAGAAATATCAATCAAAATAAAACAACCGACTTAGTAAAAACTATAAAACTAAGGACTAGAAAACAACAAACGCTATCGCAAAAACTATTGAAATAAAAGATTGAAAACAACAAATTTGGGTTACCATGCTGCCTTCATACCAATCTTAAAAGTTGGCAGTGAACCGGAAAAAAGAGTTTCATGATTTTTTATTTTTTTTAGGTTCTATCTTTGATTCTAAATAAACAACTTTATTTTTGATTTACACTCTCAGAAAAACTTTATTTAAAACCTTAATTGTACTCCATCATTATTTTATACTTTTCTTTTTATAATGCTCACATACTCATATTTAATTCAATAACAGTTCAAAATGTCATCTTGTTTTTATTCTTTAGCACTTAAAAATACGCTCATTAGTAGTAAAAAATAAATCTTAGATACTAGGAGAAGAAGCTCTCATCACACAAGTTCTCCTTATGATTGGCAAAGACACAAGGTTTCAAAAATACACTTTTACTTCTTATCTAAATAAAGAATCAGACAGTGCTAAATATGTGGATCAAACAAAAGTGAACTTTCTTTTTAATGTTTCTACTGATCTCAAAGGATATCATTCTGGTCAGCTGAAGGTCGGTTGAAAGGAATCCTTCATTCACAGGACCTAGAGGGGATGCTCTTCTCTCTCCGAGCGTTCACGTTGTCATGGAGTTCACTCAGTTTTGTTCAAACAATCATTCTTTCTATAATCAAGACAAATAAAATTAATATCCAACAGTGGAGTGAGAATCACTCATTCCTCCATTCTCCTTTCACTCGCTTTCATGCACATATAAGACAGATATCCTAGCTGAGGAATATGTTACATGCATGTGTCCACTTCGTCGCAAAGTAGTGAACCAAGCTCTTCCTCAGTCGCAGCAAGATCTTTTCCTAAGTTTAGGGTAATATCAATAAATCTGTCACTTGTATTTTGGTACATCATCCTAGTCATACTATTTTCGATAGCTTTTTGAATGAGTCCTCGAACGCAGGGTATCACGCAGCATCCCATGATTGCGATAATGGCAAGTGCAACAACTATAGTAATTGCTATTGAGGAAATAATCTTTCCCCATTTTCCAAACCATCTTTCCATCATTTTACCAAATGGATCTTCTCCGTCAGTGTTTCTCTTCAGTTCCAGAGATAACCTTTTTAGTCCGTTTAGTGCGTTAGTAACTGACCCATCGATTTCGGTATGTGAGGGTATGGCAGTACAGCATTCGGTTCCAAAAAGAATACATACTCCTCCTTCTTTTGCAAGTAGCATATCTAGAGCTATTCGATTTTGTCTTGCCATGATAGAATTTTTGTCTAATTGGTCTTTTATTCCTCCAATAGCTTGGATGGAGAGGTTAACAAATCTCTGCTGGTTGTAGTACAAATAGTTAATCCATGCTACATTTTTGTTAATTGTTGCTTTTATATGCTCTAAAGTTAGGTGGAACCATTGGTTGAGTTATCGGGTACTTTTGTGCTATTTCTTGGCAAATAAATGGTAAAGGATCTTGTGCTCTAAAAAGCAGTGCTAGACATCTTAATTCTTGAAAGTCTGTTACTCTGACAGGTGTAGTTGTTAATAGGGGTTTTGCCGTTGCACAAATAATGCAATCACTAATGTTTAAGGATTTAGCCGTATAGGAGATCCATTCTAGCCATTCATTTCTACCTGTAAATCCTGTTTCAATAGCAAATAATTCTTCAATTGAACTGGCTTGGATAACATCTGCTCTAATTTCTTCAGTTTCAGCGTACGGGGAAGTTGGTCCAATTGTTTTAGTGGTTGTGCCGTTATGCTCTTTAACTCTTTAACGTTAATGATCCCACAGGGCCCCATCCATCAATTGATGCACCCACTACATAATAGTTTTCATCACTTTCAAGGGCATCTTTTAAAGTTATCATTAATCCATTACACTTAAACTGTTCGCACTGGCTTCCTTGGTTGGGCATTTTAATGATACTCAGTCGTTGAAATAGAGTTTTTCCCTTGCTCACAGTTTCCGGATTGGTTGTCTTTGGTGGAGGTTCAATAGCCCAGCTTGGATCAGTAGACCATCCTACTACACTCCAAGATGAACAGGTCGTGTCTCTAGCTCCACTATCTTCCTTGATTGGGGCTGTACAAATATACATCTTAGCACGTTGGTACATATTATGGTGTCCTACACATTTGGCTAATCTACAAAATCAATTCTCCAGGTTGTGGTAGCTCCTTTTGGTGCAATAAACAGTTTGGTAGTTTGAGCTTCTCCTTTCCAAGCATTCATAATTAGAATGAGAAGCACACAGACCCATCTTAAAACAGACATCTTTCTGTTTTAATTCCGATTTGTACCTTAGAACGGTTTTAATCAGCTCTGGAGTGGTAGACTCAATAAGGGCTGGAGCGGTCTCGATCCGCCTCAAGTCTAAGTGGAACACAGGAATATTCCTATCCCAGGTTCTCAGAATCTCCAATCGAAAGTCATCTGTAACGCAAAAATTCAACACAAAAATGGTACGTTTTATGGTTATTTGTCTATCTGGATGTCTGGATTTATTTCAAATAGTTTACTCCTTCACAGGGTCATCTGCAATTTTATCACTTGTTGGAAAGGTCTCATTAAGATTTCTTACTTTCAAGCAGTGAGATATATGATACCACAGGTTGGATCCCTTCACCCTTACAGCAGTAGGTGTGGCTTGGGTGACCCCATACGGACCCTCTCTTCTCGGTTGATCCCACTTTCTCTTAAAAATGTTTATGAACACGTGATCTCCAACTGATATAGGACCTGGTCGTCCAGACTCCTCAGGAGAACACCTTGGTCGACTCTCAGCCTGTAAAACATGCTGATGATTCTTTACCAACAAACAGATATATTTGTCAATATAATTTCTCAGATCATTCAAATTATCACAGCTAATAAATTCTCTATCAGGTCGAGGCATCGCTCTTCCTGTCACCATTTCATGGGGGGTTAATTTGGTTTCACGATTTGTGCTGTTCCTGATGCTGAATAATACAATGGGTAAAGCTTTTGTCCAATTGAGCCCGGTTTTTGCACAAATTTTAGAAAGCTTTCCCTTTAAAGTCTGATTCATTCTTTCACACTTTCCTTGGCTGGCAGGGTGGTACACAGAACCATACTTCAAATCAATTTGCAACCTCTTACACATCAATTTCATAACAACCGCTATGAAACCCGGTCCATTATCACACTGTATCTGCGACGGGATACCAAATCTCGGAAATACCTCTCTCGTCAAGGCATTCACTACAGAGTCTCCACTCTGACACTTTACCGCGAAAGCTTCTACCCAGCCGCTAAATCTGCAAACAATTGTTAAAATATATCTCTTTCCACTAACA
This sequence comes from Danionella dracula, assembly GCA_900490495.1. Classification (NCBI taxonomy): domain Eukaryota; kingdom Metazoa; phylum Chordata; class Actinopteri; order Cypriniformes; family Danionidae; genus Danionella; species Danionella dracula. The sequence goes on from UELW01000478.1 coordinate 1,421,104, forward strand.
ACCTTAATCATATCTATAAAGTCAATGACTATGCTTACAAAGGGTCCCCTTGGTGTCGGAAAAGTTCTGATTATATGTGGAGCACTTTTGATGTTTCTGACCATACACGTTTCACATTTCTCTAGAAAGTTGTTTACCTTAGTTTGAAGATGCGGAAACCAAAGATTTAGTTGTCTAATGATAACATCTATCATTTCTCTTCGGTTGTGGTGCGCTGTACCATGAGCATGTAATAGTACCATTTGTTCTGCACTCTCTGGTATTATCAATTGGCCTTGAAGTGTTGTCCAAATTCCTTCTTTTGATTTAATCCCTCCTTTGAGGTTCCAGTCTAATGTTTCTTGTACACTAGCACTTGATTGCATTTCACAAAGTTTTTCAAAATCCCATTCACCTTTTAGTTCAACTGCTTCGTTTTTCTTTTGCTGTCGAGTTACAACTGGCATTTCAGTAATAATCTCTTGCATCGCTGCTGAGTCTGCAAAATTGTTTCCAATTGTTTCTACACTTTGATCTCTTTTGTGTGCATCACATTTGACTATACTTAGCTTTTTTGGTGTTTGACAGGCTTCAATCAATGCTTTAATTTCTGTTTCATGAATAATAGGTTTACCATTTGTTTTCTTATACCCATTATTGTGCCAAATTTTCCATAGTAATGAGCTACCGAATAACCATAGGCAGAGTCTGTAAAGATCGTTCCTTCTTGGTTATCTAAGATGTTACAAGCTTCTGTTAATGCTATAAATTCTGCTCTTTGTGCTGACATTATACCTTGAGTGACTTTTATTTCTCTGATGGTGTTACATTTTAATGGATCTTTGTTCTCAAGTTCTACCACAGAAAAACCCAATTGGCTCTTGCCTGCATCATTCTTAAAAAACGAACCATCTACAAAAAGAATTCTTCCTTCCTCTAAGGGTTCAGCTGATAAGTCTGGTCTTATCTTCATGTCCACTGTTCCTGAAATTTCACAGCAGTGTGGTTCTCCCTGTTGGCAAAATAACAGTTTTCTGCTTCATTTTTTGTTTTGAGTACCTTTACAGTCAAGTTTACTTTTTCAAGTAGTTTTAAATATTTCATTCTTCTTCCTACTGACAGATTAAATCTGTTTTGTTCCAAAATTCCTACAACTTCATGGGTTGATCTTATTTCTACTGGGGCACTTAAAACTATTTTTGAACATTTTGAATAAGCCCAAAATACTGCTTCAAGATTTTTCTCACGGTCTGTGAAATTGTCCATTCCACTAAGGAAAGTTGAATACCATCCTAGCGGTCTTTGTTTTGTACCTTCTATTTTATGTAAAATAGCTGTTGCTAATCCTCCCTTTCCTAATGCAACATCTAACAAAAAAGGTTTGTGGTAATTTGGATTTGACAGTTTTGTTGCAACGATCACTTCTTTTTTAAGTTGGTCAAATTCTTTTGAAGCTTCTTCAGTCAATTTTAAAGTTGCATTTAGTTGTTTAATTCCTGCATCTCTCATTAGTTGTCTCATTAGTTTGCATTTGTCTGCATATTCTGTGATCTCTTCACTGCAGTAGTCTGTTTTTCCTAAAAATCCTAACGTTTGTCTATTTAATTTTATCGTTTAGAAATTTGTTAATTATTTTACAGTCTGCATTTTTTAAATCTATTATTAATCTTGTTATTCTTATCAGTTCTGAACATTTTTACTTTGTTTTTATCATCTGCTGATTTAACACATTTAATGAATTCTATCAATTTAACAAAACTCATTCTAGAGTTTCCAGAACCACACACTACAATTGTTTATTCAGCTACACTTTGGATTGTAATTTCAGGTTTAAATTTTAAGTGATTGAACTTTAACTTCCATCATTAAAATTTATTTTTCAGATTCTACATTTTGAAAAAGTATCTCAATTTCACTTTGCAGTGCTTAATTTCTCATCTAAGTTCTATAGTTTTACTGTGCTTTACTTTATGTGTTTGAGTTTCTCTTCCAAGAGAGCATGTAAAGGCGGGGTGAACTTATCAGTCTCTGCGTTATTTTGTCTAGGCTTTCTCACACATTCAAACATTCTAGTTACTCATCTCACATCACAAGTTCCTTGCTTACACACACATACAATTTGCCATCTTCATCATTTTTTCTCAAACATTCTAGTTGCTTTTCCTCATTCTATCAATTCAGCCTCTGTTTCTTCTATCTGCACAAACACAGCACACATGTCCATCAACATTGTACATCTCCATCCATTATCCAACACAACAACTTTCTCTTGCTTTCTTTTTGAGATTTGCTCTATCAATTTGTCTTTTTTTAGAGTTTTGCCTGCATTTTTTCTAATTATTAGCCATATTTTCTTTTATTCCCTTTAATTATATACCAACTTCCTTCTTTTGGCCAAGAAATATTTACAGATTTGTCTTTTTTCAATTTGTTTTGCACTTTTTTAGACCAGCGTCTAAGTTTTACTCCTGCAGTTGAGTCTTTCATTTTAATCCACTCTACTGGGGTTAGTGAAACATTAACCTCAAACCTGTTTACAGCCGCAGTTGCCATTGTTGATAAGAGCCTGCTCTGAAGACTAAGTCTTCGCTCTCGTTAATGGGAATTATTTAATTCAAGGTTTTTTCTTTTTCTTCAAAGCTAGTTACTTTTAAATGGTCTTTATTTATTTTCCGGTCGTTAACAGTTTTCCCAAGATTAGATGCTTTTAGTTTTAAAGTAATAATATTATTGTCTAACCACTATTTTTTCCCTTTGTAATAAAGTTTTCAAATAAACACTATCACCTCCGTCATTCAAGGACCTCCATGAGTATATCACTTCACGCTACCCTGAGCGTACTTCAGACCAAATGTCTGGCAACCTTACGCTACCCTGAGCGTACTTCAGACCAAATGTCTGGCATCAAAAACAAGCGCAAGTTTTCCGGAATAACTTCGCCTCCTCGGTAAGCTAAACTATCCCGAAGGTATACTAAACAAATCCTAGTTTATTATATTATCACCCGATTCAGCAGCGCTGTGCAGTCACCGTGATCTGAGTCTCTCTAATCTTATCTATTAACACGCTCCATTATTATAAGTTTCAATTTGTTTAGTAGCTAATCGACACCCCCGACGACTAGGCTTTCTCAAGTTCAATACTCATCCACTCTCAACATTTGTGTTAGCAGGTTATAAGTTCAATTTGGTTCAATGATTATTTTTAAAGTGCTCACTTTTTCATCAGTACCATCCTCTCAGCCGTTCCTCCTTCTTAATCAGACTTATTCTACTCAGATAATAAACAATACTAACCGAATTGTATTTTTAGTTTTAACTTATTTTTAATTCTTTTAAGTGGTTTAAAAACAACCTGTTCTTTTTAATTCAGAATCTTATTTTTACACACTTCTTTCAGAGTTAAGAGCGTTTTCCCAGAGCCAAAAAACCTCATTTAATTCTAATAAAAAAACTGGAGAGACACATCACTTTTCTTAACATTAACTAACACAGTAAGCATAAATAACAAAGAGTTATGCTTACCGATCCCAATGATGTGCGTTAGTTCCCAGTTACAGGGTGAGGTTGCTCTTTTGCTCTCTCGCTCTCGAAGTGTTGTTGCTAGCTTCAGTGAAGCTCTGACAGCGGCTCCTGGCACCTCTTCAGGGTCAACGGCTGTGATTTCAGACTCTTGAATCTTGCCGACTACGCCATTTAATGTTGTTGTTTTCCCGCAATATAAAATACACTTTTGAAAATAAATTCAATAAAGACAGACTACGACTTTCAGTCCGATTTCTCTTTACTTTTCAGCACAAGATCAGGAAACAGCAATGTGATCGGTTACAGAACCTGGCTCGAAAACTGCACCTCCCTTGGTGTTTCATAGGCGCGATATATATACAGTAAGTTATCTATAAATCAAGCTAATTCAGCCCACGTTACGTCCAATGTTCAAGGTGTTCTTAACAATAAGTTCCACATGACAAGAAATATGAATCACGTGGCAGTTATTCTGCTGTTACTAACATTTCCTTATCAGAAAAATGTCACTCCGTTTTAAGGTCAGACTGTCTTTTTCATGGAATCAAAACCAATGTATGAATTAAACAAATGTTAAATCAGGTCACCTAATTGCCAAAACACCCACAATCACCTGTTTGTTGTCTGTTACATTTTTCTAACTATTGTTTTTTGTTTGTTAGTTTCTGTTTTGTCTATGTATTTGTTTAGTTCTTTTCAGGTGCTGTACGGCGAACTTTCTTTCGATGGATATTAAGTTTGTATATTCTTTATGCTGGGGAGGTGACTAGCACCTGCCTCTGTCAGCGAGGCCCCCAATTATCTCACAGAGTGAACTCCAATTTACTCTACCTGATCCGCACTAGGACTTTGTGAAGCTGCTTTGAAATCAACTGCTAAAAAAAGCACTATACAGGTCCTTCTAAAAAAATTACCATATTGTGATGAAGTTAATTATTTTCTGTAATGTACTGATAAACATTAGACTTTCATATATTTCAGATTCATTACACACAACTGAAGTAGTTTGAAGTCCTTTTATTGTTTTAATATTGATGATTTTGGCATACAACTCATGAAAACCCCAAAATCCTATCTCGAAAAATTAGCATATCATGAAAAGTTTCTCTAAACGAGCTATTAACCTAATCATCTGAATCAACTAATTAACTCTAAATACCAGTAAAGATATCTAAAGATTCCTGAGGCTTTTAAAAATTCCCTGCCTGGGTCATTACTAAAAAACGCACTCATGGGAAGATAGCCGACCTGACTGCTATCCAGAAGGCCATCACTGACACCCTCAAGCAAGAGACCAGCACTAGACTGTTGCTCAGTGGTCCAAAGTAATTTTTCGAATGAAAGCAAATTTTGCATGTCATTCGGAAATCAAGGTGCCAGAGTCTGGAGGAAGACTGGGGAGAGAGAAATACCAAAATGCCTGAAGTCCAATATCAAGTACATCACTGTCAGTGATGGTCTGGGGTGCCATGTCAGCTGCTGGTGTTGGTTCACTGTGTTTTATCAAGGGCAGGGTCAGCGCAGCTAGCTATCAGGAGATTTTGGGGCACTTCATCTCCATAAAGCTTTTCAGCAGATGGAAGCATGAAGATTTCATTTTTCAGCACAACCTGGTACCTGCTCACAGTGCCAAAACCACTGGTAAATGGTTTACTGACCATGGTATTACTGTGCTCAATTGGCCTGCCAACTCTCCTGACCTGAACCCCACAGAAAGTTTGTGGGATATTATGAAGAGAACGTTGAGAGACGCAAGACCCAACACTCTGGATGAGCTTAAGGCCCCTATCGAAGCATCCTGGGCCTCCATAACGCCTCAGCAGTGCCACAGGCTCCTTACCATGCCGCATTGAAGCAGTCATTTCTGCAAAAGGATTCCCAACAAAGTATTGAGTGCATAACTGAACATAATTATTTGAAGGTTGACTTTTTTTTTAATTAAAACACTTTTCTTTTATTGGTTGGATGAAATATGCTATTTTTTTCGAGATAAGAATTTTAGGTTTTCATGATCTACATGCCAAAATTATTGGAATTAATATTGGAACAATAAAAGGCTTGGACTACTTCAGTTGTGTGTAACGAATCTGAAATATATGAAAGTCAAATGTTTATCAGTAAATTACAGAAAATAATGAACTTTATCACAATATGCTAATTTTTTGAGGAGGACCTGTATAAAAACTTGATTGATTGATCTGTATGGGTTCTAGTAGTGACATGGGCACTGCAATATGAAGAAGCATCCTCCTATAGATGAGATGTGACGCTGAGGACCTTACCGTCTGTAACCATTAAAAACTCATGGAAATAGAAATTAGAAAAAACACTGCTACGTAACACCAAATATGTTTTTGTCTCATAATCACAGGGAAACTTTTTTTGTTTTGTTTAGCACCAGTCTCTTAAAATGCCTTTTAGAACATTCCTTCAAAAGCGGAGTGAACCAACTACATCTAAACCACTGTTGATTTTAATAATATTTAAAAGTTCTATGTGTCACCTCATATTATTCAAAATAACCTTATATGGTATGTTTTTGTGGTTCTTGTGTGATGGCTTGTGTCTCTGGTGGAAGTTTTTTCTATTAATTAATTTGTATTTCAGTTGGGCAGAGCTATGAATTACTATGCTGGAGGACACAGCTGGGGCTGGAGTCTCTACTAAGAATAAACTCTTCAGTTCCCTCTTTTTCACCAGCCACCTGCTCATGGCTTTTAGAGCGCTTTAAACCCTATAAACATAACAAATTAAGAGGCAAACCGATAGACTAAAAGGCATATTTTCATTATTTGTTTTGCTTTAAAGCAATTGATCCAGACTGGTGAGTCACTTGACCCGTTAGTGGATGGAATTGCTGGTCTAATACCTGGCACATGAGATTACGGTTATTAAAGCACATTGTTCTCTCTAAATATAAAACGACACAAATACCTAGACTTTAAGGCATAATTTCATTAAAGGTTATGAGAGACTAATATGAGCGCCAATGAACGCCCAAAATTATCTAAATTGTTAGACAGATAACCCTTCACAAGCCACCTGCTCATGGCTTTTAGACCATGTTATACCCTGTAAACATGAAAACAAATTCAAAGAGGCAAACACTTTAAGGCATATTTTTATTATTTCTTTTGTTTTAAAACAATTAATCCTGACTAGCAGGTCTAATACTTGCCACTTGAGATCACGGGTTTTCAAGCACTTCATACTCTCTAAATATGAAAACAAATTAAATGACACAAACACAATGTTGCGCTCTGTACCTTTAAGAGTCACTGATGCTTGAGCTCATGAATCGGTTAATTTGAAACGAGTCTTTCCCTGGTGATCAGTACGTCTGAGTGTGTCTCATTGCTTGTAGTGATGGGAAGTTCGGATCATTTCTCCGACTCGGATCTTTGAGTGCCGTTCAGCAAAATGAACAAATCTTTTTTCGAGTCATTTCGTTCATTTCATTCATTTTAGTGCAATACCAATAAAATGTTGTGTTTCTTCCCTAACACATTTAGTATATACCCAAACCCAAATCACACTACAAATTAGACAAAACTATAATGTTTGAAGGCAAAAAAAACATTTTAATTAAGCCTACCTGGGTCTTTTAGTCTGATTCAGCTCAGCTCTGATCTGTCTTTAGGTTAAGTCTCATTTGTTCCTCACATTTCTTCTCTCTGATGGTAACGAGCTCAGTCCGGCCCCGGGGCCTTCTGTCACGTGTTGCTCCCTAATATTTACCAACACAATATGAGCCAGCAACCTACAAGATTCGTTCTTTCCCCGAGTCCTCCGGCTCCTTTCCTTCTTCTGTCACGTGATGCTCCTTAATATTAACCAAATGCAGTTTGAGCCGAAAACAGAAAAGATTTGTTCTTTCCCCGAGTCCTCCGGCTCCTTTCGTTCTTCTGTCACGTGACGCTCCATAATATTAACCAAATGCAGTTTGAGCCGGAAACAGAAAAGATTCGTTCTTTCCCCGAGTCCTCCGACTCCTTTCGTTCTCTTGTCACTAATGATGAGCGCGTTACGCTCGGAAAACCAGAAGAATGTTGCTCATACCCCACTAAACGAATCCCTCTCTGACACTATTCGAAGACTTTTAAAGAGTCTTTCAAAAAGAACGAATCGTTCATGAACGACACATCACTAATTGCTTGGCATATGTAAACAAACGGTTTAACAACTTTTTTTTAATCAACGCTGAAGTTGATTCTTTCTTGTTTCCCAGCGTGGTAACAAAGTATAAGTTAATTTTGTTTGCATGTTATGTTTAAAAAAAGTTAAAAGAAGATCGTTAATTGTGTAGCGAAAGAGTTTAAGTCTCCACCAATCTGTAATAAAACTGTTTAATTCTGCAGGATGTTGAATTAATTACCTTAGAGTTGCGATGGCCTGCTCGGGGAATGGAACCAAGGAATCGATTGGCAGTCGATTCTTCAGACTCGGAATCAAATGAGATCCGTTCAGATCGCAACGTAAAAGCTTTGTAGATTACTGTCCACCAGTAATTAATATTCAGCAATTAATATTGATCCTTAATCAAATATGATTCGTGTCCAAAAGACACTAATACTCAAACTAGAGCTAGTAGCAACAGATCGACATCTCAGGGAACAATTGAGCATGTATGAATCACAGACAAAGGAATGCGTTCAACAAGTTTATTAACTACTCTAAGCACACAAACTAACTAACTACTACAGCTATAACGATAAACACACACACACATTCACGCAGATAGAAGAAATGATTGGCAACTGTATTCTTAAATCTAATATCAAACAGCTTAAACTGATAACCATTGGCTTTGAGCCTCATCAAACGTTTGTCTGTAAGGACAGGAAATGGATTAAGCTATGATTCAAGTTGCACCAGTCAGCAAGTTATTAATACGCTTTCTACTGTGTGCTGGAAGTTCTTTGGATCTGGCGTGGTCCTGGCTGAATGATGGCTGGTTCGTTATTAGAGTCCAAGCGTCGGGTAGTGATGAGAAGACCGAATCGAACTTATGGAAGAGTCACTGAGAGTTCGCGAAAAGGATCAAGTTGAGATTCTCGATGAATTGAACTGGCACTTCACAGTTCTGTTGCAGAGTTCACTAGGTTCAGGCGTTGGGGCTCGGAGCACGCCAGAGTTTGGTTGCGGAGTTGACTGTCTCACGCCACTGTAACACTCTAAGACTTTTACTAACTCGTATGACTTTCCGTTCGGCACTTTGGGTTGAGCTGAGTTTTGCAGTGTGGAAGGTTTTAGTGATGGGAAGTTCGGATCATTTCTCCGACTCGGATCTTTGAGTCCCGTTCAGCAAAATGAACGAATCTTTTTTCGAGTCATTTCGTTCATTTTAGTAAAATACCAAAAAAATATTGTGTGTTTCTTCCCAAACACATTTATTATATACACAAACCCGAATCACACTACAAATAAAACAAAACTATAATGGTAGAAGACAAAAATTTTTTTTTAATTAAGCCTACCTGGGTCTTTTAGTCTGATTCAGCTCAGCTCTGATCTGTCTTTAGGTTAAAGTCTCATAGTTCCTCACATTTCTTCTCTCTGATGGTAACGAGTGCAGTCCGGCCCCGGGGCCTTCTGTCACGTGAAGCTCTCTAATATTAACCTAATGCAGTTTGAGCCGGAAATCCACAAGATTCGTTCTTTTCTCGAGTCCTCTGGCTCCTTTCGTTCTTCTGTCACGTGACGCTCCCTAATATTAACCTAATGCAGTTTGAGCCGGAAATCCACAAGATTCGTTCTTTTCCCAAGTCCCCCGGGTCCTTTGTGTAACTCATAAGTTGTATAAACGGATGTGATAAGTCTTGAATGTACTGTACAGAGACAAAACTTGGACCATGGCGGAAGAAGAAGACACCTCATTCAAAGGACACAAATTTCATGGGTTAAATTATAACGCCTCATCCATGTAAGACAACAAATAAAGTGAGAGTTCAACACCAAAGAATAAAGAAATCTTTATTGGTAACACACAACCTTATAAAGGTTATGAAATAAAGATTAATTTGAGCGAAAATGATCATGCAATTCTGTTAAGTTGGTTGAGGGATGATTTCCGTTACTGCCAGTCGCGATCATTGATTTTTAGGAACTTTACAGTGCTGTATGCTAAATGTGATTAAAATCTTAAGTGATAACGTAGTAATTTGGCACAAATCGAGATACAAACTCATTAAAATACAAACAAACGCTTGTCTGTTTAAAATTGAGGTGATAAACTTCAGGGAATCCCTTCAATTCATTAAACACTTTCTTTAATTGTACTATAATTAATCACCTTGGTAGTTCCTTTTATACTCAAAATTCTGATATTAAACCTGAGAACATTTTAGAACATTTAAAAACTTGAAATTATTATTTTATTTATATATTTGTTTTAAAATCGAACACAATCCAGCCATGATATAGCCTGAGATGCTGACATGCCACTAAAAAAAAAGAAAAAAGAGCATACAGCAGAAGAAAAAGATGAAAACCAAGAGGCAGAAGAAGCATAATAATAACGAGATGAATGAGTAACAGCAGAAACAAAGCATCATGCTTTTGAGATGTTGATTCTTGAGAAATTTTAAGATCGATACCAAAGTACCAGTCAATCCTGCAAAATAAAGAAGTGTTTAAGAGGAAGTTTATCTTATAGCATGCTGAAGAACCTCGTGTTCTGGGAGTCATCTAGAGTCTATACTGCCCTTATTCCTTACTTTTTCCTCTGAGAGAGTTTTTCTTTTATTGCAGATTGAATTATATTATTCTTGGGGGATATAAAAACCTGATTCACACTAGAAATGGGACACATAATTATCTAGAGCTGTGCATAAAAATAGTTGGTGTGTATCAAGGCTAGATATTCATTCATAATGACATAATGAACCAGAAATGGATTCCTCTCACTTATTATTGTGATTGTGTTCATAGATTGTGAAGGAATGCAATGAAGGCGTGAGGAAGATGAGTCGCACAGAGGAACTGATCAGCATCGAGAAAACACTTGAATTCAAGTCAAAGGTGAATGACGTTTTATAAATTAATGCTGTTTAAGTATTTGTATTAATAGCAAAAAGCAACTTTACAGTTTATTATTGAATTCACACCTACAGAGGGTAACTGGTCAGATTGTCTAAAATTACCATGAGAGCCTACCGCATTTCCTTGTGAGGTAGACTTGGCAGTTAATCAGATATGAGGCTGTTTAGCCTCTAAAATGTGAGCAGTCTCATTTTCAAGCATTTGCTGTTTTACACGTGGCCCACCATGGCTTAAGAGAAAAGTCTTGAGAAGTGAAACAACAAACTGTGGGCTGAAACTGAACTGCAGGCCAAGTTATCTTTGCAGGAAAAGGGGATGGAGGCGTTTGTTGTGTTTCCGAGAGTACCTTTGACCCTTCCAGATTCTTCTGGGGAGAGAAGGATTCATTAAACTATTAGGAACTTGAAGAATCCTATAAGTCACATCGTATCAAAGTATACAATACAACGTACACATTTGGACTAAAAAGGAATTAGGAAAAAATAAACACCCAACATGTACAACTTAATATAAAACATTCATTCACTCATCTAGCTGAGCTTCTATAATAATCTTGTTACATGTTCTGTTAAATCATTAAACTATTGTACGCTACCCAATTGGTTCTCCACACAGTTCTCTTTCTCCTCATTAAATCCAGCCTTAGTCAACTGTAAGAGATGCTGTGTCCCCTGCATATTACTTGGACACTTTCCGGGGAAACCTAGAATGCTTTTGATCTCTGCGAACCTTCCCTTAGTAAAAACAAATGTGACCATCGCTCAGGTTCCATTTTAAACAAGTCGAAACGAAATTACCCTCACGGACTCAGAGAGGTCAGAAGAGATAACCTTATCCCAGTTCCGTAGGAGAAGTGTCATCTGCTAATTTCCAAGACCATGTGAAGGGGCCGACCCCTGGTTAACCGCGAGATCAAAAGACTTTAGATTCACCCTTGAGTCACCCCGAGCTGGCTGCGCGGGAAGGAATACAAAGAGATTTAATCTTACCGTAACCCCCAAATTGCTTTTAAAACACTACGGAAGACAAAGGGACTTCTGTGCTCGGACATATATTCTTGAATATACTCTCATGTTACGGAATAATTTGTACTGTATAGCTAATAGCTTAGAGATAGTGTAAAAACGAATGATTGATTGGTATGAATGTGTTTCCAGCCGCAAGTCAGACATGTTTAGTGTTGTTCGATTCTAAATCACATTCCTAGGATGATTTCATTGTGTAGAAAGTTATCCTGTACTTTCTTGATTAGATATGACTTTGTCTGTTAATGAATGCAAATTAAGAGCGAACGCCTCTGCAGCCAGAGCCCCGCGCGCTGGATCGTGACGTCACCACGGCTCCGATTTCAGGAGTGCTCTCATTGGCTAAGCTGGAGAGAGACCCGCCTCATGGTTCAAAACAGGGCGCGCTCTCTCCTGACTTGAGCTCAGTTCTGCGTTCTGTTCTTCTCTCTCTGATTTCCTGCTCTTCCTAAGAACTCTCTTCTGAACTTTCTTCTGAACTATCTACAGTCTTTTCTCCCTCATCCTTTTGGCGCTGTTTGAACAAGGGAAAACCCCGGCTCTCACCAACACAGAGTCGTGACTTTAGAATATACGGACTTTGAATTCAAGCAAAACTTTTAAGGACTCTCCGAAGCAAATCTTCACAACTGTTATCCCGGAATCCTATTGTTCTGCTCCACGGAGCCAACTCTTGGATTCCCCTACCCCGGCACCGAATATTACTCGTCAACATCAGCCACCGAGCCTTGCGAGGAACCGCAGCGATTCCCTGAACCTCCGAAAACGGTAGCAAGTGATAATTAATTATTTTTTGGCGAGGGTAATGATTTCAGAACGAACTCTTGGAAACTGTTTAACATAATTATGTGCCTAGACTCGTAATTAAGGGTAACTTTCGAGCTGTTGACTTGAACTCTTAACAAAACTCCCTCTCTTGCTGTTTCTGATAATACTCACTCTCTCTCTCTCTTTCCCTCTTGGTGTGAGCGTGTGTGCGTGCGTGAGCGGATGTGTGTTAGTCAGTGTAGTTAGAAATCGCTTATCCTATGTGTTTTAGAATAGCTCAATAAACAGCATAAACATCATAAAGCATTTATTTTGGCTGGGGTTTATGCCTGTTCTTACCGTTCCCTGGGATCAGAGCCCGAAATATGATTTAGAGTTTGTGGTAACATCTTGGAATGCGATTCATGTGAGTAAAGGTCGATATTAATGGCGGTATGGTTTATTCTGGTGGACAGATTAACTATGAGCTGTGAATTTATGATCTGGCGCAACCTCATCTGAGTCGACTCCTAAGAGCCGATTCTCTGGTTCGATTCCCCCAGTGAACCGAGCGGCGCCCCCAACAGGTAACGAGCTGATTTGTTCACATGACAGATTGCTTATTATCGTTTATTAACTGTAAGTCCTCCTCTGATTTAATATTAAAGGGGTCAAAGGTTGATCAATGATGACAGAATTTCAGTTGCTGAAAACAGAGAGATTTTTTGGGGAAAAGAGCAAGGTTAAAGGTCACATGACTGTGTCATTGCTGACAAAAGCGGATGCAATGCAGCACATCAAGTTGTTCTTTCGGTGAAGCCATACTCTCAATACGGACCGACTCTAGTGAGAGGTAAGCCACAAAAAGGTTAAATTATTTTCCTATGTGGAGTTTAAAGATATCTGCTGTCTCCGTCGACCCTGCATACTTCCCACTCCCCTGGTGCGTCTGCTGTCCGCCACAGTAAGTTGCAATGCTCTGCTTGCATCTTCTGAAGACTCATGTGCGCTTTATGATGCTATCTCCACTGCTACATTGGAGAGAGATGACCCATCTCCTGAAGATGACAGTACATCGCTCCCCCCGTCTGGGTTGATGGCAGATTGTGCTGTGTAGGAGATGGCCGAGCTACTTGCCCAGGCTGCCGGAGAGATTGGGTTGTAGGTGGCCTCGCACCTGAAATTTCCATGCTGGATGCGTGGTTTGTGGGGTCGTGCCGGTATGATGCCATGCAGCCATTCTTCCAGGAAGTTCATAGGGAGCTGACCCAAACTTGCAAGGCACCTTTTAAGGCGAGGTTGGCCAGTCTCCCCTCTCTGGCTCCCCAGAGGCTCTGAAAAAAATGCAGGAGGGGAGTTCTGGCTCTGGTCTTATGGATGACCTGAGAGCTGCTTCCGACTTTGTGCTCATGGCAACAAAAGTTGGGGCAAGCTAGCTTGGCCACATGGTGGCTTTGCCAATTTTGGGTCCCTCGTGCATGACCAAGGTTATAAATCTCTCGTTTGCACCGTTAACAAGTTTCAGTTTAACTGTCTTTGAAAAAAAGCTGTTCCATGTATGATCTCACAAGTTTGATTTTAAACAGAAGAAATAGCAGAGTTTGCAATCAAAATACAACAATTTCGTAAGTGTGTCTGCAATATTCCTGCTCATTTAAATGCATTTTTGCTGAGCTTATTCAAAAGTGAAGTCACTTACGCATGCACATTCACCCCTCTCTGACAGGCTCTGACAGTTTGGAATAAGTTCCAAACTGAAAATCGAGCTAATGCCAAAATACTAATCAAGTATGATATTTGCATGTCCATAATATACCCAAAGAGAGAAATTACTAACTTTATCTTTACAATGAATTGTGATTTTTTTCTATAAATGCATTATTAGACATCAGAAATAAATACAAAACATATTTCAATATTTAGCATTATTTTGTGGATTACAGGGATAAAATCTTGTTAATAAATACAATTATAACAGTTTACAAACTTGTCTTTTAATTTGATATCAGATCAATAGTACATTTTTAGTTTTAAATAGCATCTAATGAACATCAATCTGAAAGATGTAAAAAATTGCATGTTAAACATTTATGTTTTAAAACATTTTATGTAAAACATACCTTTTATACACCTGATTACTGAAACACAGGTTTATTGTCAATATTTTGTCAATTTTCTTTCGTTTTTCTTGATGTTGGTCCATTAGAAAAACACAATCTAGCTACTTGTTCTACATCAGTAATCAAGTAATGTAACATTAACATCAGTTAAGATCAGGCCTTTCTTAACTGAGCATGCAACTCAACTCCTGGTTCAGGCTCTGGTCCTCTCACGTCTGGATTACTGCAACGCTCTCCTAGCAGGACTTCTAACAAACACGCTCAAACATCTGCAGATGATCCAGAACTCTACAGCTCATCTTATCTTCAAGTAACTGTTTTGTAAGTTTTGGTGCAAGTGTGAATATTAGAAGTATGAATCAAAAGTGCTGTGAGATTTAGTATATTTTTACTTACCTATCTCTCTTAAAAAAGTGAAGGACCAAGTTAAAATTGTGTAAATTTACTCCTACAATCTGCTGTCACCCCAGAGGAGGAGATCCTTCAGGAGATGAGCCATCTTTCTCCAATGCAGCAGTGGAGATCGTATCATCAAGCGCACAGAGTCTTAAGAAGATGTAAGCAGAGCATCATTCGTTAACTTACTGTGGCAGATAGCAGATGCACCGAGGGAGTGGGAAACATGCATGGCCCAGTTTGACTTATCTAAACACGACATGAAAGTATGCAAGCCGTGTCCTGAGTGCGTTGCCGATCAGAATAGTGCAATCAACAAAAGCTGATCCCTCAATCGATGCCTCAGCATGTCTACATTCAAGACAACCTAGACAATGATTGTGGCTATTTGTCAATGCGATCGACATGTTTGGAAACATGCTACAAACAGTCGAATGGCAAAACAAGTTCTCTGCTAATAAAAAGAAGTCTTAATTGTTGATGGAAGGCAGTAAAAGATAAGAAATCTGGGGCGTGCAGCGGCTCCGGAATTCCTGAAACAGCTGAAGAATCATGCCAGTTGCCAGAGACTCACCAGATCACTTGTAATCCACACAAGTACAAAATCCAACTTGTTTGCGGTTATTTCTCACTGTGAGTTGTGCGCATGTTGAAAGTACTGGCTCCAGCAAAGAACAGGAAGAGTGTCCCTCTTACATCCGCTTTATCAGCGATAGTGTGGTCATGGGCCTATCGGTGCGACCGCTGATTGCCATTTTAAAAGAATGTGGAGAAAGTTGGGTGCCCCTAGCAGAGCTTCAGCATAAGTCATAATGACCAACTAATGGGAAACAGTTGGGTTAAAAGTAAACAATTTAATAAATAACCTTCAGGGACAATTTTCAAAGTACCAAACAATATCAAATAATCAAACAATTTAAACTGTTTTTATTTGCACTAAGTCAGCATTTTTAATTTTGAATATTAGCATAACAAGTTATTGGCAATATCAATAATCTGCATTTCCTCAATTTATTAAGATTTGCATGCAGTTAGCCACAACTATACTTACATAATTGTCTTTTGTTTAACCATTTTGTTAGGATTTGTCTGAGAAGGCTGCTTAATTCAGGGTTGTCCCCCCCCCCCCCATCATTCCTCATTCAAGACACCTGCCTGGCTCATTTGGGCGCACCGGTTCCCGTTGCGCGCTGATTAGACTTTCTTCTTATTCTCCCTCTTCCGACTTTTCTGTGTCAGACGATTGTTACTCTTCAACGCTCTTACCTTGAGTTTTGCTTCCTAGTCTGCCAAGTCAATTCAGAGGGAATCTGCCGTCCGGTTCTCTTCGGGTTTTTGTTTTATTTTTGTGTTTCGGTGGTTGCTTGGAACCGGAGGCTCTCCTCGGCTACCCAAAACGGACTTCACGTCCTAAAGATGCATCACTAAAAACAACAAAACTCAGAGAGTCAGTGCTTCCCAAATTTTGGAACTTCAGTGTCACCTTTTCCAATTTCAACTTTCTGACAATTTGATTTGTCTCATGAATAGCCTGTACTGTAGCATTTTTAACAGTAGATGCTTAACTGCTCACATCAAACATGACGTCTGGTTTGTTTTGCAACCCACAGCATCTTTGACCTCAGCTATTCTTTCTCTGGGTCATTCAGTAAAGCATCTCTTTCCACCGCACTTGAAGCATGCAGGTGAATGGGTTGCAGATGTTCCACATAGTCTTGCTGATGGACATGATAAATTCAGCTTTGTAGGAATTCATTTTTCTACTGTGAATGGTGTGGTTCATGTTCTTCACGCCCAACTAAAAATGCTTTAATGTTGGCATTATATCTGTGGAAAAGTGTTGTGTGCCCACCCACAGGAAACCATCAACATGACATGCATGTACTCCGTTAACCTTGCACTCTTCATCCACCCAGTAAAATACTGCTGGGTCCACTTGAGACATTTTGCCACTAGTACTAAACATAATCTCTTTCACCTTGTTGTACCAATAAAGAGATGCATCTGTAAGACCATAAACACACTTTTTAGTGTCCACAGAATATTTCTCTTGTTTGCTTCAGGTTGAGGACGGACAAAAACTTCCCTCGACAACTGCATACCTTGTAAAAAGACAGATTTAATGTCCATTGAATGAACCTGCCATTTTTTCTGGTATTTTACAGATAAAAGCAACCGGAGAGTGTCAGAAGAACAGGTTGGGGAATCCTTTTGTAGCTCATGTGTATTTAGCTCTTCAAAGCCTCTTGCTACGAGATGTGCTTTAGATACAATTCCACAAGGAGTTTCTTTTAAAGTACAGACTCATCTGGTCAAGACAGTCTTTTGGCCTACATCATTCACTTCCTCAAAAACATTTTTAAGCCAATTCATTAGTTCCTCTTGCTTAGCTGAGTCAAATGAGATGTCTTTTGCAATAAGTACATCAGCTTCACTATCATTTGCTTCAATGTTAAGATTCTCAACCCTCAACATGTCCACTGAATCATTTTGCCCTTGACTACCAATTATACAAATTTTTATGTTTTCCAGATGCATTGCCTGCTCTTCCTAGAATCTTGCCTTTCTGAAGAACACCTGTCGTCTTGTCAACTTCAGACCATCAGAATGAACAGGGTTTTCTGAATCATTATTTTGAGGTTCAGTTTGTGTCAAATTGGGATTAACTCCTCTTCCATCTAATTCCACGTCACTAGTGTTGTCTTGTTCATAATCAAGATCATTCTCACTTTCTGACATTTGGTGGCAGTTCTTCTTAGCAATCATCTGGCTAATGTTTTGCTCAGATTGTTCATTTTCAGAACCCTGATTCTTTTTTACAGATCCTAGATTGGTGCACTCTAACCAAAGTACCATGTCTAACAAATATCACCGCTCCGTCCTGCCCAATAACTCTGGGCAGTCAACTCTCTTGTAAAACACTTTGTCTCCTGTCACATACATTGCCTTTAAAGCGCTGAATGGCTTGGCTCCGGCCTACCTGAGCAGTCTCCTCTCACAATATAATCAAGCTCACTCTCTCCGATCACAAGAAGCAGGACCCTCACAGAGGGAACTCCTATCTACTCTACCTGATCCTCATGAGGACTTGCTAAAGAAGCGCTATATAAAAACTGATTGATTTCATCTGTGGACCTGACCTGCTTACGAATTGCCCGTCTTATATGTTCGGAGGCTTCTACCTCAGTGAACGCTTTTCTACTTGTATGTAAAGCAGAAATGTGAGCTCCTACTCGAGCACTTATAGTAGAACCTTCTAGGGCAGGTAATTTATCTACTAAAACAGATGGAGGTTAGGACTCTGCCCAAAAACCAGCTGATAAGGACTGAAACCATGAACATTTGCCATACTGTTCTTGGCCATAAGGGACCAATCAAGGGCAGTTTGCCAATCAGATTCATTTCCTTTCTTAACTTTCTGAATAATTTCTGTGAGTGTCTGGTTATGTCTCTCAAGCAAGCTGTTGCTCCATGGACTGTATCCTGCTGTGGTTTTTATCTCAACGTTAAAGCAAGCAGTGTATGATCGCTAAGCCCAGCAATTCCACCATAAATATTTGCGCATCTGACAGTGACGCCTCGATTAACAATGTAATATTACATTCCTCTACATCGGCTTCAAAAATCTTTACTTTCTTTGAAAAAAACATTCTTACTCATGAGAATGAACTCAAACTATTTAGTTCTTCTTGGTGGTCAGTCCTAAAGGAAAACTGCTAATTTTTCTACTTCCTACTTTGCTGCCGTTCGGACTTACTCTGCTAGTGCTCCTCACTTTGCACTATCACCTTTTCTTTTTTATCTGTTTTTAAATGTCTACACTATTTTGACAACGCTATTTCTAATAATCTGAAAGCAAAACCTGAAAGCTCTCAAAGCAAAACATGAACAGTTTGGATAAACAGAAACGGGATTCTATCAGCAGCTTGCATTCCTCGGGAAGACAAACACAGACGAGTGAAAATGCCTCTATACCGCTTCTGAGAAAAATGTTTGTCAGCATGTTATTCTGAACCCAGATCAGCGAGGAGAAAGTCCTGATCAGGCTGAAAGCTGGCAATTTCAGAGAAGTAGAAAGGCTCTCTGTTTGGACTGGGCTCCAATCATCAGGAAATGCAGCAAGTGTTTCATCACTCACACCAACTTCAACTCGGTGGATTTGGGGATCGAAAATGCTATTTTCCGATAACAAGTCAATCTCCTTATTTGAGCAGTTGTGGTCCGGTGGATAAGGAGATCGATTTGTGATCTGAAGGTCCTGGGTTCAATCCCTAGATCCACCAATTTGAAGTTGGTGTGAGTGATGAAATACTTGCTCTCCCATCTTCAACAATCAGCTGTGTTACCCTCGAGCAAGGCACCAGTTCCACGACTGCTCCACGGGCTCCACAGCCATGGCTACACACTGCTCGGGTGTGTGTTCACGGTGTGTTTGTTCACTGCTGTGTGTGTACACTGGATGGGTTAAATGCAGAACACAAATTCCAGGTTTGGGTTACTCCATATCTGGCCAACTGGTCACTTTCACTTTCACCAGACCACATTTGCTGTACTACTGCTCTTCAATACCTGTAGTAAAATAAAGTTTGAAAGGAGAATTGCAAATACATACAATATAATATACTAAAGAAAAGCCATGAAATTGTATCTTCTTTTTGTCTCTTGAAGTATTGTGTCTGTTGTTTTCAGTCAGTGCCTGTGATTTCTCACTCCCGCTGGCTCCTGAAGAAGGGAGAGGTGCAACAGATGTCTGGACCCAAGAGCACACGAACCATGCGCAGCCGCAAACTCTACCACCCCCTCTACCTCTTCCTTTTCAATAATCTGCTGCTCATTACCAAACGCAGCTCCAGGTCTGTCAAATCAAAAGATATACTTAAGCTGATGCTATCATCTGTTTAACTCGTTTATAATCAATTATTATTCAGATAAATTGCATCACAGTGTTCATATTTTTCCATATTTTTTTAGGTGCAGCCTTAATTTAAAATAGATGAATAATGACAATATGAAGATTGTTATGAGACCTGTGAAAATGCAGTAAAACATTGAGATCACCACTTTTGTTAAAATTGAGCTTGTTTTTTTTTCTTTCTTGTAGTTTATCTTGGGTAAATTCCAGTGGTTAGACATTATTAGGAATGGGCCAAAATGGTTTCTTTTAATTGTATAAAATCCACCACTTTCCCTTCCAGAATAAAGGACGCCAGCTAGAAAGTTTGTGTGAACAATAAAAATAACGGTAAAATATTTGACAAATTTAGTCATAAACTACAAAAAGCAGACAAACTAGTTTTGTAAGATGCAAAGTAGCTCTCAAATTTGAACATTCTGGTTTACCATAGGCAGTGATATTCGTCAGGGTGGTTCTTTAACACCACTTTAACTCCTGTGTTTAAAATTAAATAGTGCACACTTAAGCATTGTACATACCGCTGTTTATTATACCGGTTTATATATACCGGTTTATATATACCGGTCTTTTTTTCACAATTTCGATTCCTCCCCGTCGCGATCTTAATCCAGCATTTATGCGAATTTAACAAAGTCATCTAATATCTTGATAACGCGCAACCAATCAGTGATGACGGCTAGTGCGCGGCAACGTGCGGTTTCATGCACAGTGTTGCCAACTTAGCAACTTTGTCGCTAGATTTGGTAACTTTTCAAACTGTCTAGCGATTTTTTTTTTGTATCCAATCGACTAGCTACAAATCCAGTGACAGTTTCTGCTTTTCTTTGTGACTTTTAGCGACTTTTACTTCTGGCTGATGGTTCTTTGGACAGAGGAACGCAGTTGCAATGTCTGTCCTTTGCCTTTCTGTCACTCACTGCCTCTGTCCCCACCCCAGCCATGCTCTCCTGTCAATGCCATTCACTTTACATAACAGTCAATGCTCCCGGCTGATGCGAGGTTCTTCTTCTTCGTATGCTACTGGAAAGTAGTATGAACTATAAATAAAGGAGGGGAAATTACCCTTTCCTATTATTATTAATTTATATTCCAAAATTATTCTTAGTCTTTTTAGGAAATAAAAGGATTATTTTACCTTATTAGAAAAAATAAGTACTATGAAATGTTTTGTTTACATATTTGTGCAAGAATAGAAGCCTACGCCTGTATGAGGTTTTCCTCCCTCACACAACATCCATCATGAGGAGTTGGCAATTAAAAACAAACACGAATGAGGCAGCGCAACGTTTAAGTAAGTCTGTTAACAACCCGGACATTTTATTACCTAAAAAAAAGATCTTATTCCAAAGTTTGGGTTTACTTCGGTTTTAAACAAGACTATACTCGACTAACCATACGCTGCAAGCAATGTTTAACACTCATTTATGTGACAAAGGGCAATACCACAAATGTTTTTTTATCACCTGAAATGTAATCATATAAAACAATATGAAATTGTACAGAAACACAATTTATGGCTTTATAAAACATGTAATGTAGATTTTTTTTTAAATAATACAAACAGAGAGAACAGAATGACATTTTGCTGTTGCTTGAAAATGAAATTTAAACTCTTTGATTTTAAACTAACGTTAATCACGTCTTTAGATCAATTTTGATTTCATGGTTTGTGTCAAGAAATGAATATCCAAAAAAGTATTTTTATAGTGTCAAAAGGTTGGGTCACTTTGTATTATATGTGATGATGATGGATGTTGTGTGAGGGAGGAAAACCTCACACAGGCATAGGCTACAATAGAACATGTAATGCTTAAATGTAAAAAATATGAAATTGAAAGAAAAGAAATTATGAAATTGATTAGGGAAATAATAACAGAGCCTATACTAATGATCAAAATCCTTGTAAAAAAAAAAGGAAACAAAAACTTATAAGGCAATTATTTTATTTCCAAAAAAGACTAAGAATAATTTTAGAATATAAATTATTAATAATATGTTATTAAGAATAATATTGTTCATATACTTTTCAGTTGGAGGCGGTAATGGACCTTTAAGGATTTGGGAATTGCAAACTGCCTTTAAACAGCATACGAAGAAGAAGAACCTTGAACCGGCTGGAAGCATTGTTATATTCAGTCAATGACAAGTCCTAGCTCCAGGGTATCAAGGCCTAGCTCCAGGGTGGGGCACCGGTGACGCCAATCCGGGCGACGTCGTGGAATCTGCTTTTGTCATCATAGGGGGCCTTCTGAACCGCTCTTAGTCTGACCCGTCACCTAGGACCTGTTTGCCTTGGGAGACCCTACCAGGGGCAGCAAGCCCCCGACAACATAGCTCCTAGGATCCTTCGAGCACGCTAACCCCTCCACCACGTTAAGGTAGTGGTTCAAGGAGGGGTCATTTGTGGATTTAGAGAAGGCGTTCGACTGTGTCCCTCGTGGTGTTCTGTGGGAGGTGCTCTGGGAGTATGAGGTCCGGGGCCCTGTGCTAAGGGCTTTCCGGTCCCTGTACAACCAGAGCAGGAGCTTGGTTCGCATTGCCGGCACAAAGTCAGACCTGTTCCCAGTGCACGTTGGCCTCCGGCAGGGCTGCCCTTTATCACCGGTTCTGTTCATAGTTTTTAATGGACAGAATCTCTAGGCGCAGCCGGGGGCCGGAGGGGGTCCGGTTCGGGGACCTCAGGATTTCATCTCTGCTGTTTGCGGATGATGTTGTTCTGTTGGCTTCTTCGGGCCTAGACCTGCAGCGTGCGTTGGGGCGGTTTGCAGCCGAGTGTGAAGCGGCTGGGATGAGGATCAGCACCTCCAAGTCTGAGGCCATGGTTCTCGACCGGAAAAAGATGGCCTGCCATCTCCAGGTCAGTGGAGTGCTCCTGCCTCAGGTGGAGGAGTTTAAGTATCTCGGGGTCCTGTTCATGAGTGAGGGGAGGATGGAGCGCGAGATCGACAGGCGGATCGGTGCAGCATCTGCAGTGATCCGGTCGCTGTATCGTTCTGTTGTGGTGAAAAGGGAGCTGAGCCGAAAGGTGAAGCTCTCGATTTACCGGTCGATCTACGTCCCTACTCTCACCTATGGTCATGAGCTCTAGGTCATCACCGAAAAGACAAGCTCCCGGATACAAGCGGCCGAAATGAGCTTCCTCCGCCGGGTGGCTGGGCGCTCCCTTAGAGATAGAGTAAGAAGCTCCGTCACCCAGGGGGAGCTCGGAGTAGAGCCGGGCACGTCCCACTGGCAGGAGGCCCTGGGGAAGACCCAGGACGCGCTGGAGGGACAATGTCTGCCAGCTGCCCTGGGAACGCCTCGGGGTCCCTCCCAGGGAGTTGGAAGAAGTGTCCGTGGAGAGGGAAGTCTGGGCATCCCTGCTTAGACTGCTGCCCCCGCGACCCGGCCCTTGGATAAGCAGGAGAAGACGAGACATTGACAGGGGAGCAGGCCCGGGGTAGGGGTGAAGACAATGAGTGAGAGAAAGGCACTGCACAGACATTGCAGCCATGTTCCTCCGTCTGAGGAGCCCATCAACCAGAATTTTAAAAAGTCACCAGGAACAGTAGAAAAAATTGCTAGATTTGTTCGCTAGTCTCTAGGATACAAAGAAATTTGCAAGACAGTCACTACGTTGGCAACTTGGCGCTTGATAAGCACTATTGGGTGCCCTCTCATACTTATTTTACATGGCACAATTCCTGCTCTGTAAAACAAAAGTCGCAAAACAGTTTATACAGAATTGAGAAATGTTCATAATTTTGTTCATTTTAGTATTTAAATGTTTATTTTGTTATGATTGTCTCTCTCCTTCACTCTGTGACCTGTCCGCATTGTTCCTGCTAAATCCATTCATCAGCCTCAGCTGCATCTCGTTGTGTTATTCTCTCTGCTATTTAAGTTCCCCTGGTTCATCTTTGTGAGTTATTATTTATCCACTGTCACGTTTCTTAGGAGAAATCGACAAGACAAGGACTATAAGGCAGTGGCTTTAATCAGAAAACTCAAAGACAAAGAACAGAGAAATGCCACTGGCGTTAAACAAGAAGAACAGGCTTCGTAAAACAAACTTAACAGTCCACAGAGGAGATACTCAAGCCATGTGCTGAGGGGCTGGAGTCGGGGAGGAGAACATTTACATTTAATTACATTTATGCATTTGGCAGTCGCTTTTGCCCAAAGTGGCTTACATTAGGGTAGAGATAATATGCAATCTGTTACACCGTTAAAGTCATCTGATATCAACTGATCAATAAACCGTAGCAGGAAGGAAATAGACGAAGAAGATAAAGACAGAGGAGGAAAAAAGCAGGTTTAATTTTTTTTTATAGTAGGTGTTCCCTGAAGAGAAGAGTTTTTAGTTGCTTTTTGAAAGCTGTTAGTGTTGCTGCTTTAATGACAGGAAGTTTGTTTCACCAGCCAGGGACAGTGAGAGAGAAGGTTCTGCTGAGAGATCTTCTGCTTTTGTGGGACGGAACCATGAGTTCCTTTTCTGAGCACAGGTTTCTGGAGGGCATGTAGGAGTATGTGCTCGTGGAGGTAAACAGGGGCTGATTTGGAGAAAGTTTTGTATGCCAGCATCAGCGATTTGAACTTAACCCGAGCTGCAATGGGGAGCCAATGAAGAGTGATGAAGTGGGGAGTAACATGAGCTTCTTTTGGTTCCTTGAAAATAAGATGAGCTGCAGAGTTCTGGATCATCTGCAGATGTTTGAGCGTGTTTGCTGGAAGTCCTGCTAGGAGTACATTGCAATAATACGGACGGAGAGGACCAGAGCCTGAACCAGGAGTTGAGTTGCATGCTCAGTTAAGAAGGGACTGATCTTTCTAATGTTGTGCAGTGCAAATCTACACTCATGAGTTGTCTTTGTGATGTGGTCTTTGAAAGACAGCTCTTCATGCAAAACCACTCCAAGATTCCTGACTGAAGGAGAAGAGGTG
Source organism: Danionella dracula (assembly GCA_900490495.1). Taxonomy (NCBI): domain Eukaryota; kingdom Metazoa; phylum Chordata; class Actinopteri; order Cypriniformes; family Danionidae; genus Danionella; species Danionella dracula. The sequence goes on from UELW01000478.1 coordinate 1,445,774, forward strand.
ATTGCAGATGATTCCAGCTGGATGGTGAGGTTGTGATGCACAGAGGGATGAGCTGGGATTACCAGAAGTTCTGTCTTGGACAATTTGAGCTGTAGGTGATTGTTCTTCATCCAAGTAGAGATGTCATTCAGGCAGTCAGTTATGCGGGTAGTTACTGATAGATCATCAGGGGGGAACGACAGAGTTGAGTGTCATCAGCGTAGCAGTGATAGGAGAATCCGTGTCTGAGGATGAGAGTGGAGAGAAGGATCTGATGGTTGACTGTCAAACGCTCCAGAGAGGTCTAGTAGGATGAGGGCAGATGATCTGTAGTTAGCCCTGGCCCCTCGCAGCGCTTCCGTTACAGACAACAAAGCCGTTTCAGTTGAGTGTCCATTCTTGAAGCCTGATTAGTTGTTATCGAGCTTGTTGTTCTGAGTCAGGAAAGTAGAGAGTTGATTTAAGACGACCCGCTCAATGACTTTTGCAGTGTAGGGCAGCAAAGAGACAGGTCTGAAATTTTCCACCAGTAATGTGTTGAGTATAGGTTTCTTGAGGAGCAGGGTGACTCTGGCCACCTTGAAGATGTTAGGGAAAATGCTGGTGGTGATCGAGGAGTTGATGATGTGAGTGAGGGCAGGTGTTATGGTAGGTGAGATGGTTTGTAGAAGGTGAGAGGGGATGGGTCTCTCTGATCTTCTGTTAGTGGAGTGAATGAGGACATGCAAGGTTTCGAGGATTATGGATGAATTGGGTTTTGTCTGTGAAGTGACCAGTGAAGTTCTCTGCAGTGAGAGAGGGGGGTGAGTTGGACAGAGGAGTGAGTTGCTGTCCTTGACATGATCAATATTGTTGTGGTAGTATGTTGTCTTATCATCTTGTGTCATGGAAATATTTAACTCATGAGACATGATTTATGAACACAATCGCAAACAGCAATTTATTACTTATTTCAAACATGACTTAAGCTCATACCTTGATATCAATGAAGAATGTGATCACATTGTAAGCATCATAGAGGGATAAAGAAGAGGGAAAGAGGAAAGAGAGGAAAGGAGAAAAGTAAGAAAAGAGACGAGCAGCGACGTCCACTCGCTAGCAGAGAGAGCGAGCAAGAGAGAGAGAGAACAGAAAGTCCCTAACCCCTTGAGGTTCCCTTCAGTATAAATCTCTCTACGTCACTTTTTGTTCCATCCCAAGTAAACATACATATTCAATCTTATTTGAGATTTACTTACAATGATTAAAAATTCTATTACACTTGTATCTTGCTTGAGAAAGCTGAGAGTGCAGTTTGGTACGCTTCGAGGTCTACCATGCTCTTTGATTTCTTCAATTTCCGCTCTGCTGATCTTAGAGTGGACCTCTGTTCCCGGAGAGCATGCCATAGCCAGGGATTTGATGGTGTTATCCTGACTGGTCTGGAAGAGAGAGGGCATAGTTGATCGAGGCATGTAGCGAGTGTGGTGCAGTAATTGTTAGTTGCATTGTGAATGTTTAAAGAGGAAAAGTTTCCAGGTGATGAGAGAGAAGAGGACACAGCTGAAGAAAAGAGAGAGGGATCAAGAGATTTAAGGTTATGTCGGAAGGTGGCAGAAGATGGCATAGAGTGTGAGCAGCTAGGCAATGTGAGGTTGAATGTGATGAAGAAGTGATCAGATGTGTGCAGTGGAGTAACTGTGAGATGATCAGGAGAGCAGCTGCGTGTGTAAATGAGATCTAGCTGATTTCCTGATTTGTGTGTTGCTGTGGTAGGGACAAGAGTCATGTCAAAGGAGGACATGAGTGAGTAGAAGTCATTAGCATTTGGTTGATGAAGATGTATATTGAAGTCTGCAAACACAATGAGTGGGCTGATATCCTCCTCTGGAAAAAAGAGGAGAGAAGACCATCAAGCTCCAGGATTATGGAGAGCTGTTCTCCAGGTGGGCGGTATATGGTGAGGATGTGCATTACAAAAGGAGAAGTGATAGTGACAGCATGATATTCAAGTGAGCATGTCTTACCAAAAGAGGTGAAGGTAGAGAATTTGAAGGTCTGAGAGATGAGAAGTCCAGCACCCCCACCTCGTCCCACCTCGCGATAAGTGTGGGAGAGGAGAAAGTTGTTGGAGAGGGCTGCAGGCGTTGCGGTGTCCTCTGGGCGGATTAATGTCTCAGTCAGAACGATGTCCAGTTAAGACTGAAGAGCAAAAGCAGGGATGAAGTCTGCTTTGTTGACAGCAGACTGACAGTCCCACAGAGAGAGAGAGCATGGTACTGGTGAGGCAAAATGGAGTGAGCGAAGGTTTAAAGGGTTGGAGTGTGTTCTAGGAAGACGGGTAAAGAGATCGTCAGCAGGTGTTTAACCTTGAGGATCAATCAGTGAACTGAGTGAAGAGTGAGTCTTTGTAGTAGTGGTGACGAGGTTCAGCTCGGGATTGGTGCATTGGTGCATTCACAGGGGTTCAGTATTCTGGTGATTGTGGTCGTGTGACTGTGCGCTTTGAGGTTGAGCTGGGTGAGGATGTGACCTCTTGTTGTCCTGTCCTGTCTAATCTTTTTGGATTACTTTTCGTCTCCTCTCTGCCCTCATCTGAAGTAACGAGGATTACGGTTGGCTGACTTGGACTCTCTCTAAGGCTACCGACATCTTTCTAAGAATCTGGGAGGACCAGCCACCTTTGGTTTGTGTTAAGTGTTCTTCACCAAGCCTGGTTTATCTGCTTTTTGGACCGTGACCAGTTTCGCCTGTTCAGTTGAACAGCTGTTTTGTTTTGCCTTTTCAAGAAATAAAGCCTCTTAGTTCTGATTCATCTGGGTCCTTCCTTCCTACCATTTTATCACAGAATAACTCACCAGCAAGGTATTCCCCCATGCAATGGAACATCAAGGCATCCTGCTCGGATGCCACGTGGAGGAGCTCGCTTCACCTAGGCAAGCGGTGGACTCGCTCTCCGCCTAGGTCCTCGAGCTCACCAAACAGCTTAGCATGTTGCGCTATCCCCAAGCTTCACTCGGCCAAATGCAGGGTGAATAACCCACCTTGTTATTCCGGGGAGCCAGCGCAGTGTCGTGTTTTTCTTATTCCGTATGAGATTGTTTTCTCTGTCCAACCGAGCGAGCCAGGATACCATACATCATCTCTCTTCTCAAAGAAGTTTTTTGTCTGTGTTACAGTTTTCTAACTGTTGTTTTTTCATTTGTTAGTTTCTGTATTGTCTTTGTTTGTTTTGTTTTTTCAGGAGCTGTACAGCGAACTTTCTTTCGATGGATATTAAGTTTGTATATTCTTTATGCTGGGGAGGTTACTAGCACCTGCCTCTGTCAGCGAGGCTCCCATTTATCTCACAGAGTGAACTCCTATTTACTCTATCTGATCCTCACTAGGATTGTGTGAAGCTGCTTTGAAATTAACTGCTAAAGAAGCGCTATTTAAAAACTTGATTGATTGATTGATTGAAAGAGAGCTAAGGAACCGCAGTCTGGGAAGCCGGGGCGTAGTTTTGCTTTCGCATGAAACCTTTAAGGCCAAGATGATAAAGGTCTTCGACTGCACAAGCACTGGTGAAGAGGCATCAAGACGGCTCCGCTACTCTCCGTCAAGGTCAATCTTCTGCGGCCGATTTTGCCATAGAGTTTCGTATCCTCTTTGCTATGGCTTGGATGGAATGAGGTAGCTCTCTGTGCCAGTTTCCTAGATGGGCTTTTCTTTAAAGGGGTCATGACCTGAGAAGCCCAGGAAATTTGGTCATGCTGGAGGTTTCAGAACATAATTTTTAAGAACTTTTAATAAACCCCACCCCTTAAACCTCATTGGTTATAGAAGCCTGTAGTGCTGTTGACACAAACAGGCTTTACAATTTACACAAACTTATTGCCAGTTTCAGTTACTGCACTGCAAAAAAATGAATTAGCAGAGGAGATTCAAGGACTGGATACAGTTAGCTCCGTAGGGTAAAACCTCAAGCTCAACTGGAGAGAATGGGATAATTCTGCTAAATAAAGCTAGCACAGCTTTTTAAATTGAGAATGTTTTAAGGTGGAGATCCTGAAATGAATACAATTTCTCATGGATCTATTTAAGTTCTAAGTTTGCATAGAGCACTTAAGATGAAGAGGATGACTTGAACACTAAATGGCAGAAATACCTGCATACACAGAAATACCTGCATCTTCCTATTACTTTCTGTTGAATATGATAAACCTCCCGGGCAGTGAGTCTATGTGAGCAAAGTCATGGCCATTGTTTACTCATGTATAGATGTGTGTATCTGAAAAAAAAAAAAAACATTGAGGCGGATTATCATACTAGCACTCAATTGTTCCTGCTTTTATAAACATAGGCTGGAAACTTTGAATACATTCTCAACCTCTGCTCACATCTACCTGTTTGTTCTGTAACCACATTGTATTACCATGTGCATCCACATGTACACAGCGCAGTGTTTCAAAGCAACTGCATTTTTTAAGATGCTGGCCAAGAATTTTTTTTTTTTGAAGACGCTAGAGAATCATTGTCATGTAGCATAGTTTGTCATCAATATAGCAGCTTTTACTCACAGAGCTTCATGGCGAATGAAGACAGAGAGAAGGTTTGTCTCTGTGTTTAAGCAACAATATGCTGGTTAATGTTGTGGACACGCTCCCCTGGATCAGACGCAAGGATCTGGTTCTGACCAGAACCAATTGAGGAGTTTGCTGCCCTCTACTGAAATTACTTGTTTACGGCGTTTTAGCGTATTCGTGTGGAAGGAGTTTGTTCCTACCCATGCTCGTGTGGACAGGAAAAGAAAAAAATCATTAAGGGTGTTAAATTGTTGCAAAATATGGTCATGAACCCCACCCCTTCAAGCCTGAGCAGAAAATTAAATGAATAGATAAATTATGATTTTATCCAAAGCAACACTGCTTTATATAGTTTAATAATTTAAATAATCATAAATAGTGCACATATTCAAAATTATGTTTTTGAACAGTGTAATGTAATGTAAACATCTAATTCATTATGAAAGTCGAAAAGAGGTTTTGGCTTAGCTATTTATTCGTCACATATAGCTTAATCTGCCTTACAGTGGGGAAAAGTACCAGGTCCTGGACTCGTGCATGCGCTCCATGCTAAGGACAGAGGACCTGGAAGATCAAGGTCAGATGCTGGCCTGCGTTTTTGTGCTGAGACTGATGGAGAACCAAGAGGAAAGAGAAGTCAGCTACATGCTCAAGACTGACAGCATGTGAGATTCTTTATGAAAGAGATTGCTGTTTGTGTTTGCTGTATTCACTCACAGCACTGAATGTTTACAGAAGCGATAAACAGCGCTGGATTTATGCTTTGACTCCAAATCGACGAACACGATTCCTCTCCACCAGCACTCATATGTCAGGTATTTCAAGATGCTTACATTTACATTGGATTCAAGGATGTTTGTGTGCGATCTGCGTTAATTTGGAAACATGTGCTGACCAGTGTGATTTTCGTCAAAGATGACGACAACAAAATTATTTCCTTGACGACTCTTTTTCTTCTGACGATGCTGAGCTAAATATGTGTCTGTTTTGATGAAAATTTGAAGATAGACGTGCAATTTTTTTTTAACAAAAACGAGAGTGAATGAAAATGTTACACATTCAAAATGCGTGAAATTTCTGTGTTTCATGATTCGTGGCTGTAATCTGTCATTCAAATCCTACGTCTCCGCTCTTCTTGTTTTCCATGTCTTTCTTGGATCATTTTTGAACTTGTGAAAGTTTTGCTTTACAAACCAAACCTATAGCTTTTTATAGCCATAAACATCAAAACACACACACACACACACCCAGTAACTTTATGAAACACATTTGTCTGGTCAACACCGGATTTGAACATGCACCACACATCCAAATCACGCTTTCACTGTAAATCCTCTGTAAAATTACTCAACTAACAATAATAGTTTAGAAGGATATTTTTTGTTACAAAAGTCCTGTAAAAATAATTGAAGAACGACACTGAATGATTTGAGGGAAAGCGATCTTGCGCTTCTTTCCAGGTGTTTGTAGCACACATGACCTGTTGAGAAGAGAAAATAACTATTTTAATGAGATAATACTTCATAATTACATTAAATAAGGATATGATAATGTTCGATAATAAGTGTGAAGGGATAGAAAATTGCACCACTCCATTTTTTTTTATTAAAGGAAGTTTATATAACTTTAGTTGACGAGCTAACGTTAGCCTTTAGCGGCTAACAGTACATAAAAACCCTTTTCACTGCTCCACAAATGCATTTTGTACTTTTACAAAAACACCAAAACACTCCCAAAGTGTTAATATATTATATAAAACTACACGGGGGCAGCATACTCACCAGATTATGTGTTAAACTTTTTGAGTGAACTCTTCCCTACGCTCACTTCGTGCAGATTTTAGGCATCAGACAACAGAACAGAATGAATAAACAGATGATTAAATCACTGTGCTAGACATATATTTGGTCAAGATATTTTTAAATGTTATAATTATAAATATATTTTTTGTTTTAATATGGTTTCTATAGGAGGACAAACATTCTTAACGTTTTCCAATGCTGTAAAAGAATAAATATTTAACTTCAACATTTCTGTCAGGGAAAATTTGCATCATTGCCTGCGACACACATTTCTATCAGCAGGCCGGGATCCCAGGCAGGTGGCTGTTGTAAACATACCGGTGTTCTATCGGATTTTCCTGCCTCGTAATTTTTCCTGCCGCAGTAAAAAATTACTGACTAGTCTGTTGGTTTTCCCTACCCCATCAAAATTACCTTCCGCATTCTGCTGCATATAGCGATCTATGACAATAAATGATTTTGGTCTTTTAGTCATTTTTGTTAAACTGGGATGTTTTTATTTAGCAGACAGACAAAACAGCGTGATTTCACGGTCATGTTTAAAAATGCTGTTTGTGTGATTTCAATAAAAACAGACAGTGAGACTGATGAAGCACTCAAAAGATAGAAAATGACGCGGTTCATGTTATGCTCATACGCATAATGATGTGGCAGTTAAAAATTACGGGTAGAGGAAACTGACGGAACACAGGCGACTGTGTGATGGGTCATGAATCCCATAGGGAAAAAGAGAAAAATAACTGAGGAGAACATAGGATTCAACGTTTCTTGGACCGAATAGTTTGCATTAATTGCCAATGCGGAAGGATTGCCTGAATATTTACTCTGTAGTGAGAAGTTGTCAAATAACAACAAGAGTAACATGGAAAGACATTTCCAGGGAAGGCATCCACATATTTAGTAACAAAGTGGCTGTTATAAAGTGATTTCTTATTTTTGTCAGTATATATTTGGAATGACACTTAGAGATATTATCCAATCAAACTTCAACTGTATTAATTTGATTGTATTTATTTTATCTTTTCAAAAGGCTGCAGTTTTATTTTTATAATTGCAGGCTGTGTTTTATTGCACTGTTTTTTGCTCAGATAAGGGGCACGTTATGCAGTTGTTTTTCATCCCTTGATTTAAATAAACTTTTGAACATAATTTCTATAAAGACAGACTACGACTTTCAGTCTGATTTTCTCTTTACTTTTCAGCATAAGATTTGATGAACAGCAGCAAGCATGGTGACAGAACCAACTCTGAAAACTGTGCCCCATATCCCTCCATAGGTGGGGTTTATATGCAGAAAGTTATCCTTGCAGATCAGATATTTGTCTCTAGCTGAGTATCCTTATCAGAAAAGCGTCACTCCTTTTAAGTCAGACTGTCTTTTCATGGAATCTAGCTTTTAAGGCCAGACTGTCTTTTCATGGAGTCAGGTCCAATTTATTAATTAAATAAATGTTAAATCAGGTCACCTAATTGCCAAAACACACATATTGGGAACTTTCCAAGTTTCCATTCATTAAGGCAATTAAGTGAGTTAATCATGAAAAATTGTTTTTCTCCACTACTTCAATGGACTAAGTTAAGGAGTAGCACTTTTCCTGTCTTTTGCCAATTTTCTACAAAAGCAGTAAACAAACAAAGTAATCATCAATCAAAAGTAGAATAAGATCCACAGATGATGGTCTTCTTCGTAAGGTAACGCGACTTTGATGATATAGTCATCCGAGGGCCGTTCGATACCAGTCTGTCCGATCATTCTTTCAAGACATCATTCACACATTAGCATTACTTTTTCACTTGGTGTATCATTAAAAACATCAACACTTTTTATTCAGTGGTTACAGATGCATCAAATGTAATGATGTACAGAATGTCTTTCAAATGTCATTCACTCAGTTATCATTCACACAAAGTTAAATTTAAGAGATGCCACAGGGGATTTTTTTTTTCTGCAGGCATCTATGTTGGTGATTAGGATGATTATTATAACTTGTACACTTTATAATGAGCGTAATCTTTTTTGGAATAATTTCCACATTTACAATGATAAATTTGCATAAAATCTACTGGAAGCAAAATTCTGTTCTCCAATTCTCTATCAACCAGAAAAATCAGTAAAATCTGAGATACTAGGAGAAGTTCTCATCACACAGTTTTCTCCTTAAGATTGGCAAAGACACAAGGTTTCAAAAAAGACACTTTAATATCCTAGCTAAATAAAGAATCATTCAGGTGCTAAATATGTGGATCAAACAAAAGTGAACTATATTCAAATTCTACTGTTTCTACTGGTCTCAAAGGATATCATTCAGGTCAGTTGAAGGTTGGGTTGAAAGAAATCATTCTTTCACAGGACCAGGTGGAGATGTTTTTCTCTCACCGAACATTCTCGTTTTCATGGAGTTCATTCATTTTTGATGAAAGAATCACTCTTTCTATAATCAAGACAGAAAAAAATTGTATCCAGTAGTGGAGTGAGAATTGCTCAATCCTCCATTCATCTTTCACACACTTTCAAGCTCAAATAAGACAGACAATTCTATCTGCGCAATCTTCTACATGCATGTGTCCACTTCGCCGCAAATCAGTGAACCAAGCTCTTTGTTGCAGCTTTCTAAATTTAGGGTGACGGCATTTTGATACATTATTCTAGTCATACTATTTTCGATAGCTCTTTGTATGAGTCCTCTAACACAGGGAATGACACAGCATCCCATGATTGCGATGATGGCAATAGCAACAATTATAGTAATTGCCAATGAGGAAATTATATTTCCCCATTTTTCAAACCATCTTTACATCATTTTGCCAATTGGGTCTTCTCCGTCAGTGTTTTTTTTTTTTTTTTGTTCAAAGGACATCATTTTTAGCCCGCCTAGTTCGCTGGTAATTGACACGTCGATTTCCGCACGATTTCCATTGATTTTTTTTCAACACTCTGTTTCGAAAAGAATGCAAACGCCTCCTTTTTTTGCTAGTAGCATAGCTAGAGCTATTCGATTTTGTCGTGTCAATATAGAATTTTTGTCCAATTGGTCCCTTCAATAGCCTGGATGGAGAGGTTGACAAATCTCTGCTGATTGCAGTACAAATAGTTAATCTAAGCTACATTTTTATTGATTGTAGACCAAAGAATAATTGATTCTGATCCTGCTACTATTGGGTTGCAAGCTAAATATTCTGGGGGTGTCCCTTCAGGGGAAAAAACTAAGTATTGAGTTGGATGGATCTCGCTTGTTTCTGAATTGTATTCTTGGGACCTTAAGAGTTCTTTTTGCTACATAATCTATAACATCTTTTCCGATTAGAATAATTGAATGGCATGATTAGACAAATCATTGTACATTGTCGTTCCCAATTTTCACTTAATGTGGATCGAATCTGCATGTCTCCGCATAGCCACCAGATGTCAGTTCATGCTACATTGTGGCTTTGGAAATCAGCCACGGAATATTGTTGGGAACTATTTGTTGGATTGATAACTTGCTGGCACCATCCTTTAGTAAAATTCTTATCTCTTTTTGTGCTACCCTTCGTAACTTATTCAAAACAAGTAAAGTTGCCTTTATATGCTCTAACATTAGGTGGAACCATTGGTTGAGTTATCGGGTATTTTTATGCTATCTCTTGGCAGATAAGTGGTAAGGGATTTTGAGCTCTGAAATGCAATGAGAGACACCTCAATTCTTGAAAATCAGATACTTTGGCTTTGGAGTAGTTGCTAATAGTGGTCAATGCAATAACATTCATTCATTCATCTTCATGTCGGCTTTCTTCCCTTTCGGGGTCACTACAGCGGAATGAACCGCCAACTCTCTGGCATATGTTTTACCCGGCGGATGCCCTTCCAGCCGCAGCAATACAATATTGTTATACTATTTAGAGATTTAGCAGTGTAAAAGACCCATTCTAGCCATTCATTCCTGCCTGTAAATCCTGTTTCAATAGCAAATAATTCTTCAATTGAACTGGCTTGGATAACATCTCTAAATTGTTTTAGAGTTTGTGTCGTTATTTTCTTTAACCTTAATATAAAATGATCCTATAAGATCCAATCCATCAATTTATGCACCCACTACATAATAGTTTTAGTCGCTCTCGATTGCGTCTTTTAAGGTTATCATTAGTCCATTACATTTAAATCGTTCATATTGGTTGCTTTGGTTTGGCGTTTTGATGCTTAATCGCTGAAACAACGTTCTTCCCTTGCTCACAGTTTCTGGATTGGTTGTCTTTGGCGGAGATTCAATTGCCCAGCTCAGTAGACCATCCTACTACACTCCAAGATGAACAAGAAGTGTCTTGAGTAATTTTTCTTTATATTTTTCCTTCTTTTTTTTTTTTCTAACATTTTTCCTTTTTTTCAATTTTTATCTAAATTTTCCTTTTTCCACTGAATGCAGATTATTAATCTGATTTGTACCTTTTAAACGGCTTAGTCAGTGCTGGAGTAGTAGACTCGATAGGGGCTGGAGCAGTCTCGATCCGCCACAAGGTCCTATGGAATGCAGGAATACTTTTATCACAGGTTCTCAGAACTCCAGTCTGCAGTAATCTGTAACGCAAAAAATCAACACAATAGAGTGGTATGTTTTTAGTTAGTTGTCTGTCTGGATATCTGGATTTATTTCAAGAAGTTTATTTATCAATCAATCAATCAGTTTTTATATAGCGCTTCTTTAGCAATTGCTTTCAAAGCAGCTTTTCAAAGCAGCTTCACAAAGTCCCCATGAGGATCAGGCAGAGCAGACAGGAGTTCCCTCTGAGAGGGGACTCCCGCTGACTGAGGCAGGTGCTAATCACCTCCCCAGCATAAAGAACATACAAACTAAAAATCCATCGATGAACGGTTTGCCGGACAGGACCTGAAAAACAAAAAACAAACAAAACAAACAAAGACAAAACAAGAACTAAGAAATGGAGAAAACGGTTAGTAAACTGTAACATAGACAACAAACAAGTGATCAGCATCAGCTGCAGGAGGTGAGATAAATAATGAGGATAGGTTAGAGAGGAACATTGAACCACATTGTTTTTTCAAACAGTTTGTATGTATATGGTGCTCAGGCACCATATCTGTTTAGACAAATACCAAGAGATAATTATTGGAATGCCAGTTTAAACAGATATGTTTTTAATTTAGTTTTGAAATCTGTGAGCGTAGTTGAGCTGCGGACAACATCCGGTAGTTTATTCCAGAGCTTCGGGGCTCTATATGAGAACGCTCTTCCACCTCTTGTGGATTTACTAACCTTTGTTACAATCAATAGTTCTGCTTCTTGTGATCGGAGAGAGCGAGCTGGAATATATCGTGAGAGGAGACTGCTCAGGTAGGCCGGAGCCAAGCCATTCAGTGCCTTAAAGGCAAGGAGCAGAATCTTGTGGTCAATGCGATATTGTACAGGAAGCCAATGAAGAGAGCCCAAAACCGGTGTAATGTGATCATATTTCTTTGTTCTTGTGAGAACTGCTCAGCTGCTGCGTTCTGGACTAACTGTAATTTTTGTAGTGTGGTGGCTGGACAGCCGGCTAACAGAGCATTACAATAATCCATTCTGGAGGTCATGAAAGCATGCACTAATTTTTCTGCATCTACGATAGACAGCATGTTCCGCACTTTAGCAATATTCCTGAGGTGAAAGAAAGCAGTCTTAGTAACATAAGAGATATGATTCTTAAACGTCAGTTCACTATCTATAATAATGCCAAGATTTTTAACTGTAGTGGAAAAATTAACAGTGTGTCCCCCAGTTCCATATGTAAAGCAGAGAGATTCTGTAATTGCTAATTTATTCACAACGTCATCACTTTTTGGAACGATCTCATTATGATTTCTTACTTTCAAGCAGTGAGATATATGATACCACAGGTTGGATCCCTTCACCCTTGGAATTGTCACGTTACAACTGGCATTTCAGTAATAATTTATTGCATTGCTTCTTGTTTTGCTACTGAATCTGCAAAATTGTTTCCAATTGTTTCTATTCTTTGATCTCTTTATATGTTTGTCACATTTGACTATGCTTAGTTTTTTTTTGTTTGACAGGCACCAATCAATGCTTTGATTTCTGTTTTATGGATAATAGGTTTCCCATTTGTTTTCTTATACCCATTATTGTGCCAAATTTTACCATAGTAAAATGCTACATGCTACAGAATAGCCATAGGCAGAGTCTGTAAAGATTGTTCCTTCTTGGTTGTCTAAGATGTTACAAGCTTCTGTTAATGCTATAAATTCTGCTCTTTGGGCTGACATTATTTATACCTTGAGTGATTTTTATTTCTCTGATGGTGTTAAATTTTAATGGATGTTTGTTCTCAGGTTCTACCACAGCAAAACCCATTTGGCTTTTGCAGTTCCTGAAATTTCACAGCAGTGTGGTTCTCCCTGTTGACAGAAAAACAGTTTTTCTGCTTAATTTTTTGTTTTGAGTACCTTTACAGTCAAGTTGATTTTTTTCAAGTAGTTCCAAATATTTCATTCTTCTTCCTACTAACAGATTAAATCTGTTTTGTTCCTAAATTTTATCTTATTTCTACAGGTGCGCTCAAAACTATTTTAGAACATTTTGAATAAGCCCAAAATTCTGCTGCAAGATTTTTCTCACAGTCTGTGAAGTTGTCCATTCCACGAAGGAAAGTTGAATACCATCCTAGTGGTCTTTGTTTTGTACCTTCTTTTTGATGTAAAATAGCTGTTGCTAATCCTCCCTTGCCTTATGCAACATCTAATTAAAAGGGTTTGTTGTCATTTGGATTTGACAGTTTTGTAGCGATTATCACTTCTTATTTTTAAGTTGGTCAAATTCTTTTGAAGCTTCTTCAGTCCATTTTAAAGGTGCATTTAGTTTTAGTTTGCATTTGTCTGCATACTCTGTGATGTATTCACTGCAGTAGCCTGTTGTTCCCAAAAACCCTAACATTTTCCATAAAAATATATTGTTTAGAAGTTTGTTAAGTATTTTACAGTCTGTATTTTTTTATCTATTATTAATCTTGTTATTTTTATCAGTTCTGAACATTTTTACTATGTTTACCATCTGCTGATTTAACTCATTTAAAGTTTTACACCAATTTACAACACTCCTTCTACAGTTTCCAGAACCACACAATACAATTGTTTATTCAGTTACAATTTGGATTGTAATTTCAGGTTTAACTTTTAAGTAATTGAATTTAAATTTTCATCATTAAAATTTATTTTGCAGATTCTAAATTTCGAAAAATTATCTCAATAATAAATTTCCCTTTGCAGTGCTTAATTTCTCATCTAAGTTCTATAATCTATCTGTGCTTTACTTTGTGTGTTTGAGTTTCTCTTCTAAGAGAGCGCGTAAAGGCGGGGTGAACTTATCAGTCTCTGATGTCACCCCATTTGTCGGCTCTTGCCCGCAGACTGTTACTCTGGAGTCAGCATTGTGGTCTGTCCCTAGTTGCAGTCCATATCCCCTGTCTCCATCCACCCTGAAGGTTTACATTGCTGCGATTTCTACCTATCACCTTCTGGTTGAAGACAACACGTTGGGACGACATGAGTTAACGGTCAGATAACAGGGTTAGACCATCTAGGCAGTTCTTCTTAGAGGACTTCAAGGGTCTTCAATTCGAGCCGCTTGAATCATTAGAGCCTAAATATCTGTCAATTAAGACAGCGCTCCTGGTCGTGTTAGCCTTGATCAAGAGGGTGGGGGATCTTCCGTCACTCTCTGTCGATGAGACCTGCTTAAAGTTCGGACCTGGTCATAGTCATGTTATTCTAAAGCCCTGGCCTGGATATGTGCCCAAGGGTCCTACCATCACATCAAAACTCAGATAGTGAACCTTCAGCTCTGCCCGGAGAGGAGGCAGCATCAGCCCCTGGTCCCAATTGCCCAGTTCGAGCACTGAGGATCTATGTAGAAAGGACCCGGAACCTTAGAAGTTCTGATCAGCTCTTTGTATGCTTTGGAGGACAGCAGACGATAGGGAAGGCTGTCTCCAAACAGAGGTTGGCCCACTGGCAAGTGGAGGCCATCTCTACCGCATACACAGCGTCCGATGTCCCTTGCCCCCTGCAGTTGAGAGCCCACTCTATCAGGGGTGTTGCAGCCTCCTGGGCATTGGCAAGGGGGAATCCACTGGCAGAGATCTGCAAGGCTGCGGGTGCGCTATTTTTGCCCCTGGAGATAACCTCCCCAACAGGCATAGTAGAATTCGTACGTTCTGTCCACGTGTGTGCCCTCTATGGGGGACTACCGGCTGCATATTTTATGATGCCAGGCACGGGAGGGCCGAGCAGTTCCCCAAAAGGCTAACTCTCGAAATCTATTGCTCTAGCTAGCTCCATCTATGCTATCTTCCCTCTGAAAGATCTTTCCCCAGTTGCAGGCGTATTTCCAGAAGTCCCTCAATGAAACCTTGTGTGTTTCACAAGCTTTCAAACTGCCAGAAGTTCTAAATTCAGCCTTCAAGGTGGCGAGAATAGCCTTCGTGCATCTCCCTGCAGCTCTGGGATCGATGCTCCTTACTTTGATATGTGTCGGTATAAGAGAGATTTGCCAATTGCCCATTTAAAATTAAGTCTATACTTAAGGCCAGGGCGGAGGAGGGCCCGTTACGAAAGTAACCATATGGACCAGACCGAAACAGAATGTGAAACCCGGTTTCCTGTTTTGTTGCCATTTAAGAGCCTGAGCTGTTGGATCTTCTTCATTCAATTCATCAGTCCAGGTACAAGGACACAGAGATGGCCCAATGAATGAGCGAGTCCCTCTCTCTCTCCACCCTCATATCCCCTTTTAACAAATCAAAAGCAGATAAGATCCACAGAGAAGCGCGCGAATGCAGGCACAATTATTACACACTTGCTCTAGCGGCAACCAATAGCAGCTCGGCTACCGACAGCGTTATTTTCTAAATTAAACAACTCGCTTTAAACTAAATGGCTGAAACGAAACAATCAAAAGTGTGGCTTCATTACACACAAAATAATTTACACTGCAACGTGCTGCAAATGTTTCACAGCAGTTTCGCGTAAAAGAAGAATCATGTCAAATTTAACGAAACATTTGAGCTCACATGGAGAAAACTTTAAAGCAGTGGGATTCACCCCGTTCGCTGTTCAACCACTTGCGAAAAATAGGTGGCACTGTCGGTGTTGATTATTATGTAAATTTGGTATTTATTAATTAAACATCTGTAGGTAAAAGTAATGTCCCAACCCTCATCATTTTAAAATACATTTTGGTTATCAGGTTTAAATATCTGCCATTAAATTATGTAGTTACATGTTTGTTTGTTTTTGTTTTTACTATTTTAAAATAAAAAGTGAGCTAATTCATGAAACCCATTAACTATAAGCTCTAAGAGCAAAAAATACCATCTTTTTTAGTTTTCATGTAAATAAATGATTACTTTTTATGTGTACTACTGAAATTATTCATTGTTGTTTGTTACGACCTTTAGCTCGGGGTTAATCAGGGTAGACAGGTTAACATTTGTGGTAATTAATTAAATGTGCAGGTGTCAATGAAATAAAAGGAATCAAGAATAACTTCAAAAGTGATATTTAATTACAGTGCAACAAAAATCAACATGAAATAATTAAAGCAAAAACCCAAGGTTAAGAGAAACGACAGAGAAAAATAAATATAAACTCTCTAAAGAATTAATTCCTAATAAACCTAACTAACTACTCTCACTAGAAAGATAATAGAAAAAGAGGCGCTCACTGCTTACCTAGTGTGTTAGACATGGAGTATTCCTGCAACAACCCTGTATGTGTCACGTGACATTCTTCTCTTTTCTCACTATCCTGGGGAGATATGTGAGGACGCACCCGTTCAGCACAGCATCTTTTAAACTCCGTGCTTGCTTCAGGATTCGTGAGCGGTGTTGGTTACGTCAGCCAGGTGTTTAAAAATGACATTTATATCAATGAATCACCAAAAGGCAAAGGTGGAAAATGAGAGCGCAAACATCGAAGAGAGGGAGAGAGAGAGGGTGCGCGCACACGAAAGAGATCGCAAACAGGAAAGAAAACACAAAGGCACACAGTGCTGTAACATTAATAAGTGAAAGTCCAAGATGTTTTTGTAAGAGTTTGTATCAGTATTGGTATGGGGTGATTCCAATTTCTGAAAGTTTCACCCAGCCCTGATCCCAGCTTCAGCCATACAAATCACAAACAGGGGTCACTGATTGTGATGACAACAGCAGCAATCTTTCCACATGTTATTAGTGAGCTAATGTAATGTTGATCACAAATCTTACATTCATGCTAACAAATGATCAAACAATTTGAACCGGTTAGTTTGTTTATGTTTGTTGTTGTATTGTCTATTTACTTACTACTGTAAAATTGAAATATATTGTTACATTTTAAGCATTACATTTTTTGTTCAATAAATTGTATTCCTGAGCCATCTGCATAATTTTGCGTCTTTTGTAAAGTATCGGTTCAGGGCACTGTTATCGTTTTAAAAGCATCATTTTTTTTGCATCGGTGTCAGAACCACTCCAAACGATACCAACCCTTTTTTTAATAGAGTCACGCTGATACTATTGAAGGTTCAATCAAATCACCATACTATCATTTCTTGTAAATTAGCATAATTATTTTAAGCCACACCATGCACTTCACTACAGAAACTTTAAAGTGAAATATTTTAAAATCAAAGAGACCTACCATTCGGTTGTTGTATCCTAACCTTAGCAGAGAGGGACAAATGATGAGTTAATTAGGCCACATCCACTTTTAAAACCTAAACTTCACAGTCAAATATCTCAGAAATTAAGTTACTTACAGTTGAGTCGGTTGTTTTATTCAAACCCTAATGAAGCTTAGACTTTACTATGGTGGGAAATTTGTATAAACATTTGTTCATGCCCACTTTGCCTTCATAAGCTTAAAAGTCAAATATCTCAAAAACAAAGTGACCTAGAAGTAAGGCAGTTGTTTCATCTCAACCCTAGTGGAGGGTGGATTTTTTATATGATACCTAATTTACTTTAATAAAAAGGCAAAACCCACTTTCCACAAAAACTTTAAAGTTAAATATCTAAAAACAAAAGTCACCCAGATGTGGTAGTTGTTTTATCATGACCCTAGTCATGACCGGAAAGATGGCGCAGTGGTGGAGTTGGTCATTCTGTAACTGGAAAGTTGGCTGTTTGATCCTGCTAGGGCCATTCTGCCATTGTTTTCCTGGGCGAGCCACTTCACCCACATTGCCCTGTTTGGATGTGTGTGACTGGTGGTGTGTGATTGGTGGATGTGTGTGATTGGTGGTGTGAGTTTGGTGGTGGGCAGGAGGCCGTAGGCGCAGAATGGCAGCCACGTCCTGTCAGACTGCCCCAGGGCAGCTGAGGGCTACCAGGGTAGCTTATCACCAGCAGAGAGTGAATGTGGAGTGAATGAATAATGCTCTGATAATTGTAAAGCGTCTTTGAGTGTCTTGAAAAGAGTTATATAAATTGAAGGCATTATTATTATTATTATTAGTGGAGAGGGTATTTTAACATTATGCCATAAATTTGCATAAATGATTTAAGCCACACCCCCTTTTCGACAGAAACGTCAAAGTAAAATATCTCAGAAATGAAGCAACATGAGGTTTTGGGGTTGATTTATCTTGAACATATCCAAAAGATATATAACATGACATATAGTTTCATTTTACCAGCTTTCTTAAAATACAGCTCCTCTGATCTTGCTCAAGTCAACATCTTTTGGTTGAGTTCAAACCGAGAATCTCATAGAAAATATAAACTGCTGGCAAAAACATATGCAAAAAGTTGTTGTTTAATCGTAATTCTAGTGGTGAATGGACTTTAACATGATGGTAAATTTGCATAAATTAAAATGGTCTTGTCCACTTTTCAACAAAAACTTCAGTGTCAAACAGTTTCACTTAAACTTAAGTCAAATATCTGAAAAACAAGCAACCTACTGGCATGGTAGCTGTGTCATCTTTGCCCCATTTGAGAGTGGAACTTATCATACCAAACGTGCATTAGTTTATACTTAAAAGTCAAATATTTTGAAAATAAGTGATGCACAAATGCATCTTGTGGTGTAATGTGGATTTTAATATGATGTAATATTAGCATACATTAATTAAGCCTCACCCACTAGACTTACAAAACCCTAAAACTAAAATACTAAATACTAAAACCTAAAATACTTTTGCACTGATTCAAATTTTAAACATTGAAAATGTAACAATTAAAACAATTAAACATTTTCCCACCTTAGCAAAGCTTTATTAAACTTTTAAAGATTGGCTTTCTCAAGCCAAAATAAAGTTTGCTATTCAAACTTTAAAATCTAGATTTTATTGTTTTGTTTATCGACAGATTCTGCACAGGTTCAGTGTATCCAGTCCTACTCCTCTCAGGAGCCTGATGAACTTTCTGTTGAGATGGCAGATGTGTTGCACCTTTTGGAGTGCACAGATGATGGTGAGAGAGCACACAAACTTCGATACATGTTGCACTGGCCTTTTAATAATTTAGTTTAGTAATAATTTTTTTATTTACTGTGCAAGTATATCACTGCATCAGATTCATGCATAATGAGCAATAGAGAGAGTATATTTCTGTGCACAATGCAGGGTCTAGAATATAATTTATTATTATTGCAAAAGACATTTCTGACTTTTGTAAGCCATCAGATTACATCAGACTTTCAGTCAAACTTTTTTGCAGAAAATGCAGATCAGTGAATCACATGATCAATACCTTCCTTTCCAGCTTTCCCCCCACCCTATCTTTAAACTCACACCCACAACGATGGTGAGTGCAAAAACCATGTCTCCAACTGAACAGGCGTAACACCAACAACCTATACAAATAACATTACACGCTTATCTAACGATCATACACTAACTCGACAGAGTTAACTCAACCATGCATGCAGATTTCAACGATGACGTGACAACACTCTCCTCTAATAAGAGGTAACAACATTGAGATGGGTTGATACAATGTTTTTATATCGTCTTTCTAATTATGTATGATGCCGGAACCAGACCAAAAATAGCACATGCTTACTGTTAAGTAACTTAAGAATATGTCGAATTCACTCAAATCAACATCAGAGTGTGGTTTAAATCTAGTTTTTGTTTTAAATTGTGGTGTGGGAGATATTCTTCTGATAAGACCTAATTGAACTAATTGTTTTGGCTCGTATTTAGCACATTCCTAAAAGTTAAAAATCTATTTCCACCATCAGTCTATCGATCGGTTTATCCCAATCTGCTACGTCATCCTAACTGGTTAATAAGATCGCTGGTTAGACATGATGCATTTAGTTATTACACTTATTTCTCAGTTTAAGGACTTATGTTTGTGTTGTTAAGTGTTATAACTTTTTTCCAGAACAAGAAAGCGTGTTTATTAAGTATCCTTTTTTAACTCTACTTTCAGTCACCATTTATAGGCTGCGGGTCAATAAAGGTGTGACCGTGTTAAAAATCGGATGAAGTTATCATTTGTGATCATTATTTCTGAAAGGCCTGGTCTGAGCATGTCAAAGTGGGAGAAATTGTCTTAACAGCGTATACATAGAATTGCGATATGTAGCACAATTTATAAGCTTGTTCAACTAAAACGTAAAAGTTATGTGGTGATTGTCCATGCGGTTTACAGTGTGGAACTACGTTCAAATCACTTTGTAAAATAATGCAAAAACTGAAATGCTAAAGTGTGTAAGCTGTATGTGATATACACAGACAATACATGTGATTAAACACATTTTCGTACATGATGGCCAAAACCATATTGTATTGTTGTTCAAGTTACAAGTAGAAATTTTTATATATTAAGGGTACAAAATGATACATTGAATTTCTAATTAAATGTCTGACCAGACAAGTTATTACATTTACATTTATGCATTTTGGCAGATGCTTTTGTCCAAAGCGACTTACATTAGGGGAGAGACAATATGCAATCTGTTACACCGTCAAAGTCTATCTCAGCTTCTCATAATATAATTGTATCAACTGATCAATAAACCTAAGCAGTGAGGAAGTAGAGGAAGAAAATAAAGACAGAGGTGGGAAAAAAGAAGGTAGTTTTTTTTTTTGTAGTAGGTGTTCTCTGAAGAGAAGAGTTTTCAGTTGCTTTTTGAAAGCTGTTAGTGTTGTTGCTTTCCTGACTGGATCAGGGAGTTTGTTCCACCATCCAGGGACAGTGAAAGAGAAGGTTCTGCTGAGAGATCTTCTGCCCTTGTGGGAAGGAACCACAAGTCGCTGTTCCTTCTCTGAGCGCAGGCTTCTGGAGGGCATGTAGGAGCGTATGAGCTCATGGCTCATGGGCTGATCTGGAGATAGTTTTGTATGCCAGCGTTAGCGATTTGAATTTAACCCGAGCTGCAATGGGGAGCCAATGAAGAGTGATGAAGAGTGGAGTAACATGAGCTCGTTTCGGTTCCTTGAAGATAAGACGAGCTGCAGAGTTCTGGATCATCTGCAGAGGTTTGAGCGTATTTAATGGAAATTAAATAAAGCGTATTTAATTACAATTAACATTTTTATGTAAAATTAAGTTTTGTACATTTATTTACATTAAACTATTAATGTTACATACAATTTTACTCTATTATCGAATTATTCAACTAACACAATTATGCATTTTCTAAAATTTAGCAGAAACTTTTATTTTAACACTAAACAATTTTTTCACGTATATGATCAAATTTATTTTACTTTTTAACCTCATCTACATTAACAGCTGTTTTTATCAGGGCCAACTTATACGTAAGATTATACGTATGATAACACTTCTCACCAGGATCGGACCTGGTGAGAATATCTGGAAATGTTTAAGTGTTGAAACGGTTTGTGTTTCAACTGGTGAATTTTACATGGACGTGATAAAAATCTTTCCGCTTTGATCTGAGAAGGAGGTAAACTGGGGGTTAGTGCATAGTTGCACAGTGCCAATGTTTGCTTGAAAGAGTGCGCCCCACATATCACTGCCTGGTGCTGTGAGAAAAAAGCATTACAAATAAAGATGTAATGTAAAAAGAGAGAAAAATAGAAAGAGAAAACTGTGGAGTATCATCAAATAAGTTTTGTTATAACAAAAAATTAACATTCCTTCATTTGAAAAATATAAATTTTGTGTGTTGGCGGTGTGTCATTTGTCAGTAGACTGCAGGGGTGAAAATGTTATCATACGTATAAGTTGCCCCTGAAAAAATCAGACCAGACTTTAATGAAGGTATTAATGTGGATGACGTTAAAAAGTAAAAGAAAAGTTTATCATATATGTGAAAATATTGTTTAGTGTTAAAATAAAGTTTAGGAAAAATGTATTTGACAACAAACATTTTGTGAACAACAACTTTTCGTCGAAAATATTTTAGGTTTGTACGGAAAAAAACCATGAGAATGAAAAGACTGTCGCTTTCCTATGGTTTACAAAAATCATATGCCTTAGTTACTTACCTCTGCAGTAAAACAGAGTATCATCGAATTGGTTTATGTGATAAAAAAAAAACATCCTTGTCAAAGGTGTACATATCCATAAAATTGAAAATGACGTTAACCTGAAGAAAGCATCAGACCAAACTTTTTGTGAAAGTGTACAGAGTTAAAAACGTTTATGTAAAAACTAAACGTGTACAAATTAAAGGCATCTGAACAAAGTATTTGTAGTTATGCATTGGGGTAAACCTCAAACTTTATCATCTCACACTCGATAAAGCAAAGTTTTTGATGTGGCTTATGTTACACTAAAAACACATTGTTGTTAAAAAGGTGGTTATCATGGTAAAAAGTTGAATGCATGTACAAATTGAAGGTATTCAAGCAAAATATTTATGAAAGAGTTTACGTAGTGGGTAAAAAAAAACATCTAAAATGTTTATCATCTAACTCTTGTAAAGATTGTTTGGTATTAAACCAAATATTATTTCTGCTAACTTTTATACAATTTTTCATAACCAACAATAACTAAACATTCCTGAGTCATCCTTTTTTTTCCCAGATCAGCACCAGAAAGTCAGACCTTCGATAGTTAGGGGTCGAGCACCGAAGGTGCAAGAACCCTATTGTTTCTCAAAAAAAAATCTTATTTATTTATTTTTATTCTTATTCTGGAAGTCATTGCTGGCACTTTTGGGTACCTGAACATTTATGAAAAGTCCCAGATTTTTGCACACGCCTCAGACCTGGTGAAAAATTTCATAAAATGTTTGTCCCAAAACGGATTAAAAAGAAATGGTTCTATAGCACCACCTAACACGTTTTTGCAGCTGTTGCACAACCAGTTTGTCGTAGGTGGATGAAATTTGTTACACATGTGTACAGTACCAAGGTGTAACTTTTACTAATATAAAGCCTTTTTCCAAAATCGTCAGGAGGTCGGATATTTCGCAAAAACCTCTAAAAAAGGGCGTTTTTGCTCGTTCTACACTTTGACGAACTCCTCCCACAGATTTTATCCAAACATCTCCAAACTTCTTGAGTTAAGGCATACGGCATGTGATATTGAGAAGCTTTTTTGACTATCATAAAGTATGTGGTCGTGGCGGCAGGGCAATGTCCAAATTTCGACTTGAAACAGGAAGTTGTTATAACTCAGGCATAGAATATCCGATCCAGATCAAACTTGTCTCATTCTTATCGTAAGTACGAGAGTTTTTTTCACTCTCTTACACTGTAAATAAACCATAATTTTTGCACGTTACATCAGCGAGTGTGCCATCATTTTTTTTAGGTTTTCTCGATTAATATACTTTTGAGAACCCCACTACGAGCCTTCCGGGTTCGTAAACCTCACAATTGGTGTCAGAAGTGGGATGGCAACTCGCAAGACATCTACGAGAGGCAGGAAGCCAAAAGTGCAGCTTCGATCGCAGACTGCAGCTCTTATCGAAGAGGATGTGGCCTGGGCGTCTCCTGAGTCTACGGAGGCGGAGTTAGAGGATGAACTTCCTCCCGTTCGACCCAAGTCCACATCACCGCAAGTCACAAAGTCTGACTCTTTTTCTGAAGCGACGACTTCATCTACTGGAGGTGGGATGTATGCATTAATGAGGGACTTCCTTGACTCACAAGCACAGCGAGAGCAGCGTTACCTGATGGAGCTACAGAGGTTTAAAGAGTCAATGCTGCAAGCTGTCCGGCCAGCTGAGGGGTCGAGTGATGCAGAAAATCCACGATTGGGGTTGCCAACTCCAACAGCACGACGACACTCATCTTTCCAGAGATATACAGACCTAAGGTATAACAGCCAGCCAATGTTGCGTACAGAGCCGAAGTTGCCAGTCTTCCAGCAGGGGGAGGACATAGAGAACTTCTTGCACCGGTTCGAGCGACTAGCCAAAACCTGGAGGTGGCCTGAGGAGGAGTGGAGCTTCCGCTTGGTGCCACTGTTGACGGGACAGGCACTTGAGGCGTACTTGGCCATGGACGAGTAGGAGAGTCGCTTACTGAGACTTATCATCGGCTGCGAAACCTTTATCGGCGTTGGGTGAAACCTGACATTTCTTCAAAAGAGGAAATTGGTGAGACGATTGTCTTGGAGCAGTTACTCCGGGTCCTGCCACATGAAGTGCGGATGTGGGTAAAGGAGCATGAGCCATCAACAGGACTTGAGGCTGCGAAGCTGGCACAGCAGTATATTAACGCTCACCGAGGCATTCAGCGGTCTCAACCACTTAAAGGTACTGTTAAAAACTTTGCAAGTAACCGCATTGAACTTAAACATGCTCCAACACAGAACACTGGCACTGGAAAGGGGTTGGTGTGCTTTCACTGCCAGCAGCCTGGGCACAAAGCTCTGGTGTGTCCTGTGCTAAAAGCTAAACTGACTGGATTTTGCTATGTTCCAAGGGAAGGGGACAGTGACAGTATTAATGCTCACCAAGTGCAGTATGTAAAAGCTTCTGTGAATGGATGTAACGTAAATGCCATGGTGGACACTGGTAGCTCAATGTCATTGATAAAGCGGTGTCATGTCACACATGTACCTTATACAACTATGGTCAATGTACAATGTGTGCATGGTGATGTAAAACAGTACCCACAAATTGAAGTAAATGTGGGGGTACAAGACCAAGGGTATTTATTGAATGTTGCTGTTGTTGATGACCTACCTGCTGATATGATTTTGGGTAGAGATATACCAGTGTTAAGTGAACTGTTAAACATGGATTGTGGTACAAAAATGCTTGGGAATGCCGCACTGTCATGTCCGGTGGTAACACAAAACTGGTCTGCAGCCGTTGCCTGACTTCCATGATAGTTTGTTGCAAGGCGGGACCAAAGGCCCCAAAAAAAACACGCCGCCAAAAGCGGCTGGAGAAAGGACTTGGTACCCCAGTCCCGGAAACACAACCCGAAGGTCTGTTAACTTCTAGTTGGGAAATCCTGAAGGACATTGCTAGCCTGCAGAAGGCTGATAAAACATTGAAGGGGTTATTTGCTAAGGCTAATGAGAACAAAATAGACTTATGTGGAGAAAAGTATGTAATAATTAATGATGTTTTGTACATGCAAACCGATGAATCCACACGTTTGGTTGTCCCTACATGTTGTCGTCCTGTGGTTTTATCTGTAGCACATAACATACCTTGGGCAGGGCACCTTGCATTCCAAAAGACCTATGCACGCATTAGTTCTCGTTTCATATGGCCTTCCATGTACACTGATGTACAGATTTATTGTACTACCTGCCCCACCTGTCAAAAGACAAGCACTGTGCGTCACCAGGGTAAGGCCCCATTACTTCCTTTGCCTGTGATCTCTGTGCCGTTTCAGCGCATTGCAATGGATATCGTGGGCCCACTGGAGAGGAGTACATCTGGACATCAGTACATTCTGGTCATCAGTGACTATGCCACCAGGTACACTGAGGCTTTCCCTCTGCGATCCATCACAACCACCAAGGTAATCAATGCCCTAATACAGATGTTCTCTAGAGTGGGAATACCTAATGAAATACTTACAGACCAAGGAACCAACTTTACGTCCCGACTGATGAAGATGATGCATCGTCAACTGGGCATTACTGCAATCAAGACCACCCCATACCACCCACAGACGGACTAGTAGAGCGGTTCAACCAAACGCTGAAGAATATGCTTAGCAAGTTTGTGTCAGAGACTGGGAAGGACTGAGATAAATGGCTACCGTTTCTGACGTTTGCCTACAGGGAGGTGCCTCAAGCTTCTACGGGATTTTCTCCTTTTGAGCTCCTGTTTGGATGGCGGGTGCAAGGACCACTGGATCTCCTGCGAAAGAACTGGGAGGCCACTTCTTCGGATGGGATAACTGAGAAGGCAAAAGGTATTGTTCAGTACGTCCTTGAGATGAGAGACCGCCTGGAGACCTACAGGGAAAAGGCCCAAGAGAACCTCAAGAAGGCCCAAAAGACACAGAAACTGTGGTATGACCAGAATGCCCGAACTCGTGAACTGCTGCCAGGACAGAAGGTGTTGTTACTGCTTCCCACCTCAACGAATCAACTACTTGTGAAGTGGCAAGGGCCCTATACAGTGCTTCGAAGACAGGGACCAGTAACTTACGAAGTCCATCACCCTGATAAAGGCAAAGAAAAGCAAATATATCATATTAATCTATTGAAAGAGTGGAAGGAGCCACCTAACAAGGAGACATCGTTGCTGATCAGGAGTGGAGGAGGTAGAGGAGGAGGATCTACTGGAGCCGAGAGGTGCAGAGCCAGGACAAACCACAGGAGTGGTGCTGAGTCATCTGGAAGAATCCAGGCAAGCTGAGCTACATCACCTCATGAACCAGTATTCTGGGTTATTTCGTCAGAGGCCTGGACGAACTGACCTAGTGGAGCACCGAATCCAGCTGGTTAACCAAA
Source organism: Danionella dracula (assembly GCA_900490495.1). Taxonomy (NCBI): domain Eukaryota; kingdom Metazoa; phylum Chordata; class Actinopteri; order Cypriniformes; family Danionidae; genus Danionella; species Danionella dracula. Next base: position 1,471,923 of record UELW01000478.1, read on the forward strand.
CCCCCTCAAGACAGCGACCATACAGGGTTCCTGAGAGTCTGGTGAAACCACTCAAGACAGAAATTGAAACCATGATCAAACTGGGAGTGATTGAGCCCTCAACAAGTGAGTGGAGTAGCCCAGTTGTCATTGTTCCAAAAAAAAGATGGTACCCTGCGGATATGCATCGACTTCCGAAAACTGAACGCACAGTCAAGGTTTGATGTGTATCCAATGCCATGGTTGGATGATTTGCTGGAGAGGATTGGCCAAGCAAAATTCCTTACCACACTGGACTTGTGCAAAGGGTACTGGCAATTGCCCTTGGAAGAGGAGTTCAGACAGTATACAGCATTCTGTACACCCATGGGACTATACCACTTCAAGGTTCTACCTTTTGGCCTTCATGGGGCACCAGCCACTTTCCAGCGGCTAATGGATCAAGTGCTGAGGGGATGTGAAGAGTGGTCTGCAGCCTACCTCGATGATGTAGTCATCTACAGCTCATCCTGGGAAGACCACCTGCAACACCTAAAACAGACCCTTGACAAAATTCAAGCAGCAGGTTTGACCCTCAATGTCAGCAAGTGTGAGTGGGCCAAGGCACAGACCAATTACCTGGGATATCGCCTAGGAAATGGAGAGTTGCGTCCTCAAGTGGATAAGGTGGAAGCAGTACAACACAGCCCAAGACCATCAACGCGGAAGGAAGTTCGGTTATTTCTTGGTCTGGTGGGATGTACCGGAGGTTTCTCCCTGACTTCTCGTCGACTGCAGTCCCCTTAACCAACTTGCTGTGCAAACAGGCCAAGAATCCGATTCAGTGGTCACAAGAGTGCGAAAAGGCATTTACAACGCTAAAGAATCAATTATGTTCAGAATCTGTACTCAAGAGGTCAGACTTTACCCAGCCATTTTCCGTCCAAGTGGATGCTTCTGCAGTAGGGGTCGGGGCAGTCCTCATACAGAAAGATGTGGGACAAAACAGGCCAGTGGCATATATCAGCAGAAAGCTACTTCCACGAGAATCCCAGTATTCCACCATGGAGAAAGAAGGACTGGCAATAAAGTGGGCATTGGAGAGTCTACTTGTTGGGCAGAGAATTTACGTTAGAGACAGACCACCGAGCACTAACCTGGATTTACAGCATGAAAGACCATAATGTCCGAGTGACAAGGTGGTATCTGTCTCTACAGCCATACAAGTTCAAAGTTGTCCATCGACCAGGATCCCAGAACAGGACAGCCGACTACCTTTCGAGGTACCCGAGTGGCAGCCGGCTTGGAGAGGGGGAAGGTGATGTGATGAGGTGACTTGACCCTGGCTGATAAACAGTGCTTTACATTGAAACACATTCACTTACCTACGTTATAGATTAAAGCCTGAGGCGATTCGGGTGCACACGTCCACTGCCGGCACATCGGTTCACACACACACAAACACATCCACAAACGGACTTCGCCATCTCCATCCATAAGGCACGCTATTGCCACAAATTGAGTGTTTAATGTTTTCGGTTTGTTTGCATCTAAATAGTTACGGTTGTTATTTGTTTAATATTTACCGCGTCTGTGTCTCTCTTTCGTTGGTCTTCCTGGTTGCTCTTCCATCAGCCGGTCAAACAGAGTGCCTCCCCGTGGCCTGGCTAAATAGTGCCAAGTTCACTGTGGAGCGCTCCGGAGCAGTCGGAAGCCGACTCGTCCATTGTCTTCTGGATAAGGGGGGGGGGGGGATTTGTTTGTATTTATCTTTATTTATCTATATGTTTATGTTGATCTATTGTATTATACTTTGATTACTTGTGACTGGTTGGGGTTTGATGTGTTTTAAATCATATAAATTAACTTTGAGAACATGTACGAATGTTATACTTACCTGTTAATATGTGCAGGTTGGTTTATGTTAAAGGGGCGGGGCTTCCCCTTTAAAAGGGAGCCCAAACCCCAAATCAGGAGAGAGTTATCCTGGCAGGCGAGCGAGCTACTGTGGTGCCGTAAGGAAATTGTGATTTGTCGATTATTAAGAGTGGTTGGACATATATCGTTTGTTGAATGTTTATTGGGTTGCTGTTTAATTATTCTTTTATTTTTGGTTGTTTTGTTACTTTGCTGGGTTTTGATTTATCTTGGTTTTTTTCACTCTCGTACACTGTAAATAAACCATCATTTTTGCACGTTACATTAGCGAGTGTGCCATAATTTTTTTGAGGTTTTCTCGATTAATATACTTTTGAGAACCCACTACGAGCCTTCCGGGTTCATAAACCTCACAATGGCGGCGGTGCACACGGCTCCTCTCTGCCTTTTGTTCGGTGTTAGTCTTACTCGTGTATTCCTACTGTCCTACTTCGCTAATCTAATGCGAAGATACTCCCGTGAGGTTCTTCTTTCCATCAGCGGAACCACATTAATGGACCATTTTCCGACGAACGTAGACAAGCTACGTGAATACGGTCTGCTCCGGAGGCCCGCTCCAACACCGACCCCCACCCACAGGGGGTGCTTGAGGAAACAAAAGAGGGGGAAGCGCGGAGGCGTCCGAGCTAGGCTAGCGGCTAGCCCTCACCGGCCAGCTATCCCGACCATCACGCTGCCCAACGTATGATCGCTAGACAACAAACTGGACTGCATCCGCCTACTCCGCACAACATATAAGTCAGTGAATGACTGCTGTGTCTTTATTTTCGTGGAAACATGGCTAACTGACAGTGTCCCAGACTGTGCTATTCAGCTAGCGGGGCTAGCATGCTACCGGGCCGACAGGACGCTCGTCGAGGGGGGGGAAGTCCCGCGGAGGAGGTCTGTGTGTCTACATCAGTGATTCCTGGTGCAGTGACGCTCGTGTGGTTCATCAACACTGCTCACCTCTAGCGGAGTTTTTGTTTGTCAAATATCGGCCATTCTACCTGCCGAGGGAAATTAACTCAATACTGCTGGTAGCAACATACATCCCTCCCAGCTCCTCCACCAACAGAAGTGAGGCTCTGTATGAACTCTACCAGCACGTCAGTGAGCAGCAGACAGCTCTCCCAGATGCCTTCCTCATCCTGGCCGGGGACTTCAACCATGCAAACCCCAAAAGTGTGTTTCCACAACTCCATGGACATATTAACTTCCCCACTAGAGGTACTAACATCCTGGACAACGTCTACACCACACTCAAAGGAGCCTACAAAGCCCTCTCCCTCCCCCACCTGGGCGCCTCAGACCACTCCACGGTCATGGTTATGCCAGCATACAGGCCTATGGTAAAAGTAACGAGACCAGCTACAAAGGTGGTACGGGTGTGGCCTGACGGATCCATGGATGCTCTTCAGGACTGCTTCTCCATCACCGATTGGAGTATCTTCAAACAAGCAGCCACCTACAATTACATCACTGACCTCCAGGAGTACTCGGAGACCGTCACATCCTACATGAGGAAGTGCATGGACGACGTCACAGTCACCAGAACTGTCACCCTTCGGGCCAACCAGAAACCATGGTTAACAGGGGATGTCCACAGACTCTGGAGGGCTAGGAACGCTGCCTTCAGAGCCGGAGATGAGGTTGGTCTGAGAACAGCCAGGGCCAACCTGTCCCGTCGAATCAGACTAGCCAAGAGGGAGTACTCCAGGAGGATAGCCAACTGCTTCAGCGATAGCAGAGACACCAGGAACCTGTGGCGAGGGATGCATACCATCACAGACTATAAGCCCTTTCCACAGACCTGTGAATCCTCCGCTCCACTGCTGGAGCAGCTAAACAATTTTTTTGCTCGCTTTGAGGCTGACAACTGCACCCCAGCACAAAAGTCTCCCCCTACACCCGGTGACCTGGTGCTGACGCTATCCCCTGACAGCGTGAGACGCTCACTCAAAGGGATAAAGGTACGGAAAGCCCCAGGACCTGACAACATCCCTGGATGTGTCCTGCGAGACTGTGCTGACGAGCTCACAGAAGTCATCACCGACATCTTCAACATCTCGCTGATCCAGGCTGTTGTTCCCACATGCCTCAAACCCACCACCATCACTCCGGTCCCCAAGAAGGCATCACCCTCCTGCTACAACGACAACCGCCCGATTGCACTCACCCCCATCCTCATGAAGTGCTTTGAGCGGCTAGTCATGCGACACATCAAGTCTGCCCTCCCCCCCACTCTGGATACCACCCTACCAGTTTGCATATCGGTCCAACCGCTCCACAGATGATGCCATCTCCACTGCCCTCCATTCAGCCCTCACCCACCTGGAAACCAAAAACTCGTACATTAGAATGCTGTTCATCGACTTCAGCTCGACATTCAATACCATCATCCCCCAACAGCTCATCCATAAGCTGGACCAACTGGGTCTTAACACCTCCCTGTGTAACTAGCTGCTGGACTTTTTGACAGGAAGACCACAGTCAGTCAGAGTCGGCAGCAACTCATCCAGCACCATCATGCTGAACACCGAAGCCCCCCAAGGATGTGTGCTGAGCCCCCTCCTCTTCACCCTGCTGACTTATGACTGCACTCCTACTTCCAGCTCCAGCCTCTTCATTAAATTTGCAGATGACACGACGGTGGTTGGTACATTAACAACAGTGACGAGTCAGCCTACAGGAGCGAGGTTAGCAGGCTGGCTGCGTGGTGCAAGAGCAACAATCTCCACCTGAATGTGGAGAAGACGGAGATCATTGTGGACTATAGGAGAGCACACACCCAGCATGCTCCATTAACCATCAATGGTGCTGCAGTGGAAAGGGTGAGCAGCACCAAGTTCCTGGGTGTGCACATCTTCGAAGACCTCTCATGGAACCATCACACCACATCCCTCGTCATAAAAGCCCAACAACGCCTGTACTTCCTCCAAAAACTGAGAAGGGCAAGAGCTCCACCCCCCATCATGCTCTCATTCTACAGCGGGGCCATTGAAAGCATCCTGACTAGCTCCATCACTGTCTGGTACGGTTCCTGCAGTGCGACCTGCTGGAAGTCCCTACAGCGAGTTGTGAAGTCAGCTGAGAAGATTATTGGAGTCTCCCTCACTGGCCTGTCAGCCATTTATCACTCCCGCCTCACGCGCAAAGCCATGAGGATAGCAGGTGACCCATCCCACCCATCCCACTGCCACTTCAGGTTGCTGCCATCGGGGAGAAGACTGCGGAGTCTTCGGGCCAGAACCAGCAGGCTCAAGGACAGTTTCCTCCACCGGGCAGTCAGGAAACTCAACTCCCTCCCAGTCCTACCCTCCCTACCCAAATCCCCTGCTGCTACGAATTTGGACTGAACCTCACACCTGTACTCTATCTTAAACCTTTCTTTGCACTATTAGCACTTTATGGGTTGTTATTAGCACTTTATGGGTTGTATTAGCACTTTATGGGTTGTCACTTACGGGTATTATAGTATATTATTCTACACTGTGGGTTGAGAGGACTGTAATTTCAAATGTGTTGTATTCCATTCGTATATAGCACACTTGACAATAAAGCTGACTTGAACTTGAACTTGTAAGTCCAAGCCCGAAATCAGGCGTAAGACAACAAACATCATCTATCATAGCGCCACCTAGTGGTGAGTATTGAAAGCATGTGCTTTATAGTTTTACGCTTCTGTTTCAGAAGTGTATTGCATACACACTTAAAACTTGTCACATGCGTGTAGGACCTTAAGACCAAAAAAGTCTATTGGGTCGAGTTTCTAAAAAGTTATCAAAAGCTACGTCAAACGGTCTTGGGGTGGCGCTCTACAGCGCCACCTAAAGCGGTTTTGTAGCTGTTGCGCAACTAGTTTGTCGTAGGCAAATGAAATTTAATACACATATGTAAATGACCAAGCTGCAACTTTCACTAGTATAAACCCTGTTTCCAAAATCGACGGGAAGACGGATATTTCGCAAAAACCTCTAAAAGTCTGCATTTTTCCTCATTTTATACTTTGACTAAATCCTACTAGGCGAAATGTCCGATCAAGCTGAAAATTGGTGTGGTTACTCATAACGCAATAAGGAAAAAAAGTTATCAAAAGCTAAGAAGTACGTCAAATGGTCTTTGGGGTGGCGCCCCACCAAAGTTCACCCTTCAAAAATGTGCAAAACATTTTACATATTTTTGGCCCAAGATCTCCAGGCTGAACGCATAGTTTGTGGGGTCATGCCGGGATGATACCCCGCAGCCCCCTCCTATCCCGTTCTTCCCAGAAGTGCATCTGGAACTGACCCAACTTGCAAGGCACCTCTTAAAGCGAGGTTGGTCTGTCTCCCCTCTCTCATTCCCATTAGTAGCTAGGGGGTACGAAGCGATTCCCAGGTAGAGCAGGCGCTGGTGTTGCACTTATGCCTGGGTAGCCCTTCATCCTGGCGTGAACAACCAAGGCCTACATCCCGCCAGCTAAGCCTGTCATTGGATCTGACTTCGAGGGCTTACGCTGCAGCGGAGGGTCTGGGAGAATTCATGACACCATGTAGGAAGAGACGTGGCAGATCCACTTCTAAGTCGGCGCCACCACCTGCTCGACGCCATAGAAAACCTCCTCAGTCCTCCCCTGATCATCAGCCCCCATATCGAAGATGTCAACCAAGAGCAGCTACAAGGAGTCGACGAAGGAGCAGTCCTGTCTAGGGGCCCTCCCAACATCATCAGGAGAATAGGGTCCATCATAAGTGGTCCTACGACAAGCCGCCCAGGGAGTCCAGCTGCTACATGGGCCTCGCCACCAGTCCACCCCCCCTTGGAGGGAGGGGGTGGCACCACCATCAAGCAGCGGACCCACAGGTCAGATCTCAGTTTTTTATTAAATATGTAAAACGTGAACTCCCTGGGTTATGTCAGCGGCCAGGAGGCTTGTATTGCTCTCAGCTTCCGTGTCAGCATCAGCAAGTAGGACCTCCTTGGCTGGAACCGGATGCTGCTCCAGGGGATTGGTTTTCCACAATAGATCGGAAGGATGCATATTTTCACATGAATATTGTAGGAATACAAATTTCAGAACTATGATTTTAAAACATAACTCTTTCATATCGCAATCACTTTTTAGCACTATTGTATCATTTGTGTCTGTGACCTTATCTGGATTGCTTACGCTTTGATGTGACACCCCCACTGAGACTCAGGCTCCTTAAGGTCTGGGAACATCTTGATAGGTACCTTCTCGTGCTATGTAAGACTGACCTTTCGTTGACATCATGAATATCTATGGCTGGGCTCCTCCTTGGGGGTGCATCCTAATAGTGTTAAAAACCCAATGTAACCCATCGCTTAGTTAGATTTTTGGAAGACTGCAGCGCTCAACATTAAACTTGTAATACCCCAAAAATCTCCTGGTCTTATATTTGTGAGTTTCCTACAATATACTCCCTCGCCACAGACCCTTTCTTTGGTTTGGCCTCGAAAGTCGAGTGTATTAGTACTGCGTCTTCCCTTTGGGCTTGTCTCTGTCCCCTCACACCTTTTACAAAGTGATCGAGGCAGGTTTAGTACTGTTAATACGGGAAGGGGTTCGATGCCTGGCTTACTTGGCTGATACTGGCCCAGATGCTGTCCCAGTTGATTCGCCACATCTGGCGCTTCGGATCAACTCAGAAAATCTGGCTTAATCTACACTTAACCGGACCTAAGCATCACCCTGTGTGACATCAACATATGCAATATACTCACTTTATTTCACTTTACATGGACAATAACCTTATAGGTGAAAAAACTATGATTGCTGTGCAATTGCGATTTTAACACTATACATTGTCTAGCTCTTAAACAGAACTGCCACCCCACCTACCTCCCCCCTCTCTTCTTTGCACTATTACTAAAGATATTTCTATTGTACTTGACACTTTATTGTATTTTTCCTTACTAAATGTTGCACTGACTAGGGAGATGCTCTTAATCTCATTGTACATGTTTATAATGCAAATTGTATATGTGTATAGTGACAATAAAGGCATTCTATTCTATTCTATTCTAAAAGAGCCGTCTAACCCCTGACCAGAGCATATCTTTTCTGGGTATGGAGCTAAACTCTGCAGCACTTCTCTGAAGAACTTCCAGAGGCTCCTGGGGAGGTTTTCTGTTCGGCTTAGTACATATGAGACCACTCCAGCTTTGGCTCAAGTTCCGATGAGAGAAATGAGAGAACATTGCCAATTGCTTTTTAAAAAATAAGTCTATTCTTAAGGCCAGGGCGGAAATGCCAGCTTGCCTAGCAATCAGCCGAAGTGGAAGGACCTATGTTGTGGTGTTTTGCTAGGTGTTCCCTTAGTCGTCACCACCATAAGTCGTATCGACCGACTGATGGGGAACGTAATGGTTACTTTCATAACCCCTGTTTCCCGAATAGGGAACGGAGACTAATGGCCCTCAGCCACATCCACATCCGTAAGGTCGTGAGTAAGTCTGGTTACGTAGGGGGTGAGTATGGCTCCAGCGTCACAACAGCAAGAGTGTCACGCATACATACAGTTAATGGGGGGCGGTGTGATCACGTGACCATCAGCGCGTTCGCTGATTGGTGTTTTGAAAACAGTGTGGAGTGAGAAGAGCGCCCCTAGCGGAGCTTCCCATAGTCATCAGTCGAAAGCAACCAGTTACGTTTCAAAGGGGATGAGAACTAATATCAGAAAGCAATGCGGCCTAGGAGATAAAATAAGAGGAATTGAACTGTTGTGAAGCTCAATTCTTGGTCAGAGCTTGAATTATTTCCAAAACATTCAAATCAACCATAGATTAGCAGAGATTATTAAATGAACAGATTCTAGAAGCCAGTGATTTATGCAGACAGAGGGAAGTGCATAAAACTTACAACATTGATGACTACAACATGCTTGATTGGTCAGTAGAGAAGGAATATCTGAACATGGCAAAAGTGAAGTGAAAATGCTACTTGTCTTTGCAAAAATGTATGACATGAGCAGTGAATAAACATTTCCTACAGGCTGGATGCTGGGTGAGAGGCTGCATGATGGTGAGCGAGGCTGGTTCCCTGGACGTGTGGTAGAGAGGATCATGAATGCAGAGGTTCGAGCACAAAACCTGAAAGAGTGTCAGCGGATCCAGCAAGCTCAGGAAGGGGCACAAGGAGCTAGAGCTGCCTCTAGAGGTTGCCGTCCCTCAAAAATTCACCAGTACACTCCAACGTGGACTAACTAAAGAAAAGGGGTTAGGAAGTGACATCTTATAAATGTTAACTTTGTTCTCCAAATGCAGTAGGTGATGGCGTCTATATATCCTGGCAGAGCCTTTCTGTACCCTGTATTTCTAGGGGTCATACCCAAGACTTTTTAGAGGGTTGAGAAAGAGCTCTTGCACTTTAAGCACTTGTGTTTCCGAAAACGTTGCATCCATGCAAGTTATGAAGGATTTCATAACCTGGGATGGTTGTGGTGTGCAGGGTGAAACTGATACACCAGGGGCCTCATGTATAAAACTTTGCGTAGATGTAATCCTTAAAGTGTGCGTACGCACAAAAGGCAGAAATTGCGTACGCACAAAAGTTTTCAGATTCATAAAACCGTACGTACGCCAGAACCTGCACAAGGTTCGCTTTATAAATCAAAATTATCTGAATATTGTGCGCAGGTGCACGTGCGTATTCCTTACCCCAATCTCCTCCCGAAATAACCATATTTGGAGGTTAAGACCGCCCATTTTGAATATGTATGATCTCCCTGCATATTAATACCACCAATAATTCGGTTAACAAAAGCGAATTCATTCTCAGATGGTGCCTTTATTGCAACATGAGTGCAGTCAACAGCGCCAATTACATTGGGAAAACCGGCGATTGCTGCAAATTGCATTTTGATGTCGGCCTGTTCAGCTTGCGTGTAAGGAAAACGGATGTATATCGGGGTGGCATCTCCACTTTGGCATCCCATACATATGGCATGACACGGCTCAGGGATGACTGCGACATACTTGATCGGTCTGCCAACTCTCGCTGGAAAGTACAAGTGGCCTAATGTGGTCAATACTTACACAGGTACACACAGCGCATGGTTTCTCCGCCAAGGTCTTTCCAATATTGGCCGTAATTCAGAACACAATTCCAAGAGGATGGCTCTTGGAAATCGAAATCGGCTCATGAGCCAATCATCATCATGAGCAAGGAAATCTTCACGGTCTCTGAAAACACGCTCCCTCCGTAGAGCGTCATTAGCAAGGTCTTCTAACAGCGCTAGAGCATCCATTATGATGATAAGTTATATACGCACATACCTTTTTATAGCCCATTCATTTAAACAAATGAGTAAATTCAAAGTATTTGCACCTGGTTAAGAATGCTAATAATGATAATTCAGGTTGATACAATTTGATTTATTGGGTGATGTAAGAGGATAATTTAGAAGTTTTTCATTTTAAATAGCTATTGCTATTTGGGACAGTTGGTGTCGCCAAAACACATACTCTTCTAAAAGAGTGTGTACGCACGGTCAAGAGCATCCGTACGGTGCGCACTTATTTAAGCCAAGTTTATTTTTTATAAATCCCGATATGTGCATGGAAAAATGCGTACGCATATTTCTATGCCCATTTTGTGCGTACGCAACGTTTATACATCAGGCCCCAGGACTTTAAGCTTCTTACTTGAAAAGAAATGTTTGCATTTGGTCACACATAACAAACAATACAAGTTATTAAACTAACGTTTGAGGATAAGGAAAATGTATTGTTCTCGATTGAGCTCATTGTCCTCCCATCAACTGAAAGAACAAATGCACATTGATCAGCTGTGTGATTTTTTTTAAACATAGAGGTAAATAATCTAGGTGAAGAATATTTGTGGTCCATAAACTTTTATGTACAATCAGTTAAAATATTTCCTATGTGTAAGTAAAGCATGAGCGATGCTGTCAAACCAGTTTAACTGTGTTTAAACCAGATGTGACTATAACTTTCTATATAACTTGTCTATTTAAATAGACAAATTTCTGTATCAAGAATAAAAAATGTTTGTTAATAGAACATTTATTATCTTAGTTGCTTATTATTTAATTTCTTTTCAGTTAGGTTGAATTCAAAAGTGCGACAATAATCATTTTATTTCAGGTTAAACAAGCACCATTATTTCTGTAATATATAAGTCTTTATATAATATATATATATATATATATATATATATATATTTATATATATATATATATATATATTATATATATATATATATATATATATATATATATATATATATATAATATAGTTCTATTTTAGATTGAATAGTATTATAAATACCAATTTCTTCACAAGTAATGAATTTACTTAAATTTTTTTGCCTGTATTTTTAAGAGGAACATAAATTTATCGTTTAATGTCGTAAATGAAAGTAATTTTAGGTTATTACTTCTGAGATTGAAGCATCTGTTAAAATGTTAAACAGACACAATTAATTGTGTGAATTGAATTGTGTTGTACAGTTTTCGTATGATAAACATACTTTCGTTTCGATACTCACTGAGTTATTGAACAACTATCAAAGCATAGTGCGGTTCCTACACCATTTTCCAGCACATTGAAAGTCAATTATTCATATGCATTAAAAGTTGATTTATTCAGTAAAATGTGACCATGAGATCAGAACGTACTCTCGGCTGTAGACATTTTCTTGTAAATAAAGTACATTTAGTTGTTTGACACCTTTTTTCATTTTAGTATGCCACATCTGGTTTAAAAATAGGGAAAATATAGCTTCCATGTGTCCAGTGTCTCATCTTTGTAGATGTTAGAATTAATGTGTGCATGTTCTTAATAAAAGTCTCTTACAAACAACAAAAGGGTTGTTCCCAAATAATTGTTCAATATTGTTTTTGTAAAAAGATAATTTATTGCTGATGAAAATAAATCTTGAACACCAAACTCTTTTCTGTGTGGTGTCTAATTAAATAAACAACATCCATTAAAAAAAGTGCTTTCTATCATGTTTCAAGCTAAATATGACGCATTTTCATTCACTATCCTTAAAGTCGTGCTCATACCATTCATTCATTCATTCATCTTCATGTCGGCTTTATTCCCTTTCGGGGTCACCACAGCGGAATGAACCGCCAACTCTCTGGCAAATGTTTTACGCAGCGGATGCCCTTCCCTGCCGCAACCCATTGCTGGGAAACATTCACACACACATTCACACTTTAACACTATGGGCAATCGTTCTTATTCAATTCACTTATTCCGCATGTCTTTGGACTTGTGGGGAAACCGGAGCACCCGGAGAAAACCCACGCGATCACGGGGAGAACATGCAAACTCCACACAGAAATGCCACCTGCCCCAGCTGAGCCTAGAACCAGCGACCTTCTTGCTGTGAGACGACCGTGCTACCCACTGCGCCACCGTGACGCCTTTTTTTATGTTTTACGCAGCGGATGCCCTTCCCTGCCGCAACCCATCGCTGGGAAACATTCACACACACATTCACACTTTAACACTATGGGCAATTGTTCTTATTCAATTCACTTATTCCGCATGTCTTTGTTCTTGTGGGGAAACCGGAGCACCCGGGGAAAACCCACGCGATCACGGGGAGAACATGCAAACTCCACACAGAAATGCCAACCGACCCAGCCGAGGCTCAAACCAGCGACCTTCTTGCTGTGAGACGACCATGCTACCCACTGCGCCACCGTGACGCTTGTGCTCATACCAGATTTGAGCAATATTGCTGAACACCCTATGTGGCGTGTAATCAATGTATAATCAATTAACCTGCTTCTAATAACACCAACCAGGCTGTCCGCAATTTTTTTTTTCTTTTTCCCCTGGGCTAAACATGTCACCACTATATTACTTTAATATGTATACCAGCTGGACATCCTTTTGAACTTAAACCTGGCCTAATCCTTAATGGCATTGATTTAGCACGGTAGTGGAAATATTACTTAGTGTGGTCATGATAGCATCATGCAGTTGCTGCAGATTTATTGGCTGCACATTCATGATTCCAATACCCCATTCCACCACATCTCAAATGTGTTCTATTGGTTTGAGATCTAGTGACTGTGGATGCCATGTGAATACAGTGAAAGGCCGCGCTTGTACCTGGTCCAATTGTGTAACCAGGAACGGCTTGAAGGCGGTTATGTGTGTTACTGCCCTCTGCTTGCTAAATGCCACATCAACAAGGAAGATAGAAATGCGATAAACACCCAATAATATGGATTAATCCAATAAAACCTTTATATCTGAGTCTTATTCATGGTCACATTTTCTCTTTCTCTCGTTATCTGAGTTTCTTAAGTAAATTATATTATTTTAGGAAGACATAACAATTCTTAAAATTTACCTCATCATTATATGTCCATATCTTACGGTTCTGTGCACTGTCATTTTCCAAAGGTCTCCATTTTAATTAGCCTTCGACGATCAAGAGCCGTCTCAGAAGTGTATTATAATCGTTCAAGGGAATCACAAATATGCAGTCGCTATGTGGGACTTCTCATTCCGGAGTTGAGTTCCCAACGGGCAAGAGCCGTAGAAATAGGAATATTGAAAACTTAGGAGTTGCAGTATGATTTCTACAGAGAATGCGTTGATCAGACGCGCTCTTACTGATCAGAATATCTGAATATAACAAAAGCCTTCTTCACTAATTTGAACTTTTAGCTCCAGGTAAATGCATCCGGATACAAACAATGAACAATACAACTATCTGTGCGATGTCCCTCCAGGTAACAGAGATGATTGTGGGATTTTTATTATTGTTTAATCAATGCTTATTAATGTTCTGTCACATAATCAACTGCTAACTGAACTTCTTTACAGCTTAATCAAAAGAAACATTCCTTTTCAGTCTTTCTCCACTCATTATGGGATTGTTGATTTGATGGGTGGAGGTTTAAAGGATTTTTGTTAGTATGCTAGTAAATGATAATTATATATGGGATCATTGATTTTGTGGGTGGGGGTTTAAGGGTTTTTACATTAGTAGGCCAGTAATGATGATTATATTGTATTAGAAATAATAAGTGTTTTAATGTATGTATTATAATAGTCAGGAGTAGCTTTTCTGTGAGAAAGCCTGCGCGCAGATCTCACTGCTAGTCTTCAAGGACAGATAACATTGTGCAGATCCAGGTGTGAGAAATGTGGAATTTTTATTATTGTTTAATCAATGCTTATTAATGCTCTGTCATTTAATCAACTGCTAATAGAACTTCTTTACAGCTTAATCAAAAGAAACATTTATTTTCAGTCATTCTCCACTCATTATGGGATTGTTGATTTGATGGGTGGGGGTTTATGGGATTCTTGTTAGTATGCTAGTAAATGATAATTGTAAATGTGGGATCATTGATTTTGTGGGTGGGGGTTTAAGGGTTTTTACATTAGTAGGACAGTAATGATAATTCAATTGTATTAGAAAAGAATAGGTAATTTAAATGTGTGTATTAGAATAGTGAGGAGAAGATCAAGCCAGAAACTAAAGTCTCTTTTGGGAAAAAGCTCTGCGAGCTTGATTCCCTGATTATAGATAACATTGATGCAGTTTCACGTGTGAGCATCTGCTCGTTAGTAAAGCCAGAAAGTTGTGTTATGAACAGATAAGGGGATCTGAAAGTGCTGCTGAACATCAAAGTGGGGGTGTCTACAGCCGTATACCTCTGAGAGCAAGTGGTTGAAACGGGAAGAACAGTTACACCAGCTTAAAGCTACAGCTGCCTCACGTGGACTCTCTCACTTGCTCTCTCTCTCTCGCTCTCTCTCTCTCTCTTGGTGAGAGCGTGAGAGAATGAGTGTGTGTGAGCGTGTTGTAGAGCAGTGTGAGTGAAATAATTTCTCCCTCTCTGGAGTGTAGTTGTTGGTGTTGTTAGTTGGTGTGCGGGTTCGAAGTGTTTGTGGGCTGCGCGCTCGTCTCTGAGGAGCATGTCGGCCCGGCGGGAGCAGGTCATGGGAGCACTCACCAGACACCACGCGGTGAAGGTAGCGTTCGGGATGAGCTTGGAGGAGTGTTGTCTGGCAGTAGGAGAGGAGGTGGGGCACGCAGGTATTGTGTCTGCTTCATGTATGAATAATTATATCATGGTGTTTCTGGAGAGCAGCGAGAAAGCGGACGAGCCGGAGAGGGACGCGCCTCCCGGGGTAAGTGAAGCTTGACCCATGGCGGCTCCTCCGGCTGATCCCACAAATGCAGGCTCCAGTGCGGCGCCGAGCACTGCTGATAACACTGAGAGCTCAGACAATGGTTCAGAGAGCATGAAAGAAAGTGTAACGCTGAAGGAAAAAGAAATGCAGGCTGAAGAAAATAGCAAAATTGTGACACCTCAGCAAAAATTAAAGTTTATTTTTAAAACTCCAAATTATAGTTTAAGTAAAGAGAGCCCAAATGTTTATGAAATAAACAAGGCAGATGTGGAAAAAGATGTTGAGATGTATGAAACAGAAGATGAAAACGATCCCATAGAGGATGAATGTGTTCCTTCACAGAAACCAATCACGAAAGCTAAAAACTGTGAATACGAAGATATACGGTTATTTCTCACAGCCACAAAAGGAAAGCGTGGAATAAAGGTGGCAGACTTTTTCATAGATCCAAAGAAATTAGTGGATAAAGTTAAAAGCGGCATGGCAAAAAACTGGTTCTCAGAAACAGAGGTGTACCGACTGAAGAAGCTGGTGAGGCTAACGAACAAAGCTCTGAGTTCTGGGGAGTAAGCTGAGCAGAGCAAGTCCTCTCTTCTGCAAGGTAGACGAATATGTTGTTCTTTTCTCTCTTTCTCTATCTTATTTGGGAGTTGCATGTGGCTTCAATGAATGTTAATGGGACAAAAAATTGGAACAAAAGAATACAGCTATTTGAAGTAATTAAAAGGAAAAAGATGGATGTAGCCTTTTTGTGTGTAGACCCACAGCTGCACTGACATGGAGCGGGACTGGAGGAAGGAGTTTGAGAGCCTGTCCGTAATAAGCCATGGCTCAAGTAATAGTGCTGGTGTGGCCATCTTATTTAGTAAACATTGTACACCAGATACGTATGTGGTGGATGAGCCAGTAAAGGGCAGAATTTTTAAAGTCAGAGCTATCTATGCGAATATAGCAGTTGTTTTTATGTGTATTTATGCCCCGACTGCTCCAAGGGAAGGGTTAATGTTCCTAGAGACCCTGTGTGCGTCTCTGAGGAGCTGTTGCCCTGAAGAGCTGCTGCTGCTGGGAGGGGACTTTAACTGGAAATAGATAGAAATCATGTAGAGCCGCATGTGGCCTGTTAAAGAGCCACGATTTATGTGACGTATGGAGAGTTTTAAACAGCAATATTCGTCAGTACACCTGGGCGCATGCGAGAGAAAGCATGCTGAGTCTAGCTAGACTGGATCGATTTTATTGTTTGCGTTGAGCTGTTGAATAGCGGTTCTAGTTCTAGTACCGAAGAAAGGAGACCTGACTGAGGTCAAGAACTGGAGACCTGTCTCTCTATTGTGTAGTGATTACAAGCTATTATCAAAAACCCTGGCCATTAGAATGGCGAAGGTGATGAACGAGGGGATCCACCCGGACCAGTCGTACTGTGTCCAAAATTGACATTATTGACAACATTTCTTTTATCAGAGACCTTTTCAAAGTGTGTGATTTATTTAACATGTGTGGTTTGCTCTCTCTAGATCAGGAGAAAGCCTTTGACAGGGTAGAACACGATTATTTATGGAACACACTTTTAGCGTTTGGTTTTAATGAGACGTTTTTATTCATGATCAAGTCCCTCTATTGTGACATTGAGAGTTTAATCAGAGTCAATGGTGGCTTATGCACTCCCTTCAAGGTGGAGAGAGGTATCTGTGGGATATTCTCTCTCTGGAATGTTGTATTCTCTGACTATAGAACCTCTGCTCCAGCAGATCAGGAGGAGCCTGCAGGGCTTGAGGATCCCCAAAGGCCCTGTTCTTCATCTATCGGCCTATGCTGATGACCTGATATTGACGTTCTATCTCATTTGTTAGTTGAACATTGTTAGTTGAACATCATTTGGTCATCAGCCAAAGTTAACTGGAATAAGAGTGAAGCTCTGTTGATTGGTGACTGGGGAGCCGAGAGGCCGGCTCTTCCTGAGGGTCTAAGCTGGAGCAGAGGAGTGTTGAAGTATCTGGGAGTGTTTCTCGGGAATGATGTCACTGTGGATAAAAACTAGGAAGGTACGGTGCAGAAAATTAAAGGTCATCTGGACCGATGTAAGTGGCTTCTGCCAAATTTGTCCTATAGAGGCAGAATGCTGGTCATTAATAACCTGGTGGCTTCTCTTTTATGGCACAAAGTTGCATGTGTTGAACCCCCAGAATCTATGCTCAATGAAATCAGGAAATTATTTGTTGAGTTTTTCTGCGACGGGCTTCACTGGGTTCATCAGAGTGTTTTATCTTTGCCAAGAGATGAGGACGGACAAGGTTTAATACACCTGCAGAGAAGTATCGCTGCGTTCCGTCTCAGAATGTGTGTGCTTGCGTTGAATAAAGAATCTGGTCAGACGATGGGATACTCCATGGCGCTCAGTGTTAAAACTCTCTGAAGATGTTAAGCCTGAGTGGAGAGTTTTATACAAGCCACCATTGCCGAGGAGGACAGGAGACTTGCAGTGGCGCATCCTCCATGGAGCCGTAGCAGTAAACGCTGTCAGATGTAGGATGGATACCAGTTGTAGCTCCACCAGTCCTTTTTGCACTCAGAGGGAAACCATTTTCCACGCGTTCATGTTTTGTGTGGGATTTATATTTTACCTTTTATATATTTAAAAGTACTTATTTTATTCACTAACTTTTTACCTTCTAAATTCTGATTAAGAAAAACTGAAGAGTTAAATAAGAAGAGATTTATGAAGGTTTGTGTGTCTGAAGGCCATAAGCACATCCTGTTATTGAGCAAGGGAAAACATCTGGACTTAGCAGATAAGAGAAAACTCCTTGTTGCAACAGAATGGAAAAAACCATCTCAGCAAAAGGAGGCATCCTGTACCAGGCAGGGAGCTGACCATCCTACTTCAGAGGAGCCGCCTTGTACCAGTTGCGAAGACGAAAAATAACACCTGGTTTCGTTTCCCCAGAAACGGCTTGAGAGGAGATAAAGAGCTAGGGCTTTGGAAAACGGACTCAGAAGCTGTTTAGAGCTTCTCCAGCGCGCTAAAACTTCTGTTGATTTTTCTCTGCTGAAAGTCAATTAAAACTCGATCAGTTGGCAATCTGTCCCTTGGTCATTTTGAACATGCATTGGACACCTTAAAGTCCAACAAAATTGGTGACCTCCGACGTGATGACTCTAAGAGACTCCTGGATGTGAGGAGATTCCCAAATTCAACACCAGAGAGGTGGCGTCGCCCTTTCAAGAGGTAAGCAGAAACCTTTTAATTAAATTCTGCTATTGACGACATTAAATCAAGTGTTGAATTGGGGTTTCTCCATAGAACCGTCGATTATTTTTATACAGATTTTGAAGTTTAACGAGAAAAAGCGATCTTTTCTGTGTTTCCAAATTTTTGACTGCAGGGAGAAATCAACAGTGGAGGTAGGAAAGAAAATACTTTGTGATAAGTACAAAGAGAAAGCTTCATGATAAGCAAAATACCTAGAAAAAACTTCGTGATAAGTAAAAGGTATAAAGAAAATACTTCATGATAAGTATAAAGAGAAAGCTTCGTGATAAGCAAAATACCTAGAAAAAACTTCGTGATAAGTAAAAGGTATAAAGAAAATACTTCGTGATAAGTATAAAGAGAAAGCTTCGTGATAAGCAAAATACCTAGAAAAAACTTCGTGATAAGTAAAAGGTATAAAGAAAATACTTCGTGATAAGTAGAAAGAGAAAGCTTCATGATAAGCAAAATACCTAGAAAAAAACTTCGTGATAAGTAAAAGGTATAAAGAAAATACTTCGTGATAAGTATAAAGAGAAAGCTTCGTGATAAGCAAAATACCTAGAAAAAACTTCGTGATAAGTAAAAGGTATAAAGAAAATACTTCGTGATAAGTATAAAGAGAAAGCTTCGTGATAAGCAAAATAACTAGAAAAAACTTTGTGATAAGTAAAAGGTATAAAGAAAATACTTCGTGAAAAGCATGTACTGGTTGTGTGAGGACAAGCTCACGAGTAATAAACTGTGTTTGACAATTGAGAGAAATTTAGCAGACCCGTTTTCAAAAGCCCCAGTTCTGACGAGGATTGGTGGAAGTTGAAAACTGTGAAATCCCTTTGTCTGCGGAGTAGTGGAGAACCACTATAAAAACAGCCAATTTGACTCTAAATCAAACAGTAGGAAAGAATAGGGAGAGCATTAAATTTTAAATAGGGAAAGACAGGACTTTCTCAAATTATAAAACCTACTGTCTTTGAGAAGAACAGCAACCATGGATGAGGAATTTGAACAAGATTTTGAGGTGACTCTGGGGAGACAATGGGGAAAATGAGTGAAATCATTATGACCCATTTGAACCCAGAGAAGTTAAAGCGTGCCAGCAAGAATTAGAGACTTGCCAAAAAATAAATAATAGAACATTTTTGGCCAATAAAAAAGAGAAACTTGGATGCAACTTCACATATTTTTATGTGTTATAGCGCATGCGAATAAGTTAAGATCTGAGGAAGAGACAATCGAACTGTGCAAATCACTCGTCTGACAAAGACATCATCAAATACCTTCATCAATCATCTCCTGATCTCTCTCAGAATGGTTCAGAATCATGAAAGTTTTGGAGCTGAGAAGCGGAAAATGGCTACAACATTAGGTATTTTTATACTAACAAACTAACATGTTTGAAATGGGTTTGGAATCATTAGGATTACTGAAACCTAAAAACTCTGCTGAGCATATGAATTTATCAAACTTAAACCAAGAGTGAAGTTAAAAGTGAAATTTAGGTTGATTTGGGTGCAAACAGATAGAATAGGATTTATTTTATGAACTTCAGCGAGAAGTTGAGTGACTGGTTTCTGACGTCCAAAGGGATTGTGGGAATTTAAAATAAATAAATTCTAAATTGTATTGACTTTAAAACAAAACTTTTAGACAGAAAATAATCTGATCCATTGAAAGGAGAATTAAATCAACTGATGTTGATTTTGGAAGAGAATATAACATAAACGTGTTGAAATTTGTAATTCCTAACTAAAAAGAGTTGTCATCTAATTATACTGGGTGTAGATTGATGTCATCTAGACTAATGTAATGAGTTCTACCAGAATTGCAGAGTTTTTATAATACTCTGACTCATTATAATGCGTCTATGTGTGACAGATTGATATTAAGATGGGCTGAAAGTAACCAAACCACTCTTGTTTATGAAGAATTGAAATACTAATAAACTAAAATGACTAATGTGAAGTCCGAAGACTTCTGTTGCTTATGACATCCCTATATTAATGGTGATGATTTTTTGGGGTAAATGAAAACAGAGAATTGTTTTGAACGAATACAACTCATTCAGAGGCAAATAATTAAAGTGACTTGGGGGTTTTATGATGAGAATTATCAACAATGAGTTTTTATATATAATGAAAAGGGGAAATCATTAGAATTTGAAACCCAACTATAACCTTTCATGTTAGAGGAATCTATTTTGTGAGTTTCGTTGACTAAACATTAAAACATTCATGATATTTACTGGGATTTCTGATTGGTCACAGTGTTAACGGAGATCTTGAATGGATACCTGACTTAAGACTGAATAATAAACAATGAAGAACAAGTGTTGCTTGTGGACGGACTGAAACTTGACAGTCTTGTGATGAGGCTAATTGAGAATAAAGACTAATGTGAACTTGAAAAATGATTACAGAGTGAAAAAATTTCCCAAAACAATATAGAGAAATTGTTATTCAACTTGCAGTGACAAATTGATAATTATAAGAGATTAAAAGGGGAAACAATGACAATATCTAAAAGTAGAGGCTTTTAAAACACTTAATAGAAAGAAAGTGTAACACTTAGCTAAATCTGGGGAGATGATTGATTGTGATGAATGAGATTGAATGAAGTGTGTCCGATCTAACCAATGTACATTGCTTTCGCAGGGAATTTTTTTTAAGCATTTTTGTGGAAAATCTGGCCATTGACTTTTTTATTTTCATTTTTTTCCTCCATCTTTTTGGGAGTGTGTCAACGAGGCATACTGTGTGTGTTTTATTATTATTTTTTATTCTGCGTTACTCGGAGATGAATCCTATGCTTTTACACATCAGGTGTCGAGGTTGTTGTGAATCTTCTTTTAGGACTGATGAGTATAGCGATAGTTTAGAATAGTTTAGTTAGAATTTGGTTGTGTTCTGTTGCAGAACAAACCTGATAACTGAAGAGAGAAAAAATGTAAATGAGGCGTCATGACTCTTGACAAGATGGAAAAATTCGGTTTCACTATGAGAAGAGAAAACATGAGTCTATGATGTCTTATGAAGTTCTTGGATGAGCTGTAAATGGTAACTTATCAATCAACTATTAGATTCCATACTAAACAAAGATTTTCAGGCCTGAAATCTGTAATCACTTTGTTACAGATGCTAGAGACATGGGAAAAGGTGGTGTTTTACTGACAAAATGACACTAATAAACATTTCACTGACAATTAAGTTTTGTTTTTGTTGCAGATGGTGGGAGCGGTGTGTGTTGATTTGTGTTGTGATTGTTTGATGAGGATTTTTCAGATTGAAGGAGAAAACGAAGATCCAGGAGTGAGATCGTATTGAGTTTAAATCACTATTATGATATTATGTATGTAGATGATCTACTTCTAGCAGCACCGACCCCAGAAACCGGTATGGAAGCGACAGAAAGCATTTTGAGGAGGCTATGGGAAGTAGGATTGAAGGAAAGGGTGATACCTGGTATCACCTCAGCCAGTGCTGCCCACATCACGATCATTGGAAGACACAAGTGTGGACCTTACTTCTAAGGTCCAAGAGAGGGAGAATAGAGGATCATCTTAGAATTCAACAGGTAATACACAAACACATATACATGCACAAGAAGAAGAAAAAACCTGAAGAGGACCAGGAAACAACAGGACACATGAGAGACGAAAATTTTTGACAAAAAATTTCCCTCAACAGGCTTTACAGATTCTTCACAGAGTGGGAGATCTCTTTACTGCTCCTAGCGGAGAACCAGTGGCACACTGTGTAAGCGCAGACTGTGCCTTCGGAGCAGGAATTGCAAAAAGATTTAGAGAAAAATACGGAGTTGAGAAAGTAGAGGTCCAAAAGAAAAGAAAAGGTGAATGTGCTGTAACACACGAATTAGACAGGCTTGTTTTTCACCTAGTAACTAAAACATCTGGACGAGATCTCCCAACATGTCAAGATTTTGAAAGCAGTCTAAACTGCATGCTGAAAAAGCCAAAGACAGAAAGCAGGAGAAAGTTGTTGTGTTGGACATGTGTGCTGTGTTTGTGCAGATAGAAGAAACAGAGAAAAAAATTTTATGAAGATGGCAAATTGTATGTGTGTGTAAGCAAGGAACTTGTGATGTGAGATGAGTAACTAGAATGTTTGAATGTGTGAGAAAACCTAGATAAAATAACGGCAGAGACTGATAAGTTCACCCCGCCTTTACGTGCTCTCTTGGAAGAGAAACTCAAACACATAAAGTAAAGCAAAGATAGACTATAGAACTTAGATGAGAAATTAAGCACTTCAAAGTGAAAATTGATTATTGAGATAATATTTCTAAATGTAGAATCTGAAAAATAAATTTTAATGATGATAATTTAAGTTAAATTACTTAAAAGTTAAACCTGAAATTACAATCCAAAATCCATTTAAGTTTTTCTCTTAAAATGTTGACTTTATTGTTATGATTAATTTTCTTATGTTTATTAAGTTGATTGAGTTTTCTATGATCAATTTTTTAAGATTCATTTTCTTATGATTCATTTATTAATTTTTATGGTGTTTAGAATACTCTTTACTTATTGCTTTGGTTACTGTATGAGTAAATGTCATTTATTTTCTCAAGACAAGAAAAAACTGTATTGTGTGTTTGTTTCTTTCTGCTATCCTTTCCATTAATTCTGCTTTATTTCAGATCCTGGATCAAAACAATTGTGTTATTTGGGCCAATGGGGCCCACAAGGGTTTTCCAACCCTCTCTGGGCACTCTGGTAGTAAGGATGCTTTAGCAGATAGGTTTTAGCGCAGTCTTTTGGTTCTATTTTTGTGTATAGATCTGGTGTGGACGAGAGAGCCTAAGAGTGATCGCCCACAAGCCAACTTGGGGATCGCTCGGGTGTCTTTTTCCCTCACAGAGGTTTTTCGACCCGAGCACTCTCGGACGCACCAGCAAATGTGTCAGGATTAAGATAGTATGAAGATAGTTTAGGATGCATTAGGATGCTCTGTCTATGTTTTGAATTGTGGCCTTATATTTAAAAGTACTTATTTTATTCACTAACTTTTTACCTTCTAAATTTTTCTAAGAAAAACTGAAGAGTTAAATAAGAAGAGATTCATGAAGGTTTGTGTGTCTGAAGGCCATAAGCACATCCTGTTATTGAGCAAGGGAAAACATCTGGACTTAGCAGATAAGAGAAAACTCCTTGTTGCAACAGAATGGAAAAAACCATCTCAGCAAAAGGAGGCATCCTGTACCAGGCAGGGAGCTGACCATCCTACTTCAGAGGAGCCGCCTTGTACCAGTTGCGAAGACGAAAAATAACACCTGGTTTCGTTTCCCCAGAAACGGCTTGAGAGGAGATAAAGAGCTAGGGCTTTGGAAAACGGACTCAGAAGCTGTTTAGAGCTTCTCCAGCGCGCTGAAACTTCTGTTGATTTTTCTCTGCTGAAGTCTTCATTAAAAACTCGATCAGTTGGCAATCTGTCTCTTGGTCATTTTGAACATGCATTGGACACCTTAAAGTCCTACATTTGTGAAAGGCTTAAACCATTATTTCACGCAGTGCAGCGGTTGTGTGAAAGGTTTGATGTGGAGTTTTATCCTGAAACTTTTATTGTTGGTTTTAAGTATTCACGAGTAAAATGTGTTTTGTTTCAACTACTGAATTTTATTCTGGGACAAGCAAAGCTGGCTGTGTATTTAAGCAGAAAACAAAGACTGAACAATGATGTGGACGTTGATCTGGTGCAAGTTTTTAGATCTCTTCTTAAAGCCAGAATTGAGATTGATTTTAATTTTCATAAGGAGTTAAATGATGTTTTAGGTTTTCAAATGAAATGGTGCCATCTTGAGGTTTTGTGTACAGTGGAAGAAGAAAAACGTATTTGATGTTTGTAATTATGTTTATTAACCTTCTTAATGGTGTAAAATTTAAGGTTAAATGGTGTTTGTAAATTTCGAGAATAAATTGTATGTTTAATTATGCAAGGATTTGTCTTCTCTTGAGAACACCCAGCTGAACTGATCGTCATTATCTCAGAATAATAAACCTCTTATTTGATTCTCAAACTGAAGTCCTGATCATTTTGAACACGCAAGGATCCCTCGGATCCACAACAGAAATTGCTCATTAGAAGAGAGCTGGAGAGTCCCTGTTATGAATTCAGTTTCTTCCAACGCAGTTCAGTTTCATCGAACTCATTGTCATATTATAGGAACCAGAGATGATTATGACATGGTATCCTGCTGGAAGTAGTCGTCAGTAGATGGGCACCTTGTCATAAATCAATCAATCAAGTTTTTAAGCGCTTCATTACCATTTGCTTTCAAAGCAGCTTCACAAAGTCCTAGTGACAATCAGGTAGAGTAAAAAGGAGTTCCCTCTGTGAAGCCCCTGGGAGCCTCGCTGGCTGAGGCAGGTGCTAGTCACCTCCCCAGCATAAAGAATATACAAAAATATCCATCGACGAACAGTTCACCTGACAACACCTGAAAAAACAAAACAAACAAAGACAAAACAGAAATTCTGTTTTCTCTAGTAGGAGAATCCTGTGATCTATCGTATGGATGGCTGCACTGAGATCTAGCAGAACTAGTAGAGAGATATTCCCTGTATCAAGTAAAAGATAGTTTGAAATTTTAACCAGCGCAGTCTCTGTGCTGTGATAAGCTCTGAATCCAGATTGAAGATCTTCATAAAAGTTGCTCTTTTTTAAGAAGGAGCTGAACTGTGCTATTAAAACTTTCTCTATTATTTTTGACAATAATGCAAGGCTAGAGATTGGCCTGTAGTATGATAACTCAGTAGAATCCAGGTGCATTTTACTGATTAGTGGTTGAATTACTGCATTTTTGAGCTGTTTAGGAACAACCTAGCAATAGACATTAGTTTATAATATTTAGAATTGGTTGTTGAGCTATTTGTAGCAATTATTTCAGTATTATTTTTCGGTACAGGTTTAAGACAGCATGATGTTGATTTAGATGCTGTGATTATTTTCAGCAGTTCTTTCAGGTCAATATTCAGCAAGTGAGGCAAAGGCATAGAATTTGAGTTAAGCTGCTTAGACTGAATGAGTTTTAGTGATTTTGCATTTAATAGATGTCAATTAGTTTGAGAAATAATTCACAAAATTATTGCTGCTAAATTTTATAGCTGCATTTGAATCTGTCGATGTTGGACTGTTTAGTAGATTAGTTATTGTTTCAAATAGAAGTTGTAAGTTATTTTGATTTGTTTCTATTAATTTGTGATAGTAGGTAGTATATATTTAGACATGATCTCTTCCAGGCAATTTTGAATACTTCCAATCAAGTATTTTTCCGTTTACGCTTATAGTTTCTGGTTTGTCTTTTAGCACCTTTGTATTATAATCAGACTATGGAGTGGTCTGTTTTTCTCTGACTTGTTTTAATTTAAGCGGGGCTACAGTGTCTAGGGTGTTAGCGAGGATATTATTCATACTGGAGGTGATTTTTTCAAATTCATTTTCATCTGCAGGTACACTAGAAAGGTGAGCCGTATCTGGTAGGTTTCTTATGAATGCGTCTGTAGTATTTTGGTTTATATTTCTCCCTAGTCGGTAGAATTGAATGCTAATGCTAATGTGTACAGTATGCATAGCACAAGATATAAGATAATGTCTGAGATTTCCTCACTTTGAGACTTTATAACAATGTCACTGAGGTCAGTGCCATGAGATAGAACCAAATCTAGAGTGTGATTTAGGCGGTGAGTTGCTCCAGCTACCTTTCGCTTAAGCCCACAGGAATTTAGGAGGTCTGTAAAGGCAATAACCAACATGCCTTTTTTGTCATCGGTATGAATGTTATGAATGAAAGTCTCCAAAAATCAGCAAATTCCTGAAAAAAGCTAGAATTGTGTTTAGGTGGCCTGTAGACAACAGCTAATGTTACGTAGAATGCAGATCTTTTGCAGATACTGCTGGTGTAATATGGAGCACAAGTACTTCAAAAGATTTAATTTGATGTTCTATCTTTTTGGTTGTGTTTAGAGTATTGACCATGACCAGTTGAGCGTTGTAAGAAAACACACTTTAATCATGCAGTAAAAGTTTGATTAATTACCTCAGCGTTGTGATGATCTGCTTGGGGAATTGAACCAGAGTCGATTCAGAGACTCGGAATCAAATGAGATCGGTTCAGATCGCAACTTAAGAGCTTAGTAGATCACTGTCCGCCAGTAATCACCATGCAGCAATTAATCTTGATCTTTAATCGAATATGATTCATGTCCCAAAGACACTAAGATGTCTGGAAGTTCTTTGGATTGGCGAGGTTTCTTGCGTTGTCCGTGCAAGGATGGGTGATTTGATGTTGCAGTTCCAGAGTTTACTGATGAGAAGATTGAATCGAACTCGGGAAAGAGTCGCTGAGAGTCCAGGACAAGTCTGTTCGAGCAGAATCAAATGCCGGTTCGTGGCGAATCGAGCAGGTACTTCACCTGGGTTGCAAAGTTCATTAATTTCAGAAGTTGAGGCTCGATATTAGTGGGCCGTGGCAGCCCTTTGTTTCAAAACAGCGGCAAAAATGAAGAGAGAATGAGGGAGGGGGAAGTGAGCGCAGAGAACAGGGAAAAGGCAAGAAGCTTAGAAGAGGAAGTGCGTGCACCATTTTGCGGCGCCTTTTAACCGACAAGGCATAGCTCAGCCTCTTGAGGTGGTTGATATTCTCCCCTTGTGACCTCCTGTGATGAGCCTGGGATTTGCAACCTCAAGTTAGTCTGGAGAGGGTCACTTGTCCTCCAGTATCTCCGAAGTCCTTGAATAATTGCTCCCCCCGTTGACCTTTGCGGCGCCAGTTACCATTTGGGCTAGGAGTTAGGCTGAACAGAATGTTTTATTTCCTACATCTGGTCCGGAAGATAAGTTAGGAATGTGCGGGCTTCAAAGGGGACAGAGGGATCTTCAGGTTTCCAGGATGCATGTGTGCTTGAACTGAAGAGGCGAATCTATAATCCTTACAGCGTGGTTCATGACAACAGTAATTTCTGGGTGTCGCTTCAATTAATCCAAAATAGTTGTTTCAGCCATGTTTCAGTTAAGCATAGTATGTCAGGGTTAAATTCTGAGATTAATTAATTTATGATTGCAGCTTTGGGTGTAAGAGATCTAATGTTTATGAGTCCAATCCAGTATGTTTGCGAGTTACATTATTTGTAGTCTAATTTTATATTGATCAGATTATTACTGTTAACCAAATTGGTGTTTTTAGTGGTTTTATGTTTTCATGGTATGGACACTGTTTCAATAGCCAATGTTAGGTTTTGACTGTTATTAGGTAGGTTTCTGAGGCGGTGTTCTAAGGTATTATATTTGGATCTATTTAGTTAGATGCTAATAAGGTCTGATGCACTTTTGATGAAGGGTTAGGGTCAGTGCTGAATGGTCTCTTTATATCAGATAATTAAAACCTCTTCTTGTTAATCTTCAAAACGGAGGTCTGATCATTTAAACATGCAGAATCAACCTGAGTCTGCATTCCACATGACCTTGGAGTTCCTAAACATTGAGAGCACACAGAGGGCCCTAAAGACACAGTTTTCTCTCACAGGGAGCATAAAGAACTGAGTTGTGATTTCTTTATTAGATTGCTTACAACATAAAATGATTACTTGAAATATAATCATAAATCTAAATAAAAATTTTAGTTAATGATTATTACATGATTCTCAACTCTAATGATAACATAAGCACATGTTCAGAGCATATGACTATGAAAGTTTTTGAATACAATAGTTAACAAAAAGGTTATATTCCCACATTCTATTTCAGGCAGTGTATTGTAGCTTAAGCCTTACAAAAAAAAGTCCATTGTGTCGAGTTTCGAAACTGGGAAGAAAACCGGATATTTTAGGTTTTATGTTAAAACTTTAGACTTCATACTTTGATGAACCACTTCTAAGCGAAATGTCTGATCCAGCTGAAAACTGGTGTGGTTACTCGTAAGGCATGAGGGGAAAAAAAGCTCTATAGCGCCATCTAATGCAGTTTTGTAGCTGTTGTGCAACCAGTTTGTCATAGCCGAATGAAATTTATTACACATATGGAAATTACCAAGCTGCAACCATTACTAACATATAAATGCTGTTTCCAAAATCGACAGGAAGAGGGTTATTTTGCAAAAAAAAAAATTGTGTTTTTGCTCGTTTTATACTTTGATGAACACTTTCTAGGTGAAACGTCCGATCCAGCTGAAAATTGGTGTCCTTACTCTTAAGGCATTATGGAAAAAAATGATCAAAAGCTAAGTACATCAAATGGTCTTGGGGTGGCAGCCTAGCAAATTTCACCCTTCAAAAATGTGCAAAAAAAATGTACATATTTTGGACTGTATCTCTGTTCAAATTAATCCAATTTCAACAAAGATTAGCCTTATCAGGCTGAACAAAAGGATATGCATCACTGTAACTGAGCTCCAAAAATTAGATCTACAGCACCCTCTTAAATGTGACCAAAATCTTCATTTAAGCTGTTTTGACCCATTCAACATGTTAGAAAGCCCACCAAAATTTGTTTGATGCTCATGTATAGTAATTTAACACCGGGGTCCTCGGGGGTCATTCCTTGGTCCCCTTCTCTTCTCCATCTACACCACCTCCCTGGGCCTTCATCTTCAGACACGGATTCTGATTCTGATGACACTCAACTATCTGTTGTTCCCCCCTGATGACAAATCAGTAATTACTTGCATAACTGACTGCCTGAACGACATCTCTACTTGGATGAACTAAAGCTCAACATGACCAAGACAGAACTTCCCGGCCAATCCCTCTGTGCATCACGACCTCACCATCCAGTTGGAATCCTCTATAATCACCCCTTCTCCTTCAGTCAGGAATCTTGGAGTGTTTTTGGGTAAACAGCTGTCCTTCAAAGACCACATCACAAAGACAACTCGACCATGTAGATTTGCACTGCACAACATTCGAAAGATCAAGCCCTTCTTAACTGAGCATGCAACTCAACTCCTGGTTCAGGCTCTGGTCCTCTCACGTCTGGACTACTGCAACGCTCTCAAAGTAGGACTTCTAGCAAATGTGCTCAAACCTCTGCAGATGATCCAGAACTCTGCAGCTCATCTTATCTTCAAGGAACCAAAGCGAGCTCATGTTACTCTCCTTCATCACTCTTCTCTTGCTCCCCATTGCAGCTCGTGCTAAATTACAAAACTATACATTACATTTACATTTATGCATTTGGAAGACACTTTTGTCCAAAGCGACTTACATTAGGGGAGAGACAATATGCAATTTGTTACACCGTCAAAGTCTATCTCAGCTTCTCATAATAGAATTGTATCAACTGATCAATAAACCTAAGCAGTGAGGAAGTAGAGGAAGAAAATAAAGACAGAGGAGGGAAAAAAGAAGGTAGTTTTTTTTATAGTAGGTGTTCTCTGAAGAGAAGAGTTTTCAGTTGCTTTTTGAAAGCTGTTAGTGTTGTTGCTTTCCTGACTGGATCAGGGAGTTTGTTCCACCATCCAGGGACAGTGAGAGAGAAGGTTCTGCTGAGAGATCTTCTGCCCTTGTGGGAAGGAACCACAAGTCGCTGTTCCTTCTCTGAGCGCAGGCTTCTGGAAGGCATGTAGGAGCGTATGAGCTCATGGAGGTAGCCAGGGGCTGATCTGGAGATAGTTTTGTATGCCAGCGTTAGCGATTTGAATTTAACCCGAGCTGCAATGGGGAGCCAATGAAGAGTGATGAAGAGTGGAGTAACATGAGCTCGTTTCGGTTCCTTGAAGATAAGACGAGCTGCAGATTTCTGGATCATCTGCAGAGGTTTGAGCGTTTTTAATGGAAGTCCTGCTAGGAGAGCGTTGCAGTAGTCCAGACGTGAGAGGACCAGCGCCTGAACCAGGAGTTGAGTTGCATGCTCAGTTAAGAAGGGCCTGATCTTTCGAATGTTGTGCAGTACAAATCTACACACTCGAGTTGTCTTTGTGATGTGGTCTTTGAAGGACAGCTGTTCATCCAAAATCACTCCAAGAATTCTGACTGTAGGAGAAGGGGTGACTGTAGAGGATTGCAGCTGGATGGTGAGGTCGTGATGCACAGAGGGATGAGCTGGGATTACCAAAAGTTCCGTCTTGGCCATGTTGAGCTGTAGGTGATGGTTCTTCATCCAAGTAGAGATGTCGTTCAGGCAGTCAGTTATGCGGGTAGTTACTGACAGGTCATCAGGGGGGAACGACAGATAGAGTTGAGTGTCGTCAGCGTAGCAGTGGTAGGAGAATACGTGTCTGAGGATGATAGGGCCCAGGGAGGTGGTGTAGATGGAGAAGAGAAGGGGGCCAAGGACTGAACCCTGGGGAACCCCGGTGAGTAGGTTATGAGTGTTTGAGACCTCACCCCTCCACCCGACACTGAAAGATCTACCAGTGAGATAGGACTCAAGCCAATCGAGTACAGTTCCAGTGATGCCCATCGCAGAGAGAGTGGAGAGAAGGATCTGATGGTTGACTGTGTCAAATGCTGCAGAGAGGTTTAGTAGGATGAGGGCAGATGATCTGTGGTTAGCCCTGGCCCCTCGCAGCGCTTCCGTTAAAGACAACAAAGCTGTTTCAGTTGAGTGTCCGTTCTTGAAGCCTGATTGATTGTCATCAAGTTTATCATCATCATCAATACGTACAAAACTATCTACAAATCAGCCCCTGTTTACCTCCCAAGCTCATACACTCCTACATGCCATGCCCTCTAGAAACCTCCGCTCAGAAAAGGAACAATGACTTGTGGTTCTGTCCCAGAAAGGCAGAAAATGTCTTAGCAAAGCCTTCTCTCTCACGGTCCCTGGCTGGTGGAACAAAATCCATGATCCAGTCCAGAAAGCAGCAACACTATCAGCTTTCTTAAAAGCAACTGAAAACTTCTTTCTTCAGGAAACACCTACTATATAAAAAACACCTTTTGTTCCTCTATCTTTATTTTCTTCCTGTTTTGTTTTTTTGATCATTTGATACAACTTCTATTATGAGAAGCTGAGATAGACTTTGACCGTGTAACAAATTGCAAATTGTTTCTCCCCTACTGTTAGTTGCTTTGGAAAAATCGTCTGCCAAATGCATAAATGTAAATGAAAAAGCTTAACTTGCATTTTAGCAAACTTCTCCTAGGAAAATTTCCAGATCGAGCAGAATTTTGGTCTTTTGGTGCACTCTTTTGGCACCAAAATTTATTCAAATTGCAGAAGAGCGTTACACTGCCTGGCACCATAATGAACTTGACCTTTTTTAACCTATAGGGCTAAATGGATTTTTTACTGTAGCACCCACATAATTTATCCAAAAAGCATGAAACAATTATGGAATTATATGCCTACCATTCAGACCAAATTACTATGCTTAAGTGATGATACACTTTCAGCGCCACCTACTGCCTGTATATATTTGTGGCTGTATCTCCCACATACTTCACTCAATGTACATGAAAAAACTGAAGCCTGATAATTCTGAACAGATTGATATGCTAATGTTATGCTAATCTTATAACAGAAACTCTTGGTTTTATATGAGTTGTTTATGTAACAATGAATATCATCTTTACATTTAAAGCTTTGTATTGTTTAGTAGTAAAGTGCCTTTTCACCTTGTTTCGAGCTCTTGACAACAACAAGTGAAATAACATGAATGGCCAGGAGGTGGTGCCTTTGGCTACTGTAGACACATCGAGCTGTGTGGGGCCACCCATTGCTGCTTGCAGCTTTAATTATTATTAGTCTTGTAACATAATAATATGCCTTTTAATGTAAAATAGTAATAAAAACCTTTTTGCCGATAAAAGTCTTTAAACATATGAAGTGCTTGTAATTATATTCTGAATCTAAAAGCAGTTTAGCTGCCAACTTTGTGCTAATAATATTTGTCATTCTAAAAACTTTAGGCCATGACTGTATAAATTATCTAGCATACATTATCATGTACAAGCATGAAGCAATGCTTGTAAGCCAACAGGGGGAGCTAAAATTCTATTATGTGTTACTCTGAGAACGAGATAACTCGCTACACTGATAGAAAAAAAAATAATGCATTATTTCTTAATAAAAGTATTTAGATCTAGTGTTCTATCAAGTCTATTGTAATTTTTGAACATTTTACCCCAAACAGGGAGTAACGTTTTGCCTTCTGTTTTATCTAGCTTAAACTTTTTGATGTAGAACATACTTTGAAGAATGTACCCATTGACTTTCTTTGTTTGTTTTTTTAATGTATAATACTCACCAAAAAACATAAGCAAGTAGACCTAGAGCACTTTGAAAACATTACAGAATACAAAGTTTGCTCTCCTTTTATTTAAGCTGCTCATTTGTATGTCTGTATGCCTTATTATGAATTAACATATATTTATATGACACCCCTAATCTTAGCTTCATCTGACACATATATTTTACATTAGCTTCCAACCTTTATCACGCTTTTCTCTGGAGTGTGGTGGTAGTTAATCCTCACTCTCAACTGACATTTAATCACTTGAATTTTACTTTAGGCTTCCTTTTAGTACCTTCACTATGGCCCACTTTCAGGTGAAAGCAGATGATTTCTTACATTTTGTCAATAATATCTTTAAGTTATTTCAGTAAAAATAAGTGTGATCAAGTCATAATATAGTGCTCTTACACTATAACAGGACCCTCTTGAGGTTGTTCTGCAACTCCACTCCTCACTACACATCTCCGCTGACTGGCTTTCAGCTCAAATTCACCTCTTTAGGTGTGGAAATGATGGCTCCTGCAAGCGCAGATGACTTTTTCTCTCACAGACCCATTGTGGAAAAGGTAATAGAGAAAGCATTTGGTGCTTACTAATAAATGGTAGGAGGATAAAACTGTGTGCATACAAACTTTCAAAATACAAATGAGCTTTTTATGACCAAAATAAATATTTAAAACATTTTTGCAGAAAATTTTAAACAGATTATGGATGAAAAAATATTTGCAAAATTAGGTATTAACTCATAATCTCTGAGTGCCATTCTCTTGAAAACATTCAATGTCTCTTGTCTGAAAGTGAGGTACCTTTTAATTTTAGTATTTACTTATAGCTCATTTATTTATTTGATTCACTATGAAGTCACCAAAGGTACAGCATTCATTGTCACCCAAACATCTTTCACTTATGTTAATATCATTAAAAATAAAAAAAAATGTTGAAAATCACAAAAAATATTTTACCTTCAAATAGTGAGCATGTGTACTAAACATTTTAAGGAAAGGAAAAAAAAAAATATATATATATATATATAAAGATTTGATCAGCCAATCGCCAAAAAGACTTTGATTTTCCTTTGACCATCATTCTGCATCAGGTCACACAGCTAATGTTCCAAGAGTATTGCACTTTCTGCCCTCCATTTTGAGATTTACAGAGTGGCATTAGATACTTTCAAAATCATATTGCCAATTTTATAATGTGTCAGGATAATAAACCAAACAGACCAGTAAAAATGCAACTGGGGGTCAGCTAAGGGTTCCCCATTGAGCTATGGTGAAGGAGGATTGAGCATAAGGATGGAGATTGAGATTTATGGATAAAACTTCAGAAATATAGGGGTGAAATTAAGTCAGTGAGTCCTGTGAAATGAACAAAACATGTTTTTTCTCCATTAAATTGTTGTTATGTCCAAGAACTATATTGTTTTATTTTAAATTCAAGCTGATTTAGGTGAGTTTTGTGAAGATGGCTAATTATTTGATGATGGATGCAAGGTAGGAGAAGTGGGTTGAATGCAGAGGAACAAAAACGCATAATTTAAATGAAACAATATATAGAACAAAATAGAACAGGTGGCTTCAAATGACTCAGACTGAGCAACTGCTGCATATGTTCCAGACAAACAACCAGAAGTGTATGCTCACACTTACAGGCTTTGAGGCTTATGTGTAGCAGCAGCAGGTGTGAGAGACACTGAAACAGAGCACACATCATGAGAACAGCTCGACCACATCCTCCCTTGTACACCCACACACCACTTCCTGCATCAGCTTTGCTCACCCTTTATTCTGCCATTATTATATCAAAAGTTATTCTGTCATTTAGATTAAATTAAATATAAAACTTTGTCGGTAAATAATAAAATATTTTATCTTGACAGTTTAATTATTCGTTGAAGACAATGGTTTGCCAAAAGACTTGACAATAGGTTGATTCAATTGATTTAATTATTCTGGCTTCGTAATTTGTTATGATTTATTTTTCTGGAAAATCTCAAATAATATATAGTATGTCTTGTTTTCTTATGTCACATATTAAAAATAATCAAAAAAATAGAAGACCTCATGCGAAATGTATAAAAAAATGTTTTAATGATAATGGTATTGTTAAAAATAAATAAATATTATAATTTGTTTTTGCGATCTGGGTTTTACAAGTTATTGATAAGATGTTGACAAGTCTTGATTACATTTAGAGTGTCTTTTGGTAAGTTGATGGCTAATGTTTAGGAAGAAGTTATTGAGCTATTGGTGGAAAATCCCCCACTGCCTCATGCTTTGTGATGTAGTCTGTGAGCTGTGCACCCACAGTTGGCCTTGATCATTTAAAAAAATTAACTTGTCAATGCTTTCCCATGCACTTACAAAAATGTGCTGCTAGACGTACACACCAAAACTCCAGACAACTAATTTTAAAAGTTTTACAACAGATTCATAGACCCTTAATTCATAAAACTTAACAGTTAATGGCAATTATTCTAATTGAACGATATTTTAATTTAGACATTAGAGGTAAACACTGGTTTCCCAGTATCTGCAGCCTGTGAGTGAGTCCTGCAGTATTATCATATAGAGCCCCTAAGCTATATATCATATAGAACTCCCAGATGTTGTCCGGAACTCAGCTAGCTCACAGAGTTCAAAATAAAATAAAAAACATATGTTTAAATTAGCGTTCGAATAATTGGCTCCTGGGATCCTTGGGAAAACGGATCTGGTGTCTGAGCCCTTTAAACATACAAATTGTAGAAAAAAACACTGTGGTTCAATGTGCCTATCTAACCTATCCCCATCATTTATCTCTCATTCTGCAGCTGATGCTGATCACCTGTTAGTTGTCTGTTACATTTTTCTAACTATTGTTTTTCGTTTGTTAGATTCTGTTTTGTTTTTGTTTTTTTCAGCTGCTCTCCAGCGAACTTTTCATTGACGGATCTTAAGCTTGTATATTCTTTATGTTGGGGAGGTGACTAGCACCTGGTTCAGTCAGCGAGGCTACCAGGGGCCTCACAGAGGGAACTCCTATTTACCCTACCTGATCCACACTAGAACTTTGTGAAGGTCCTTTAAAAGCAACTGCTAAAAATATGCTATATAAAAACTTGATTAATTTATTGATATTCAGTACTCTGCACAGCCTTTTACTTTCTGAGAGGCACTGTTTAATAGATTCTGACAATTTTAATTTAAAAAAGTGTATCCTTTCAGTGTTCACTTCCAGGTATGTAAAATGACTACTATGGTAGCACCTCTGAGTGGACAAATCAAGCAAGATTGCGTATCCTGAGCATAAAAGTGGAAAGGGATGAATACCTTTGACCTGTTCTGCTTCTCACTCCCTACTGATATGAATGAAAATGCTCCAAGCTAAAGAGACTGCTGCTTGAGGAGCTAAAGTTGGTGGCATTCCAGTGTGGTTCTTCTGCTGCCCTATGCTTAGGAGCCACTAACAGTCCCAGCTCCTAACTCATCGCTGCCTTCCTTTCCTAAATGAGCATTTTCCTTTCAAGACAATGTCTTAGCTATGCAGCTTTTCTGGATGCAAGTCGATCATCTTATTTAAGGACATTTCCTCAAGTATCTTGGAGAATCATTACTGGGGCAAAGGGTCAGGTGATCCATGGAGTTTTCCAATCCCATGTGGGTTTCAAAACCAGTTTGCCCCCTTTCAGAGGGAAAGAACATTACTCTAATACAAAGCTACAGACAGGAATAGCCAGCAAAGTTAAATGATCCAGTCTTGCAGTCGATCCGCCAGGGATTAACAGGGTCCTAATAAAACCAGTATCAAAAAGTCCTTTGAGTAAAGTATCATGCCAGTCCCACTAGCCAACTGGTACTACGTATATCATAAAATTTAAATATCCATCCATTTTCTTGGCGGTTTTCTTCCCTTTCATGTCACCACAGGCAAATGAACCGTCAACTCTTCTGGCGTATGTTTTACCCTGTTACCCTGGGAAACATTCACACACTCACATTCACATTCAAACATTAACACAAACTCATTCACAATCACACTCAAACACTATGGTCAATCATTTTTATCTAATTGACTTAGAGCGCATGTCTTTACGGTATATTTGGGAAACCGGAGCACCCGGAGTAAACCCATGCAATCACGGGGAGAACGTGCACACTCCACACAGAAATCTGCTGCTGTAACCTTATTACTGTAAGACGACCGTGCTACCCATTGCACCGTGATGCCCTAATTTAAATATCATGACGTGTAATTATCTCAGAAAACTGTTAAATAATTAATCTGTTAAATTATATTCAATAATCACACAGACTGATATATTTTTTGCCTTTACTTTAATTTGTATGATTTTTCCTGGGACCTCAAAAAGAATCGATGGCCGTAGTCACACCAATTGGCCATAGCACCATCCACTAACAGATGAACCACTAAATTTGCTTTTCTCAATGAATATAACATAGCATATAAAATATGAAAAGAAAGTCTCAGGCAAAAAAAAATCTAATGTGTTAATTTGAAATAGATTGATTGTTAGTGTGCCAAAACCAAGGAAGGATGTGATTTATTGGTGAGCTGAACTTAACATCTCAAAGTTTTCTTAACAAGCAATAATTTGATAAAACACTTTGTAAAAAGGCTGGTTTGGAAACACATTACCAACCAGCCTGAGTAGGAGTCCCAATACTGTATTTTCCACACCATAAGGGGACTTAAATTCAAAGTTAATAAAAAAAATAAAAAATAGGGTGGTGGTGGTGGGGCGGGGGTAATGGTGGAGTTGATCATCCTGTAACAGCTCAGGGGCCCGATTCCCGCCAGGTCCATTCTGCTGTTGTGGCCCTGGGCAAGCCATGTATATGGATGTGTGTGACTGGTGTGGTGGTTTTGGTGGTGGACAGGAGGCCGTAGACGCAAAATGGCCTCCACGTTCTGTCAGACGGGCCAAGGGCAGCTGAGAGCAACCAAGGTAGCTTGTTACCACCCGTGATTGTGGAGTGAATGAAAAATGCTCTGGAGATTGTAAAGCATATTTGAGGGTATGGAAGTTGTAGGACTTATGTCCTCTTCACCCAGTTAAATGATTAAACCTCAAACATGAACTACATTTTTATAAAGATTTTATTTTACAGAGATGAATGAGCCATGTTCTTGAAGCTTGCAAGTGAGACACGAGAGACAAAACACAAGAATCGAAGCAAGATGCCTAGGTCTCCATCTCAAGTAACTGCTGTCTCGCTGATATCCATCATCTTAAAAGGGGTTGTCAGGCAAGTGCTCATTCTCTCACCAACTTTTCCTCCAATCCCTGAGGAGAAAAACAACATCCTGAGAAGATACACTGTCCCTTGGGAGTGTCAGCAAAACGACAGAGACAGAGAAGGAGTATCTCATTGTTTAAGAAGATATTTTGGCTCATATCCAATGATCCACCATCTCCATTTTAATGCCTCCCTCAGGTCCTCCTTTTCTCCTCCCTTAAGTGCTTCAAGACCTCCAAGTCCTAGAGCAAACACACACACGACAAACCATCGCCCATTCTTCTGTAAGTTGGACAAAGAGGCCCACATGAAGTTCAGCAGCACAGACCCTTAATGTAAATGAAAACTCCCAGTCATCTCTATCGATTATTACATGATTACTACTTTTAAATAATTCAGATGAGTATAGTATTTAGAGTATATGACTGGAATCAAACAAGATTAAATGGATATGATGATTATTAAGGAGATTATAGTCCTTCAGATTAAAACATAGCTCAATCTACCCAGAAAAGTTCAATGGAGTAATTGTTATGTTGCCCAGATTAACATCATCTACTTTAAAATCATCTTAAACAACTTCTTCGATTATCATTTCTTTGTTAAATTGCTTAAAGCATAAAAATAAAATGATTACTTGCAAAATAATCATAAATCAAAATCTAATTTTTAGTTAATGATTATTACATGATTCTCAACTATAATTATAAAATAAGAAATTTTCAGAGCATATGTCTACAATCACACAAAGTTATTGAATACAATGATTAACAAACAAATTATATCCCTCAAAATGCAGAAAAAATAAGGAATATATTTATAAGGAAATTTGGGTGAGGATAGCTTTAACCACCCCAGGGGCAAAGTCTAGGCATTATGGTGAGACTGACGGACCAGCCAATTCTCTTGAGAGAAGTAAAGGCCATAATAAAAAACATCTTCAGGGCCAGAAGACTGATGGGCGCTGACTCTAATAGTCCAAAAAGGGTATCAACCCATGAGCAATAAAACCAAGTTCCAAGATGGGACTGCTGCTCTAGTGGGTGGTCTCAACTGCTGAGCGCCACAAATAAAGCAACATTTAAAGGGAGCTTTCTTACAGGAACCCAAACCCATATGCTCTGAGAGTACCAGAGCATAAACTTGAGGAAGATTTTTCTTGCAGAGCACCAATACTTAAACAATTCGGCAGTGGACTGCCAATTTGCCATGCACCAACTTGCTATACACTACCTTTGAAGGTGTGGCAATATGGAGTTTCCCGGCTTGGGACGCGCTCTCTATTTGCCTCATTAGCCAATCAGAAGGCAGCGAGAGGCAAATATAAGCGCTCTTATTTTGAAGGCTGATATGCGTTCGCTTGCTCGGCTGATGCGTCCCATTGGGCCGTTTCGCTTCCGGTTTCCTTGGCGACAAGGTATGTGGATAAACTGTGGACAGACTGTAGGTCTGTAGCTCCGTTTCGCGGCACTAATTAGGACTCTTTGTTAGCACAGAGAATACATTTAAGGTGGCTGGAATGGTGTCGGCGGGCAGAGCATGTCTTTCTGACTGACGTGAGTAGTGTTTGTCTGTTCTCAGCTGCGCACCTTTAACTGTATACTTTTTGCGGAAGAGAATGAGAATGAGTTATCTCAATTTTAGGATCCTCACTCTGCTGTTCTGCTGGGGGCTTATCTGGCACCCAGCGAAGTTTGTGCGTGAACGCTGAGCTCCGTGACCTAACCTCACCTGTATAATTATGCAGCAGGGGATGCGCCTGGGCGGATGCAAAGCCTCTGTAAACGAACTTTAAAGAACACCGGCACTAACTCGTGCCGTGGAAGGGGGGAGGGCAGCGCTTCAATAGTCGTGCATGTGGTATTGTTGTCTCCCCAGGACTCTGGTGCAGGAGCAGTGCGGGGCGGGGAAAGTGCTGCCTCAGCCCGTGTTGTGGTGAAGTGTGGTGAACACAGGCGATGTGAGACTTGCAGTGCGTGCAGTGCGTGTGTGTGCACTGAAGCTGGATCCGTCTCTCTCCGCTCACACTGCCCCCTGGGGGACGAAAACTTCAATGAATGACATTTTAATATTTTCATAATAAGTTAAATAAAGTATTTATTGTATGCCATATCACGTCTCCTCTGTCCTTGCTTTCCACGGGTGGAACGAACTTGTGTTGCCTTCGATCTTTGGGGTGTATTTCCCCGGGTTCCCCACCGGGGTGGCGTAGTCGGGTTTTTGTCAGCTGCCTCTAAGTTCCCCCCCCCCCTCGGGACCACAAAGGCATACGTTTTTCTAGTTTTCTAATGGAGGCACTTTTCATTCTACACTGGCTGGAAGACCAGCATCTCTTAATTGCAGGAGTGTAAAGTAATGAATTACTAATACTCATGTTACTGTAATTGAGTGTTTTTTTTTTCAGAAATTGTAATTTAGTGAGTAGTTTTAAAAGTTTTATTTTTACTTAAGTACATTTTTAGTGCAGTAACAGTACTTTTACTGCACTATTTTTCTTCAACCTGCCGTCATTACTTTTTCGCATAAAATACACTACACCTGACTTCAACACAGCTGTCTCTAGTGCCAGCGTTTGCTTAGTCAAGGAGCAGGACATTGGAATTGAGAAAGATTTAACATGCATCAGCAAAAAAAAACGAGAAGTTCAGCATCCATGGACGTACATGAAAGAGGTTTTTCGATTGAAGGAATAGAAGGGCAACTGTGTCATCATAGTGTGCAAACTTTGCCTGCATAGAGGAATTGAAATGATCCATCAGCCTTCAAGAATTCTACATATAATTTGAAGAAAGACATTGCGGAAACGGTAAGTTTTGTTTGTTAAATCTGCAATAAAAAACTCCCTCCCCACCCTGTAATATGTGGCATGGAGGCTTTTCAAAAGCTGCAAATGTGTAAGTTGTGTCCATGTGGTCAAAATCATTACACACAGTTATGATCTAAAGATGGTTTATAAAGTCAGTCATGTTGTTGAATTTCTGTATGACTGAAATATGAAACAATAACTTTTGTTATTGTGCTAAAGAACGCATGGACGTGTTAAAATATATGCAGACTGCACACTTTCTATGTAGGGTCTATTAACATTAAAGCTCCACGAGCGCCAGCTTAAGTGAAAGTTTTTAATTGATCATAAGAGCTAGATTTGAATCCCATGGGTAAAAAGATTTTGTGTAGGTTATCCACCTTCTATGTAAGCGTATTATTGGTTCAGATATAATATATGTAATATACATGTTATGTACAGTTGAGGGAAAATTATTAGCCTTCCTCTGATTTTTTTTCTCTTTTCACAAGTTTGCTTACATAGAACTAGCCAAGAAGACGCAAGTGTATGTGGCGAGATTAAGATAAGCGTACTGGGCAAGCTGTCCACGGGAGGGCCTCGGGCGAGAAGCGATCCGGGCCCAAGAACCCCCTAAAAAAGCATTTGGACAGCTGCCAAATGTGCACCAAGCTTGCGATTTGGTGGATAAAGTGAAGAAGGGATTCTTGCTGGTTAGGACTCCTGTTTTTCCGTGGGAACACCCAACTGGAAAGTCCTGGGCTTGTAACGGAGAAGAGAGGTTGTTCTCGAGGGCACTGGAATCAGACCCAGGCAGGGCCCAGCGACGAAAAACAAGGCCACCAACTCTGGGTGAGGGATCAGAAGGGAGAAGGCGAGTAGTGGCTTACAGATATGTTCAAAAGGGAAATGGCTTCCCTGACAAGCAAACCAGCCCCAGTAACGCTGGGATAGGGAGTTAAGCGAGTGATTTGTAGAGACCTTTCCTTTTGCTAAAGCTGGAGACAGTTTGTCAATCGATGAGGTTGTTTACCTTCAAGTTTTGGGTGAGCATGTAGTTGATTTCTTTGACCCAACCTGGAAACGGCCTGCCATCAAACTGAGAGGTCTATTCAAGTACGCTGATTTGTAGGCTGGAGCCAGGCATGCTGGATGAAGGGAATGAAGTTGAAAGAGTTAGTTTGTCCACTGCTTTGGTCTTCACCCGACTGGGGAAGGCCTGACATCCAAATATGAGTGTTGGGCTCATACGCTGAAGGCAGGCCGAAAACCAGACCCGCTGGGTGGAAGAGCAGGGCGGGGAGGGTTGTGACCCTGTAGTAGAATGCTTTGACCCTAACCAGAGACGGCCTGCAATCAACCTGAGAGGCCTGGTCACGTACGCTGATATGCAGACCGCAGCCGGACACGCTGAGTACAGGGGTTGGAAAAGTTGTTTGTCTGCTGTTTTAGTCTTCACCCAAACTGGGAGGGGACTGCTCATGGTCCCGTGCTCAACGGGTGGGACAAAGCTGCGAGCGGACCGGTAGCAAGAGGTTTTGGAGAAGGCTGCCGCTGAGTCAGCCCATGGTGAAAGGCGGGATCGGTGCATCGTGTCAATGAGGCTCGTGTTCGGGGCCTGTTGCTGGGGGGAGCCTGGAGGTCAGCTGTGCCTGACGTGGTGTGCAGCGAAGCTTCAGATCCCGGAGGGGTTCCCGTCTGGCCCGCTGCGGATGGAGAGGTTTGTTTTAAAGCAGATGACAGCGAGCTGATTTGAAACTATTTTGCATTTCATCATTGAATTGGAAGTGGTGTGGTTACCATTTTATACCTTGGAGTGGGCAGAAGGATTGAAAACACCTGCACGTTGTTCGCTAATTATCTTTTTTTTTTTTTTTTTAAACCTGTCCTGTCCTTCTTCAAAGCAACTCCATGAGAAGGGAGGTGCTTCGTATGAGTTGGTCAGTTTTGCTCTTTCCAGGGAAAGTGAAGATATTTATAGTGAGTATTCCTCTGGATAGAAGCTCTTAATTTATTTTATTGATTCTTTTTTTATTTTGCATTCATCACAATAATTACATTAACCAATCATACAAACATACATCAGGACAGAATGGTGTTAATTAAAAAGGGGAAAGAGGAGAGAAGTAATTGAGGAGGAAAGAGAGGGAGAGAAGTTTTTGAGGGGGAAACAGAAGGTGAGAGGTAATTGTGGGGGAAAGAGTCAGGATTGAGTTGAAAAATAAAAAAAATAACATTAGATACACCACAAGGATTTATGATTAAAGATGCCCGGAGGGTGGATTTATTTAGAAACACAAGTGTGATCTCTTCCTCAGTGGCGGTGTGGTCCTCGTGCTCGTCCCCGATGGTGCTTGTGCTCAGGTGAGATGAAGGAGTGCCTCATAAAGGGGGGTCCTGGGTCTCAGCTGCTGTCTGGGAGAGAGAAGAGCGATTAGCGTCTGTGTAGCAATGTAAATGTTGTTACACCAGATTTTAAATGTAAATGGTTCAAATTTATCGTTATTTCATTATATTATTATTTTCATTTAAGTGGGTCTTTTATTTTGAAATGTGTGTCGTCGCATTCGCGGAGCGGAATTCAGAAGTGATTCTCAAGCTCTCGTCCTCTTTGGCGCTGAGCATGAGAGAGAGGTCCGCTCCGCGAAACCCACGTGTAATGTCATTAAGTGTTTGTTCATGTTCACGAACGTTAATGGTTATTGTTTGTATGAGTAATTCAGCTGACAATCGTTGAGATATGGGTTTAAGTGTGATTTGATGAGGAAAATTACTGGATATTTTACAATGGTGGATGACAGACACATGTTATATGTGCGACATGGAATGTGTGTATTACTGTAAAGGTTAAAATATTACACTGTATTATATAATGAGTTATTTCTATATCTATGTACATTTGTGGTCAACAGATGAGAGAGAGAGTTGTGTCCACTGTTTAAAAGGGCTGTTTTTCTGTTTAACCACACAGGTATGTAATATTATTGTCTATATTATTGTGTAAATGGAGGAATAATTGTGTATATTGGATATGGATAACATATTTAGTATATAGTATGAATGAAGAAGTGATTCTGGGGCTCTTTGGCACTGAGCATGAGAGAGAGAGATGAGAGAGAGAGTTGTGTCCACTGTTTAAAAGGGCTGTTTTTCTGTTTAACCACACAGGTATGTAATATTACTGTGTATATTATTGTGTAAATGGAGGAAT
Source organism: Danionella dracula (assembly GCA_900490495.1). NCBI lineage: Eukaryota > Metazoa > Chordata > Actinopteri > Cypriniformes > Danionidae > Danionella > Danionella dracula. The sequence continues at coordinate 1,515,617 of UELW01000478.1, forward strand.
AATTATGTATATTGGATATGGATAACATATTTAGTATATAGTATGAATGAAGAAGTGATTCTGGGGCTCTTTGGCGCTGAGCATGAGAGAGAGAGATGAGAGAGAGAGTTGTGTCCACTGTTTAAAAGGGCTGTTTTTCTGTTTAACCACACAGAATGAGAGGAAGCTGAAAATAAACATGCGCTCAACACAGTTTTGGTTCTCTGTCTCATCCTCAACACACACAAGACACAACGCAGATTAAAGACCGCTACAAAACTGGTGCCGTGACCCGTCGTTTGGTTGATGGCGATCGACCGCTGGGGGCTTCGTACCTGATTCGTTGGAGTCTACGCACGGGACGCTGTCATAGCTTCTGTCATCTGGCTAATCACTGGTAACTGAACGTGATATCCATTGCTGGTTGCGGTCAAAGGAGTACCGGTTGGGTAACTGGTGGGTAACACATCATCAGCAGCGAGTAGACAGTGAACTGGACCAAGAAGATTCGACAATTCAACATCTACAGGTTCTGCACAACAGTCAATTTTTTTTTACTAAGGAACTGGTATTTGGAAGCAACGAAGAACAATCTACTTTGGGTTTGTTGAACTTTTCAAAGTTGGGGAATTTTGTTTCAATTTATGTGAATCAAATTGAACATAGTTAATACTACTTTTCCAGTTGCCTTTAGAGTTCTTATTATTGGATGTTAATTATCATTCAGTAAAGGTGTATAGTGAAAAAAAAGTTAAAATGGCAGCAGGACAAAGTGAATTTAGTTGGCATGACATTGTTGATAAAGGCATGGGGCGGGGCAGCTTATTGCATACACCTGAAAGAAGAGTGAGGTATGGAGATCCGCAGGATTGTAGTACCGGTCGCAGTACAGCTGCTAAGAGACCTGGATTCACACAGAATGTGGATGGTAAATTATCACCAGTGTTAAGTGATGCAGAAGTTGCTTCTCCTGAGTCTGAGGTGAACGGCCAAATGTCTAGACTGATCAAACAGATTAGCAATGAAATCTGCCAGTCTATTCGAGAGAGTTTAGTGAAATCTGATACCGCAACTACATTTCATGAAAGTGGCAATACTTGCCCAGTTGAACAGGGTAACACTTTCATTGATGCTTCTAAAATGAACTTAATCCTGAAGACGGAGATGACTGCTCCAACACACTTTAGGGGGGATAGTTCAGACAGATATACAATCTCTGACTGGGAAGACATGATGAGGGTGTATTTGGACAAACTTGAGATAACTGAAAATAAAAAAAGTTGAAGAAATAATGAACAGAGTGATGGGACGAGCAAGGGATGTTCTCAAAGTCTGGTTACGTAATGGTACAACTGACCCTACAGTTGACAGTGTTTTTTCTGTTCTAAAGCAGCATTTCGGAGATCAAAGTAGCTCTGGCATCCCTTTGGCTGATTTTTATTCAGTGAGGCCAGAGGTGGATGAGGGGGCATGGGATTATTGGATAAGACTGAACAAAGCAGCTGATGTTGCTGAACAAAGTTTGAAGTGTGAAGGCAGATCACTACATAATAGAAGCAAAGAAGTAGCTGTTATGTTCATCCGTAACTGCCCTGATCGAGAGCTGTCTTTGTTTTTCAAAAGTAAACCTGTACAATTGTGGACCGCTTCCGAAGTGCAAGAACAGTTGGATGAGATGTTGAGAGAACGCAAAATGACTAGGCGGTCTGTTAAGCATCTCACTGCAAGTGTGGAGTCAGAAACGGCTCAAACTGCCTCACTAGCGGAGTTTAGACAAGATCGTACAATGGCTGGCGACAAAGCTTTAGACAAAGTGCTTACTTTGTTAGAAAAAGCATTAGGATGCAATAGTCAAGCTGTGCATGTTCCTAAAGCTAATCGTAATGGACCTACAGTGAGGGAATGCAAAGTCTGCAAAAGCGTTGACCACAGTACGACTGCACACTGTAAGATGTATAACCTGTGTTTCAAATGTTTTGAGACAGGTCATTTGAGTTTTAATTGTGTTAGTACTATGGCTGTGGCTGGGCCTGGTCGCAGGACTGATGTTACATCGCAGGGAAACTAGAACGCTCCCTTCGGACAGAGGGCGATGCGGGGCGGCTTGATGACTCCTCTGGTGAGACAGATATTAAGTCTGTTTATTCTTTGATGTGTGAAAATGTTGATGACAGGAAGACTGTGATTTTTCAAAATGATTTGAGAGTTCGTATGAGTAGTGGTCTGTTTTACACAAATGTAACACTGCAGTATGGTGTTGAACTGCAAGGGATGCTGGATAGTGGTTCAATGGCGACCACGTTGAGTGCAGAGTTGGTTCCTCGGCTTAGGGAGGTTGGAGTAGTGAATCAAGAAATCCAGAGCTCTTCAGACATCATTCTGGTAGGTTGCGGGGGAAAACGGACTAATCCTGAGGGTGTAATTACCTTACAGATTGAAGTATATGGAGTGACTTTTTCTGTCCCGGTTTTAGTTGTGAGTGGCCAGAAAGATCAAATCATACTTGGCACTAATGTCCTCAAGCCCCTAATAAGTCAACTCAAAAAGTCTGATCATTTTTGGAATATGGTCAAGACGCCAAACCTGGGAGCAAATTCTGAAGATCATCAGTTCCTACAAATGCTTTCCTGTATAGAAAGATGGAGGGGGGAGTCCATCCCAGACAAAGTGGGCACACTAAAGTTGAGATCGGCAATAACGTTGAACCCCTTGAGTGAACATCTTGTGTGGGCTCGCTTACCTCAGGGGTCCATACAATCCATGGGGAGCACTGTTGTCATCGAACCGAGCACATCGCGCTGTGTGCATCGTAACATATTAGTTGGCAGGACTGTGTCTCCTTTATGGGGGGATGGCTGGCTTCCAGTGAAGATGATTAATCCGACTAATTCCCCAATCATTCTGAGAAGAAATGCAAAAGTGGCAGATGTATATCCTTGCATTGCGTTAGAGGATCTGGAGCAGAACTTAGATGTGATGTTGAGTCAAAATGTCTGTTCTGAAGTGACGAGGAACAATCTAAGTGAACAGAATCTGTCATCTGTGCTAGGTAAGGTGTCTGGGGAGGTACTGAAGGACTTAGGACTGGAGAATTTGGACATTGAAGGTTGTGAAGTGTCATCTTTCTGGAAAGATAAGCTTATTGGCTTGGTTGAGAAGTATGAATGCATATTTTCTAGACATAACCTTGACTGTGGCGAAGCGAAAGGATTCTGTCATCGCATTAGGTTGACTGATGAAAGGCCTTTTCGGTTACCGTATCGGAGATTGTCCCCTGCACACTATCAGAAGCTGAAGAGGACGCTGGATGAGATGGAGGAGAAGGATATAATCAGAAAGTCGACAAGTGAGTTTGCTTCACCATTGGTACTGGTGTGGAAGAAGAATGGTGATTTGAGGGTCTGCACTGACTTTCGATGGCTGAATGCAAGAACGGTGAAAGACGCCCATCCACTTCCTCATCAGGCTGATGTACTAGCGGCATTAGGGGGAAATGCTTACTTTAGTACGATGGACCTGACATCAGGATATTACAACGTGCCTTTACATGAAGATGACAAAAGATACACTGCATTCTGTTCACCTCTAGGCCTTCATGAATACAATCGGTTACCTCAAGGGCTGTGCAACAGCCCGGCAACGTTTATGAGAATGATGTTGACTGTTTTTGGTGATCAAAACTTTCTAAGTCTCCTTTGCTATTTGGATGACGTGCTGGTCTTTGGAAAAACAGAAGAGGAAAGTCTGGAGAGACTTGAAATGGTGTTTAGGCGCCTGAAGGTCCACGACTTAAAGTTGTCGCCATCAAAGTGCAGATTTTTGAGGAGATCGGTTAAATTCTTGGGGCATATTGTGTCAGAGGAAGGTGTCGCCAGTGACCCAGCGAAAGTTGAAGCAATTGTGGGAGTGACTGAGGATGACTTAATGGAAAGTGACTGCATTACACCTTCTGCCAGTAAAATAAGATCATTCCTAGGTATGGTAGTGTATTATCAGCATTTCATTGAAAATTGCTCCTCAATAGCTAGACCACTGTTTCAACTGTTGTCGGGTAAGAAGAAACCAAGGATTGGAAGAGGACTGAAGAAAAAGAAGATTGGACGCAAACTCACTTTAGCTGACTGGACTGATGAATGCAAGACCGCTCTGAACGAACTGAAGGCCGCATTGATCAACCAAGTTTTACTTGCTCACCCAGACTTTACAAAACCATTTTTACTTTCGGTTGATGCGTCTACAAGTGGACTTGGTGCTGTATTATCACAAGTTCAGGAGGGTAGTGCAGTGGCCAGGCCAATTGCATTTGCATCCAAGTCGTTGAACCATGCTCAATCTAAATATCCAGCACACAGACTCGAGTTTCTGGCATTGAAATGGGCTGTTTGTGAGAAGTTTAGTCATTGGCTCCGGGGGCACAAGTTTACAGTGTGGACCGACAACAACCCGCTGAAATATATTCTTACCAAACCAAGGCTAGACGCCTGTGAACAACGCTGGGTGGCTAAACTCTCACCGTTTGACTTTGACATTCAATATATCCCGGGTCCAAAGAATGTAGTGGCAGATGCATTGAGTAGAAGGCCGTTTGCGAATTCTGGGATTTTCCATCGATTGACCAGAACACCATTTGATATTTTGTTGCATGAAGCCAAGTCTGTTGCTGCACAGCAAGTGAGGGACTTGTTCCATCTGTCCGGTGATCACATAGATGTAGATTGTGATGAGTTTTCTGAAGCGGCTGTAGGAGGTGACAAAGATGTGTATGTTGGGGTGACCTCTTGCAATAGCATTACGTCTTCTTCAGAGTTGAAAGCGGTGCTTGAATCTCATAATAGATGGGAACAAGGTGCCATCAGAAATTATGTGAGAGAGTGTGAGCGGTGCGTATTGAGCAAGAGACCTGAACCCGAGGCCAGAGCACCACTTGTATCAATTCAGACGAGTGCTCCATTTGAATTGGTATGTTTGGATTTTTGGTCAGCAGAGGATTTAAACAATAAGTCCATTGAAGTGTTGGTGATAACAGATCACTTTACGAAGTTTTCAAGTGCATTTGTGTGCCCCAATCAATCAGCGGAGGCGGTTGCTCGGGTACTGTTTAACAAGTTTTTCTGTGTGTATGGTTTCCCTAGACGGATACACTCTGACAGAGGTGCAAATTTTGAGAGTTCTTTGGTGGCAGAAGTGTTGAGACTGTCTGGTGTAGGTAAATCACACACTACCCCTTACCATCCTATGGGGAATGGTCAAACAGAAAGGTTTAACAGGACATTGGGTGACATGATTCGTTCACTTGAACCACGGATAAAAGTGAAATGGCCACAAATGCTAAACATGTTGACATTCGCATATAATTGCACAAGACATGAGACTACTGGGTATCCACCATTTTACTTGTTGTTCGGACGAACTCCAAGATTGCCAGTAGACATTTTGTTTGAAGGTGCCATTGTTGACGATGGGACTGTTGATGTCCACAAATATGTAAAGACACTCAAAAAGGATTTGAAGGAAGCTATGTTCATTGTCCAAGAACACTCTAAACACCAACAGAAAAAGCAAGCAGAGTATTATGACCGTAAACAGAAGGGAAACTCTCTTGAGCTGGGCGATAGAGTGCTTTTGGCCAACAAAGGTGAACGTGGTAAAAGGAAGCTGGCAGATCGTTGGGAGAGAGTGGTGTATGTCATTGTGAGCAAAAATGACTCCATGCACACTTATAGGATTAAGAACCCTACCACAGGCCAGATCAAAATAGTGCATCGTAACCTCTTGATGCCTGTCAATTTTCTGCCAGTACCTGCATGGGATAGTAGTACATCTAGTGAGGATGGCGCTGAGGTGTCTAGTATTTGCAATGTGAGTGATGAAATTTCTGAGACAATAACTGCTGATAGGACCACTTATTGGGTAGCCAGTCTTGATGAATCTGTGGGTACACAAGCAGATTCTCGCGATGTGAATACTGAGCAGTTCATTGTGTCTGAGGGTTCCATTCAACATTTTGACTACGAGAGGGATGAGCCAGTTTCGGACGAAACTGTGAGAGATGTAGCTGTTGATATTAATAGAGAGCACGACAGGACACTTGTTCTTGGTGATCCTGGAGGGTTGTCACATGTTCCAGTTCGGGCAACACCTAATGTTGAGGATGATCAAGTGAGCATTAGATCCAAGTTTGGGAGGCTCATTAAACCAGTTAATAGGCTGATACAGTCCATGTCCACAAAGAGACTATCAACTCCTGTAGGGGTATAAGGCTATTTAATCTGGATGTTCATAATGTTATAATTTTTTTTATGAATGGTGAACTTTGGAATTACATGTAGTACATAGGGTGTAATTGTTGATGTCATGGGAAAAACTATGTAAATGGCATTGTTTTCTATGAGTTGTTTGGGGATTAGCTACCCCCAAATTTCTCTAATCTCCTGAGAGATAGATTTATTCTGAGCAGATCAAATGAGATCTAAATGTACACGACAGTCAGCAGTGCAGATACCTTGCAAGTAATTCACAATCTGGTGTAAAACAGTGGGGGTGAGTGTAGCAATGTAAATGTTGTTACACCAGATTTTAAATGTAAATGGTTCAAATTTATCGTTATTTCATTATATTATTATTTTCATTTAAGTGGGTCTTTTATTTTGAAGTGTGTGTCGTCGCATTCGCGGAGCGGAATTCAGAAGTGATTCTCAAGCTCTCGTCCTCTTTGGCGCTGAGCATGAGAGAGAGAGGTACGATTTTAATGAGCTCCGCGAAACCCACGTGTAATGTCATTAAGTGTATGTTCATGTTCACGAACGTTAATGGTTATTGTTTGTATGAGTAATTCAGCTGACAATCGTTGAGATATGGGTTTAAGTGTGATTTGATGAGGAAAATTACTGGATATTTTACAATGGTGGATGACAGACACATGTTATATGTGCGACATGGAATGTGTGTATTACTGTAAAGGTTAAAATATTACACTGTATTATATAATGAGTTATTTCTATATCTATGTACATTTGTGGTCAACAGATGAGAGAGAGAGTTGTGTCCACTGTTTAAAAGGGCTGTTTTTCTGTTTAACCACACAGGTATGTAATATTATTGTGTATATTATTGTGTAAATGGAGGAATAATTATGTATATTGGAAATGGATAACATATTTAGTATATAGTATGAATGAAGAAGTGATTCTGGGGCTCTTTGGCGCTGAGCATGAGAGAGAGAGATGAGAGAGAGAGTTGTGTCCACTGTTTAAAAGGGCTGTTTTTCTGTTTAACCACACAGAATGAGAGGAAGCTGAAAATAAACATGCGTTCAACACAGTTTTGGTTCTCTGTCTCATCCTCAACACACACAAGACACAACGCAGATTAAAGACCGCTACATCTGCATCCCTTGCAAGTCGAAGCTTGTCTGGCTTGTGTGCTCTTCTCTCTCTTATGCGGTCCTGGTGATTGCAAGCAGCTGAGGCTAGGCGGCAGGTTCCAGGTGTAGGTCGTTTGTGCTAGGGCAGCGATGAATGGTATGGGGACCCGTCACACTCGGACTTCAAAGTGGAAGTCCTGGAGCGCCAGGAATCAGCAGGTCACCTGAGCGTTGGTATCCTTGGCTCTGGACATCCATTGGAGGGGTGCGTAGTCCGTGAGGAGGGTGAACCGCCGGCCAAGGAGGTAGTACTTCAGCTCCAGGACTGCCCACTTGATGGCCAGGGCTTCCTTTTCGACGGCTGCGTACCGTGTCCAAGGACATTGAAGCACTCCACGAGGCCGTCGGTCTGGGGAATGGTATACTGAGGTGCGGAGTTGCTTTACCTTCAGCAGCCAGCAGAGGTCAGCCATGAGCCGGGACATAAACGGGGTTCCCTGGTCAGTCAGTATCTGGCTGGGGATGCCTACCCGGCTGAACAGCTCCTGCGCAATGTTCTTGGCTTTTCAGAGAGGGATAGCTTCGGGGTACCGGGTAGCGTAGTCCACCACGACCAGGATATGTTCGTGGCCCCGAGCAGACTTCGGCAGCAGCCCCACTAGGTCCATCCCAATACACTCAAAGGGCACCTCGATGATGGGCAGCAGAATGAGTGTCCGAGGCGACGTCACCTGGCAGGTAGGACACGCGCGGCAGAAAGTCATCACCTCCCCATCGAGGCCCGGCCAGTGGAACTGGTCGCAGATTCGTTGGGTGGTATTCGTAGCTCCCAGGTGACCTGCCATCGGGTGTGCGTGCACCAGCTCCATCACCGTTTCCGTCTTTGCCTTCGGGACCACCAGAAGGTGTTTTATTTCCCCCCTTCACTCAGCGACACAATATAGCAGACCCTCCTTTATTATGAAGTGCGGGAGAGGAGGGGGCCCTGGTTGGATGTCCTGTCCTTCAGCCACACGCAATTTAGACCAACAGTGCTTAAGTCGGTCATCTTAATATTGTTTGCGGCTGAAGGACCCCCCACTCGTCACCTGTTGGAACACATCATAGAATAGGTTAGCCGTAGAGGGGGCGGACTCACCATCTCTCCCACTATCCGTGCTCAACAGGGCAGACTTGTTGGTGTTTCTGCGTCTCTGTCTCCTGGGCCGGAGGCTCCCTTCCATGCTGACGGGTCGGTGGGTAGCGGCGGCAAGAAGGCGCTCGGATCCCAGGAAGTTCCGGCCGATTACCACAGGTACCTGCAATTTTTTTATTACTCCCACCTCGATCGGCCAAGTTTCTCCTCCTGTGCTGAATCGGATCTGCTGAGCTTTAACTTATCGGGTGTCTCCGTGTACACAGGTTATTGACAGCACTGCAGCTGATCGAGGTGGGAGGATATCGTTGCGGATGAGGCTGAGTGCCCGAATCCTGTAGAGCCTGGCCGTGGATTCTCACCGCCGTTCCAGGAGCGCCCTCTGCCAGGTGTTGGTGCATGCTGCAACCTGCCAGCCACTTCTTCGTCGGAGGTGAGTTAGGTTCCGATGGCATGGGTTCGTCTGCTGGGAAGGGAGCCGCGGGTCTGCTTTCTGCCCTCCGGGTGTACGGCAGTGCGCTACCAGCAACCCCCCCACCCACTAAATCAACCCCATCCAATCATCCATCCAACTATCTATCTACCCACCCATTCAGTCTTCCACTCCCGGACAGTAGCTAGCCGCACACCTGCACCCACCCCGGCGGCCACACACACCCCCACGATGGGTGACCCGTACCACCCAGGAGGGAAGATGGGGGCAGTCGTCCACCCGTTCCCCAACATCCGCTCCCAGTTGTCATGTAATGGAGGTATATGTGTATGTGTTGGAGAGATAGAATGCATTAAAAGTGGGAATGGTGTCCTGGAGTCTCACCGTCGTTTGGCGGATGATGTCCAGGCACCACCCCCTGCCCTACATGTCTAATGTGTATTTAAAATGAGAGGGTAGCCTTCTCCGTCGTGGATTGCGGGAGGTGCCACAGATCTGTAGCCTCCCCCCAGAGGGGACAGAGAGACTAGCCCTCCAGGCCTAAATGGAGTGTGTCCTTGCAGGTGTTGTTAGGGGCCCAGGGGTTGCCCAGCCCCGGAAGAGAGTTAGTGGCAGGTGGGATTGGCCTACTGTCCGCTCCGGGAGGAAGGCCCACCCGGTGCCCTGGAGATATTCAGTGTCTAATGTGATGTATACTGAGGGTCCCTGTCTAAGGGACGATAGGTCACCCCGCCTGCCTGATCACCCATGGAAACAAGGACCCTCATGATCGTATTTGTGGAAGAGAAGAGAGTGTGTGTACCGGGAGCTGGTGTGGTGTGTGGGAGCAGCAGACGGCCACACCATCCATCGCCCCAGGAGCAGCACTGCCCCCCACTGCAGTGGACACGGCAGACCCATCAAGGATAATGCGGGCAGTCGGGAGACAGCTGCCCCCCCCTCCAGACCAGTCCTAGTCATTTACATGCACATACGCACCAACCCGTCTCTCACATGCACATACTCGCATACACACCCTTCACCCAATCCGCACACACCCATGCACACATGTTCAATCACCCATCCACCCACCCACCCATCGCTAAGTATCTGATCGCTCCTCCCGGAATTGAGTTAACGGAACTTCACTTAAAACATTTTAAAACACAAGTGCTGCACAACAGAGCAATAGGTGGTTTACTTGGCTTGTGCTTGATAAGATGGGATTGCTTAACTCATTTTGGTAAAAACTGAACACACTCTTGCCTGCTTCTGCAGCATATGAGCGCCTTTTTAGGTCCTGGCACCTGTTCACCCCAAAACGTGCAAGGCTGGATAGTACAAACTTTGAGAACAAACTTATTGTTAAATTTAACCTGTGACTATGAAGAAGGTATAATCGTCACCAAGCAACTATTTACTTAACAAACTTATCAGTCAGAGTAATACCATGCTGAGCAAGGTGAAAAAGTAATTGACTTCTAGGTTCTAGACCAGGGTCGGCAACCCAAAATGTTGAAAGAGCCAAATTGGACCAAAAAAACAAAAACAAATATGTCTGGAGCTGCAAAAAATTAAAAGCCTTTTATTAGCCTAATAATGAAGGCAACACATGCTGTGTGTATCTATATTAGCCTACTATAAAAATGACTAAGTTTGCTACAAATACATGATGAGCCTTCACGATATAATGTTTATTTTTCCTGCAGTGTATCTTGTAGAGAATGACGCACCATGACTACTCTGTTGTACGATGCTGCCTCAAGTTTAACATCACTACAATATTAATGAATGATGTTTCATTGCTTTGATAAAATTAAAGAAACGCAATAAAGAAATCAGATTTTTGATCTCTTTTATTTATAGGATTCCAAAAAACATCAAAATGGAACGTGTATAACGTCCCCCTTATCTGGGCAACAAACAGTGCAATAAAACACAGCCTGCATTTATAAAAATAAAACAGCAGCCTTTTGAAGAGATAAAGTATATAAAATCAAAATAATACAGTTTGATTTGCTAATATCCCTAAGTGTCATTCCAAATATATACTTACAAAAATAATAAATCACTTTATAAAAACAGACACTTTGTTACTAAATATGTGGATGCCTTCCCTGGAAATGTCTTTCCACGTTACTCTTCTTGTTATTTGACAACTTCTCACTGCAGAGCAAACATTCAGACAATCCTTCCGCATTGGCAATGAATGCAAATGATTCAGTCCTAGAAACGTCGAATTCTCTGTTCTCAGTTATTTTTCTGTTTTTCCCTTTCGGATCCGTGGCCCATCACAAAGTCGCCGATTGTGTACGACACGAAACAAGTTAGAGACACAGGGGTTGGGTTGTTTTACTTATCGTGAAAAGGTAGAATTTGCACCAAATTTGCATAAATTAATTACATTAATTTTTTAGATGCCCACTTTTCAATGAAACTTTGAAATAAAATATTTCGAAAATAAAGCGACATACATGTTTGACAGTTGTTACGTCATAACGTTAGTAGAGTGTAAGTCAGAATTTGAGTTGATTTAATGAACATGCTGCCTTCAGTTTGTTCACAAGTAAAATAATAATCCCTTTTAATAATGACAAGGCAAAACTTGGTTTGTTGTATTTGTGTAAAGACAGTCTGTGATTAGCTATAGTTAAATATCTGTGCTTATTTAAAAGGTTTAAATCAATGTGTCTTGTGTCACTTGGGATATTTTAATGTGTTAGCTTGACTGTAATTTTTAAATGTATTTTTAGTTAAATGATTTTGCAAAAAAAAAGTTTTCTTTAGATGTGTAGTTTTTTTTCTTGGTCGTGAAGTATATACATGTTTTATTTGTAATGATAATATTAAATATATTTAAATGAGTAAGTTGAGGAATAAGCAATGCTATATCCTGCATAAACAAAAGGATATAGCACGGATCCACCATGACCCTCATTTCAGCTTCTTCCCAGAATTGGCGTGCCTCTGCTCTAGTCTGCTCCCCTCTAGGAGGTGAGTCCCGAACTAAGCGCAGATCTGGGAGTCAGAATTTTCAGCTTCTATTCTTCAGCAGCCAGAATTTAAGTGTACATACAAATTGTGACGATGAAGGTAGAATCGTCACCAAACAGAGGTGCGTGTGTTTGTGTTTGTAAGGAGAGCGATCGCCTTGTTGATGGTTGTATATATCCACAGATAGGTGCACATATCTGTGAATATTGCAACCCTTTACAGCGAGAGCAATCCTTACAATGAGACGAACAAAACAAATGACAAAAGTATTTAATTTACCTTTTATTTAAAATGACTTGCAGAGTTTGCATTATTTCTGCCGCTGGATCTACTCCAGTACGAGTTGCTCGGTGCTTTTCCGGGTGCGTCAAAGGGGGCAGGGCAATGACGTCCCTTTTTATGACAAAGGCTGTTGCATCAAACCATTATGTTTGATTTAGTTTTGGTAGTCATTTAATTGTCTTTAAGTGTTTTATTTCATTATAATTTGAATTAATTTAAAGTATTTATGTTGAATGATTTAACATAGATATTGTTCATTTATTTCAAATTAAGTATAATTACTTTTTCAGCTATTTTTGATTAATAGGTTTTAATGGTTTAGCCCAATTAGGTTTTGGAGGGAAATAACCCTACTTAAGTCAGTGTGGCTAAGACCTCTGGAGGGTGAAGAGGGCTCATGGTAGAGCTGTGATTGTTGCTGACAAAGCAAAGTTGTCAAAACTCTTGGATATACATTCTGTATCGATTTTGGTTATGTTAATATTTTTTTTTTTACGTTTGCTTGTATAGTCACTGAATGGGTGCATTTCTTCAATAAAAAAAACAAAAAAAAAGGAGATTTGCAAATTTTTTCATCTCTTCATTGCTGACTCCCCAACGCCTCAAGGCGCTCTAAGTCTACACTACGACAGATGGTGGCAGTGAAAAGTCAAGATCAGCTGGGAGCAAGCAGTGAACATCAAGATGGGTCCCAAGAAACCACCTCCTCCAAGCACAGTGGAAGAACCCGATGAAAGTTCTAGGCCAGATCAAGGGGCATCTGCAGTGCCGAGGAAGGAGGGTGGAGACAGTGTGGAAGACCTGTCAAGGTTGTTACAGTCCTTTATGCTGACACAACAAGCCAGTGAAGAGCAGAGGAATAAAGAGGCACAACGACAGGAGCACAGATGGCGTACATTACAGCATCAGTTTGCACAACTGCAAGAAGAAGTTTTTCGGCAGAACCACGACCAGCAGTTATCGGAAGGGGCTGCGTTTCAGAAGCCTTCTCTAACAGCGGCATTCCGGGACTCACACAAAGAGTCCACGGCTCAGAATCAGGTCAGTACCAAGCACCGTACATCAGTTGGCAAGGCCCAAAGATTCTGCCATTTCAAGAGGATGAAGACATAGAACATTACCTGACCACCTTTGAGAGGATCGCCCAGGCCTGGAGATGGCCAAAGCAAGGCTGGGCACTGCATTTAGCACCTCTGCTCATAGGCAAAGCTCGGGCTGCATATGTTGCAATGGATATCGCTGATACCATGGACTATGACCTGGTCAAGAATGCAGTGTTGATAAAGTATGAAATTAACTCTGAAAAGTACAGGCAGAGGTTCAGGAATAACTTCATTCAAGAGGGAGAGACACCAAAAGAGTTACAAGCAAGATTGAAGGATCTATATGAGAAATGGATGATGCCAAGTAAACGGACCAAAGAGGAAATTGGTGATGTCATTGTTCTGGAGCAATTCCTCAAGATCCTCAACCCTGAAATTAGGACATGGATCAAGGAACATAACCCGTTATCCTCAAAGCAAGCTGCAGAACTAGCCGAGACATTTATCTCAGCAAGACACTTCCCATATCACCTGGGATACACTCAAAACCGATCCAACTCATGGCAGAGTAAGTCCGGGTTCAGATACGATAGTGATCAAACCTTTACCAGGCCCAAGAATGCTGAAACGCCCAGCTCTAGGACAAAGATTTTCAGTAGCAAAAAATGGCCACAAAGTCCAGACAAGCAACGTGCAGACAGAACCCCAATGTTGTGTCATTCATGCGGCCAGCCTGGGAACAGGAAGGCGGAATGTCCGTTACAAACAACCAAGTCTACACATCTTTTTTATGTCCCTAGACCGTTTCACACACAGAATGAGGCAAAACAGAACATCGACACTGTTGTTTCTGTGAAAATAGGAGAAACTTCAGAGCATTGGTAGACACAGGTTCTAGTCAAACCTTTGTAAGACCAGAATGCTTAAAGAAAATGTACATCCCATTTAGAAGCAGTTTGAAGGTAAGATGCATTCATGGAGATGAACAAGAATACCCAGTGGTTGATTTGGAAATGGAGATTGATGGACAGGTCTATCTGTTGGCTGTGGGAGTTGTAGATAAAGCCCCGTATTCTGTAGTTTGGGGCAGGGATGTTCCAGTTCTGACTGAGTTATTAAATGGAGACAAGGCAGAAGCTGACATTAGGGTAGTCACAAGGGCTCAATCAAAACAAATTATAGACCCATTACCCTTTCCTGAAATCCCAAAGAAAAGGAAATCAAGAAGAGAAAAACGTCAACTCAAGGTTAGGGGTACAGAAATGGTTGAGAACCTACCCACACCTCAGGATGATTGTGTAGAAACCATACCTCACAATTTGGCAGAACTACAGAAGCAAGATCCTTCTCTAGCACCATTGTTTGCAAAGGTTGGCAAGGAAGGTTTGAAGAGTTTGATTTCAGACCAGGAGACTTTTGTAATAAAGGAGGACAAATTGTACAGGCAGAGTAGCAACGGAGAACAGTTAGTTGTTCCCATTCCTCTGAGAACTATGGTTTTAAATCTAAGTCATTCCAGTCCTTGGGCAGGCCATTTAGGTCAACAGAAAACACTTAGTTTTACAGTAACAGTAGTGGAAAGAAAAGAAAATACTGTGGAACAACACTGGCACCTCAAACCATCACTAACTGTAGACCTCAAGCAACATGTATTCTGTGCCTTTCCTCTCTTCCTCCAGACTCTGGGACCTTGATTTCTAAATGTTTAAGAGAGCATAAGTTTGGAGCACTCAGCAACAGACCAGTTCATTTTGTCTTTAGCCCAGATTTACAGCTGATGCGGTGAGATTTTGGATTTCATTTCAATGACAGTTGAGCTGAATTCAACTTTGACCTATGACACCGCATCCCATAACATGACTATAACACTGGATTGGAACGGTGAGAGCATCAGTTAACTGAAATCTAATTTGAAGGAAAGATTTTGTTGTTTAGGACTGCTGTCTTGAAGTGAAGTACATTAGAGTGAACCCTGTTACTGTTTAGATTAATTATATTTAGAGATACTAGATAAGCTGTGGTGTAATTTAGTACTTATCATCATAGAAATTAAAAATCATCACGTCAAATTTAGAAACTAAAATACAGATTGAGGGCATGGGTGATATGCTTCACTCTTTTTGTAATTGTTTCTTCTTTGCAAACTGTAAACAAAAATAAATAAATTTTAGTTTGTGGAGGTCTGTTCATGGCCTGTATATTGCCAATTTGGTTGTTTAACTATAACACGGTGAGTGTTGTGCTTCTAGGTTTTTTACCTTGAGATTCCATAGCAGAGCAAACACAGTGAGAGTGTAGAGCAAACTTTTGCTGAGGAGGAGAATGTAGCTGAAAGCAATTCGCTTTAAGCCCTTCGGTTTCACTGACAAAAAAAAAAACAAGTACAGCTTGTTAATAATAAATTTTGCTTTTAGCACTGTTTTATTTCTAATGTATTATTAAAATATCTGTTGTTTAAACAAGTATATCATGAAAACTAAACCAAACCTTTTTGCCCTCTCATGGCATTGCTGACAATGACATACTCGTTCCCGTTGAAGAACCGCACTGAACAGTTGAAAATGTTCCTGTGGTCCATCCACTCGGAGCTTTCAATCTTTATTCTGCTGGAGATCTGGTACATCAGTGTTTTATTGTCCTGCTGAGCTGAGTGGTCGGTTGAAACGTCCTTTCTCTCAAGGCCATTCACTGTCCAGCTCACACTCACATGATCAGGATAAAAACCTCTAATCTCACACACTAAAGTGAAGTGTTTGTAGAAACACATTTCTTTAGAAGAGGGCGGAAGAATCTTGACCTTTGGTAGAGTGATGTTTGCACCTTGAGAGGGAGAAAAAGAGTGGGATATTTGGTATAAAACAATGTTGTAAATCAGGGTTGTGTAAATTAAATTGAATTGACCCTGAAGATTGGCATTCCACTGAATTGCTATTAATGAGAAGTTTGGGAAAATTGAAAATAGATTAAAAGACCAAACTAAGTAAAGAGGAAAAAAATATTTTAAAGAGCCAGTATTATGACTGCTTGAAAAAAATTCATGCTGTAAAAGTAGACAGCTGTAAATCTGAGGAACATTCAGTTTGAGCTGTATTCATGACAAATATTTGTGTGTTACCCGACAAGTTATTATCTTTAAAAAGTAAGCATCAAATCAGATTTGCTGAAATGGGTATTATCAAAAAGTGATGTAGCACTGTACAAAACAAGCAAAGCACCTCCTTCCATCGCTCACTCAAGGTTACCTGGAAAGGTGTTGCCTAAACCATAGTTGCTAGCTGTTATGATTCTGTCGAATCGTGTCAGGAAACTGTTTTTTTTTTTCTTTTGTGAGGGATTTGCATCTGCATATTCTCTGACAATATGAGAGGCTTTAAGGGAGCAATGTGTCACGAGCCTACTCGATGTCTCTCTCTCACCCGGTAGTTTTCCACTACACCTGAGTTTGATTGGTAGCCACGCCCCCTGGCTCTCCCGCTGAGTACCACCACACCTGAAGCTGATCCAATATCACTCTTCTCCCTATTTAAGCGCCTGGTTTCAGACAGTCGGTGTTAGATCGTCTGCGAACATTCAGCATGCTGAGGCAAGCTTTTTGTGATTCCTGGCTCTGTTTTGTTACCTGCTTCCTGCTTGTCTGTTTCTCTGTCCCCACAGCCTGTTGTTTGTCTGCTGAACCTGAATGCCCGTTAATGACTCGGACCGCCTCGACCACGTTCAACTCTCCTGCCCTGATAGAACCAACGCCTGCCTGTTCCTGACTGTGCTCTGCTCTTCAACCCCAGCTACTCGACCTACCGCCAGCTCCTAACTACGCTCTGCTCTCCTGCCCGGGTCTTCGATCTACTACCCGGTGAAGACCCTGAGGGCTTCGTTTCCCGGAGGAACCACGAGACGCAGCCAGCTGGGCATTGAAGTCTGCTTAATTTTTCCTTGTCTTTATCACTTAATAAAGAATCTCTGTTTAAACGTGACACACTTGGGTCCTCGTCTGTCTTGTGCCCTGACACAATGATTAAATTTCATTTCAATTCACATGTACCTCAGGGGAACAACCCATCATTTTCACAAGGACTGCTCTGCTAATCTAAATGTGTGAAACTCAGGATTTGTAAATAAGGTTTATGATAAAGCATGGATCAGTTCCCACTATTTTTGGTCCAGCATCTTCTTTCAAGTCAAAACCGGTAGGTGCAATGGTAACAGCTGGGTTATCATCTCTGAAGCGCTAGGTGCTGTAACCAATCACAGCAGCCTTGAGTCTAACTACTAATTTCTATAGAATTAATCAAACAAAGGAGGAATTTTTAATGAAAAATTTTGTAAACCCCTATTCCCCGAATTGGAGCAGAGATATATGTTGGTGATGATTATGGAAAAACCATAATCGGCGTACAACTCTCTCCACACAATATTTAAAAAGCCAATCAGCACATGAACCGATGGTCACATGATCATGCTATCACTTGTAAGCAGATGTGAGCGTGCCGTAACTTCCTGTTTGTCAAGCTGGAGCCAAACTCACCCCCTAGGCAACCAGACTTACTCACGACCTTACGGTTGTGATCATATATCTTCGTTCCCTGTCGGTGACAACTATGGAAATACCCTTACAAAAATGCCACAACCTAGATCCTTCTGCATCGGCCGATGGCCAGGCAATCAATAGTCCAGTGCAGAGCAGGTTGGTTGATTTAAAACCTCCCTTACCAACTCATACCAAGTGCATCATTCTGTGAATCTGAGAGATGAGCGGAGGCCATACTTATCACCTCGAAGGCTGTATTTAGAACTTCTGCCAATCTAATACACATACAGTTTCAGTGAGGGACCAATAGAAAATACGCCTTGAACCAAACGAGTCGAGGTCGTTAGAGGGAAGATAGCTAGTTAGTTTAAGAGAGTTAGCCTTTCAGGGAACTGCTCGACCCTCCAATGCCTGGGTTCATGAAGAGATGCAACCAGTAGTCCCCCATAGAAGGCACATGTGGAAAATGCGTAGGACTACTCCACTTAATCTACTAGTCCTGTTAAGAGAGGAGCTAATAGGCTGGAGAACACTTTGATGTCTCCAGGGGCAAACTTTTGCTCATCACTAACTACTATATTACAGTTCTAACTATATTACTAACTACTATTCTTACAGTTCAGACTGTGCTGAAACCATCTAACACCACTGAAGAGGTGGATTCAATGCTCATGTATTCCCAATATCTTGTAATAGCAACTTACATTTTACATTGATTATTTTACATTTATTGTTCATCGTTCAAATCACTTTATGTGAGGACTTATGTGACATATAACAACAACAAACTATGGTTCTCTGGAAAACTCAAACCCCACATACACTTCAGATGTCTGGATGGCATGCAGTTACAAGTTTTTCTTTATTTGACAATGATTAACTGTACTTGACAGGGCAGCAAACTTACCTGATTTATAAACACCATTACCTTTATAAACAATCATGGGCTATTGCCAAGAGAAACTGGAGGGAACAATGACCCCAAAATGTGGTCAAGCTGAGCGACAATATCAAATGAACTTGGGCTTCATTGTCACCTAAACTGTGTCAAAGACTGTTGCCTTGATTTTGTATTTATTGCAAAAAGAGGGCCAGCAAAGTACTGTGGACAAAATTTAACACATAAAAAATACATTTCAGAAGAATGTTTAAGATGATTTTTATTTTTTATTGGTCAAAGGAAGAATTCTAAGTTTGTAAAATACTGAATTTGTTTAGGTCATTGATAAATAAAGGCTTGAGATATTTCACAACTGTGTACTGACCTAAATTACATAAACATTTATTTTTTAACCAAAATATTGAAGTAATCATACTTTCCCTCAATATTCAATTTAGTTTACATATACCTGAAACATTTAAAATCATTACAATTTAAACACATTCACAATACATAAGAATTGTGTGTATGGAGCCTGGAGTTTCCAATAGATAATAATTCACTGTTTACTTAAAGTAAAAAAGAAACGCAGCAAATGTTTTGATTATATAAAGAACAAAAGCATTACTTTATAATAATATTAATGTGCTAATACTAGCAATAAAATATTAACATCACCAAATAACTTCTCACATGAATTATCCGAGAATTGTCAAAATAATATCCAGCCATACAAATATTTTATTAGATGGAAAAACACACTTACCCAAAACTGTCAGTTTGGTTCCTTCTCCAAACTCGAGTTTAGCGTAGCTAGTACACAATGATATAGCTTGTTACCTTAACCTCAACTGCTTTAAGTTATTAATGGCCAATAGTACACTGTTTTTGGGGGCCCCATCTCAGTTTGAGACAATGAAAGTCACATTGGCCTCCCAGCTGTGCCCTGAGAGGCCTCTCACATGAGTAAACATAACACAGTGAATTATAGCTTAAAGTGACTTTTGAGCAATATATTGTTAAAAAATTACTCAAGAGGGGGTTTATCTTAAATGTTTTCTATAATTTGGTTAAAAATAGTCTACATTCTAAAACTACTAATAATCTACATTCTAAACTACCTACTTTTTAACAGTAACAACTGCAACACAAATAGATAGGTTAACTGTACCCTCTAAATATGCTTTGGCCTTGGAGAATGAATGCTCAGGGCCACAGTAATGCAGTAATGGTGTCATTTTTTGTTTGAATCAATTTTCCTGATTGATATGACATTGTTTTTTATGTTTTTAGACTTCATTGATCTGGGTTTTACCTATCATCCAATGGGAGCTTCAATAAACATTATATTTATTATACTAAATATAAATTTAAGTAATATATTTCTGCTGTAATTATCTCACAATTTAAGTACAGTGATACTTTGAGGAAAGCTTCATATTTAAACTTAACATGGGGCAAGCTGTAGCTCAAACTGAGAATCTTGTAGAAACTTCAAACTCACAATAAGAAACGTATCAGTCTCAGCAATACCATGCTGAGCAAAGTGAAAAAGTATTCAACCCCTATGCTCAAGCAGGGCATCAAAAGTCCTAGATAGGGTCGAAGGTCACCTTTACCTTAACATTGCTATTAACAGTGAATTGGAAAATGTACTAAAATATCTCCAACAATAAACAAGGTTTTCTTTTTCTCTGTCTCTTTCACTCTCTCCTTTCGTTCTCTAATTTCTCTTTCTTTTTAATTTTTTCTGTCTTTTTTTCTTTTTTTTTTTTTTTTTTTTTTACACCTGTCCTGTCCTACTTCAAAGCAGCCCCATGAGAAGGGAGGTGCTTCGTATGAGTTGGTCAGTTTTGCTCTTTCCAGAGAATTGAAGATATTATATATTGATTATTCCTCTGGATAGAAGCTTTTAATTTATTTCATTCGCATTCATCACAATAATTACATTAATCAATCATATAAACATACATCAGGACAGGACGGTGTTAATAAAAAAAAAAGGGGAAAGAGGAGAGAAGTAATTGAGGGGAAAACAGAGGTAGAGAAGTTTTGGAGGGGGAAAGAGAAGGTGAGAGGTAATTGTGGGGGAAGGAGTCAAGATTCAGTTGAAAATGAGAATAAGTAAAATAAATAATATTAGATATCTACCTTATTACATCCAAGTAGTTCGCATCTTTCTACAGATATGCATACAAATATAAATATACATACATACAAGCAGATAAACACGCAGAATAATAATAATAATAATAATAAATAGAATTAGTAATCATATATATATATATATATATATATATATATATATATATATATATACACATATATACATACATACATACATACATATACACATATACATACACACACATACATACACCTATACATATATACATACATACATACATACATACACACACACATACATACATACATACATATACACATATATATATACACATACACATAAGTAATTGAGTGTTACAGGACAGGTGACCTAAACCTCAAGCATCTAGCAGCGACCAAACATCCCAGGTGTCGTGACTAACCTTCTATGTCCCAAATGAAATGTGGGATCTGCCTCAAGCCAAGTCCCATATATGGTCAGGAACTACCCAGATATCCAGCCCACCCCCCACAGAACGACAAGTTTTGGGGCCTGGGACCCGGAACCGGACCCGCCCCACCTCCCCTGGCAAAGTCGGCAACCCCAGAGAGTAATGCCCGGGGCCCCAGTGGGCCCGCTGCAGCAGGAGGTCGACCAGCCCAAAGCTAGGCGGGAATGCAGCCCCTGACAGTGCGGGCAGAGACTGGGAGGCCCCACCCACAAGCACCGCCATGCCCATATCCCCCCGCGGTAGGCCCCCAGTCCCAGGCACCTCCGTGGACCCGCAAGAAAAAAGGGAGGACGGCCAAGGGACCAGATGGGTGCGGGTAGGGACACCACTCCAGACGCGGCAGGACCCCCCCCCGGCCACACCCCGACCCCATGCACACATCAGCCAGCAGTCCCCCAACACACACTCACCCCTACCAGCAGCCCCCCAAACCTAACCCCACGCACACCCCTACCAGCAACCCCCCCCCCACCCACTAAATCAACCCCTTCGAGTCATCCAATCATCCATCCATCCATCTACCCACTCATTCAGTCTTCCTGTCCCGGGAAGTAGCCAGTCACTCACCTGCAGCCCGCACCCGCCCCCGCAGCTACCCACCCCCCGCGATGGTGGGCCCTTACCCCCCAAGAGGGAAGACGGGGGCAGTTGTCTACCCATTCCCCAACATCTGCTCCCAGTTGTCATGTAATGCAGGTATATGTGGGTGTGATGGAGAGATAAAATGCAATAAAAGAGGGAATGGTGTCCTGGAGTGTCACCGTCGTTTGGCGGATGATGTCCAGGCACCACCCCCCGCCCTACATATCTAATGTGTATTTAAAATGAGGGTAGCCTTCTCCGTCGTATATTGTGGGAGGTGCCACAGATCTGCAGCCTCCTCCCACCAAGATTTAGACAGAGAGACTAGCCCTCCAGGCCTAAATGTAGTGTGTCCTTGCAAGTGTTGTAAGAGGCCCAGGGGTTGCCCAACCCCGGAAGCGAGGCAGTGGCAGGTGAGATTGGCTTACTGTCCGCTCCGGGAGGAAGGCCCACCTGGTGCCCTGGAGATGTTCTGTGTCCTATGTGATTAAAACTGAAAGTCCCCGTCTAAAGGAGGCAGGGCGGGATCGCCGATAGGTCACCCCGCCTGCCTGATCCCCCATGGGAACAAGGACCCTCATGATTCTATTTGTGTGAGTGAAGAGAGTGTGTGTACTGGGATCTGGTGTGGTGAGTGGGAGCAGCCGACTGGCCACACCGTCCATCCCCCCAGGGACAGCACTGCCCCCCACCGCAGGGGCCACGGGAGACCTGTGAAGGATAATGCGGGCAGCCGGGAGACAGCTGCCCCCCCCTCGGGACCAGTCCTACTCATTCACACGCACTTACGTACCCACCCGTCTCTCAAATGCACATACTCGCATACACACCCTCCACCCCATCCACACACACACACACACACACATATGTTCAATCACACCACCCCCCCCACACACACACACACACACAAACATACACACTGGAGCCACTGCTTGAGCATGCACAGTGCCGGCCCCGGCCCGGTAGGAAGCCTCACCCCGCCCAGACCGGAATCGCTCCCGCGCCCAACCGATCCCCGAACCGATACCCCCCCTTAACCCGCAAGCCCCGGAAGCACCACGGGTGCTGGCTAGCCTCCCGCCCGGAGACTGTGGCGATAGCAGCAGCCGTGAGTTCCGGCCCCCCCCGTGTCCCCCCTCACCGCCCCTTGACAACCACCCCGTCACCCTGAGCTGGCCGGCACCCCGCAGGCCCGGGCCCCCCTAGACCCCCCAAGCCCCACCCCCCATGGCCACCGCCAGCCAACGGAGGAGCAGCCAGCCAACCCATCTTAAGGCACCCTGCCCCACCTCCCACCGCCCCGGGGTGACTCTAGCCTTAACCCAGATGCCCCAGTCTAGATACAGGACTCAGCTCAATGCAGACAGTCTCTAACTAGAACTGGAGGTAGCTGGGGCATTAATAATTAGAGAAGTTTACAGTTATTTAATTGAAAGCAGATAACGTTTCCAAGGTGAAGTAGTCTATTAGAATGTTAGTGTACTGAGTGATGCATAGTTTCTTTTTAGTTTTCCAGTTCATCAGAATAATTTTCTTTGCGACAAGCAAAGCATTGAAAATTAAGACTGATGTGTTGACCTCAAGATCAGACTCAATACTATCTAGGTCCCCTAATAGACAAAGTGCTGGTGTTGGTGAGATGAGGTGTCTAACCCATGATGATAACTGTCCGCAGACTCCTTGCCAGAATTTTTGTACTGGTAAACATGACCAGAGAGCATGTAAATAGTTGTCCACAGCATTCTCATTGCAGTGTTGGCAGATGTTGGAGTCAGAGAGACCCATTTGAAACATTCTTTGACCTGTATAATATGTTCGGTGAAGAATTTTAAATTGTATTAGCTGTAAGTTTGGGTTTGTGGATACTTTAAATATGTTTGAGCATATACGATTCCAGAATGACTGATTTGTAGTTGTAGATAAATCTTTTTCCCATTTGGTAGTGGGTAGACATATTAAATTGTCTGTTCTCAATAATAAAATACATATTTTAGAGATTAGCTTAGGTGTTGTCAATCCAATACCTTTGTCTAGTACTGAGGTTAACTGTAGATCTGGGTGATTTATTTTGTGTGTTTCAGTGAGTAAAGACTTGAGCTGTTGATATTCCAGGAATCTACTTGTAGCTAAACCGAAAGTAGAAACCAATTCTTCGAATGAAATGATTTTATTGTCTGAGATGATATGTCTGAGATGTGTTATTCCATTATTTTGCCAGCTTGGAAAATTTATTGCCTTTTTGTTTAGTTGAAAGTCTGGATTGTTCCAAATTGGTGTGCGTTGGCAAGGAGCAAGCGGTGAACCAGTCATTTTCAAAAATTCCCACCAGGCTGTTAGTGAAGTACGTATGCTCATATTCTGAAAGCAGTAGTGATGTTTTAGTCTTACACTTATAAATGGTAAATCTGCTATTTTGGTGTCTTTGCAAAATGTCTGCTCAATGTCAAGCCAGGCGAGGTCGGTTGGGCTAGAATTTATCCATTGATGGACATGTTGCAGTCTGTAAGAGAGGAAATAGTTGTAAGGGTTTGGTAGCTCCAGGCCGCCACAGTCCTTAGATTTTCTGAGCTTTTGTAAGCTAATGCGTGGTGGTTTGTTTTTCCATAAAAATCTGGAAAAATAAGAGTCTAATGACTTAAACCAATCCTGTGATGGGTGATTAGGAATCATTGAGAACAGATAATTAATTCTGGGCATAACCATCATTTTAATGCTAGCAATTCTTCCCATAAGTGATATGGGCAAGGGCTGCCATCTTTTGAGGTCGTCTTCTATTTTTTTAAGTAATGGTGAATAATTTAGTTGTACCAGATCTGACAGCCTAGGTGAGAATTCAATGCCCAAGTACCTGATATTCCCTGATTTAAATGTGGTTGAAGAGGAGGTGTTCTGGAAAACCATGTTGATTGGCATAATAGTCGATTTCCCCCAATTTATGGAATATTCAGAAATGGCTGAAAAGGATTTAATAACACTAATAGCTGCTGGAATAGAGAGATGTGGGTGAAGTAGGAACAATAACACATCATCTGCGTAAAGGCTTATTTTGTGATGTATATTTTTTGTACTTATTCCAGTAATTTTAATGTTTTGCCTAATTGCTTCAGCTAGTGGTTCAATAAAGATTGCGAATAGTGAGGAGAGAGTGGGCAGCCTTGTCTAGTTCCTCTTTGAAGGTTAAATCTAGAGGAAGTTTGGTCATTTGTTCTAACTGACGCATTTGCAGAGCTATAAAGTATTTTGATCCATTCTATAAAAGAATTGCCAAATCCAAATTTATGGAGTGTAGCTAATAGGAATTTCCAGTTAACTCTGTCAAATGCTTTTTCTGCATCTAAAGAGATAATGGTAGACTCTAGCTTTTGGTTGGTTGTAAGATCAATCAAGTTAATCAGTCTATACATGTTATTTGATGAGTGTCTACCCTTGATAAAGCCAGTTTGGTCTGGGTGTATTATATGGGGGGTAATTTTTTCCAGTTTTTTAGCGAGGGCTTTACAAATTATTTTTACGTCTACATTTATAAGAGAGATTGGTCTGTAGCTTGAAGGCATTGTTGGGTCTTTTGCTGGTTTGAGGAGCAGACTTATAAATGCTGAGTTCATGTTTGATGGCATTTTACCTTCAGATTTAATTTCATCCACCATTCTGCAGAAGGTGGGTGTCTTTTTTTCTCTTTCTCCCTTTTTCTTGCTCTCTGTCTCTAGCTCATTCTGTCTATTTTATCTCTTTCTCTCTAACCTTCTTCGCTTTCTTTCTTTCTCCTCTTTTCTATTTAATTGTTCTCTTTCTTTCTTTCTATAATTTATTTCTCTTTCTTTCTCTCATTCTTTTATTCTCCCTTTTTGTTTCTCTCCTTTTCTCTATCATTTTTCTTTCTGATTTCTTTCTTTGTAATTTCTTCTCTTTCTTTCTCACTCCTTTTTGTTTCTTTTTCTCTTTCACTCTCTCTTTCTTTCTCTAACTCTCTTTCTATTAGCACTAGATTGTGGGCGATATGGCCCTTAAATAATGTCAATAATTTTGGGAATTATGACAATGATGAAATTATACGATATTTTGGATGGCAAAATGTTTAATACAAATATTGTTATACATTTCAAGTAAATACAACCCCACACAATAAATATAAATACTTTATTCACATAAAACACACTCACTGCACTTTATAATATAGAATTGAACATAGTAACAGAATTAAAATAATAGTTTCACTTCAAATATTCTGTTAAATATCAAACCATTATCTTCCCAAATAAATCATATGTGATTGGGTTTTAGTGAAAATAACTAACAATATTGCTATAATGATATTAAGTGGTAATGGGTGACAGCTTTATTAATTTTTTCTTTATGTTTAGCATTCATCTTCTCTGAAAACGTTGTATTATAAGTACTACAGTAAACATAATGCTTAAGCCTGATTTATACTTCTGTATCAACTTGGCAAATTGACCTCTGCACGAGCTCCACGATTGGTTGAGATGGGGCGGAACAAGCTCTTCCACTGTCTTCCTCTTTCTGGGCTTTCACTCTTTGTTATATGCTGGAGAATTAAAAAAAACATTGACAATAAAGTAAATAATCTTCCTTTGTTATCTGTGATGAGTTTTAACTAGCTAGATGTTAGCATGATCATCTTGCCAGGTTGTGAAATTTGATCAGTTTAGAGACAGAGCTTCCACAGCAGCAGCGATTGCTTTTTTAACAAATTTTTGCACGTGCATTAACTCAGTTATAGATTTATGGAATCATAAATAATGTTACACTAACATGTGATCAGGAACAAGTAATTCAATATAAACTCCCTGTTGTCACAGTGAAGGTACCCAAAGAATGTTTGATTCTCTCATTCAGTTTAACTGGTTTAATACCTTTCGCCTCGCTATCTGTATTCATGCACATTGTTTCTTGTCATTGAGTTTCTATTATTTTATATGAGTGGTCTGCTGTACTAAAAACACTTCACCATCACGAGGTTGATTCATTTTTGGGATTTAACACTTCATCTGAACTTCTTAAAACCATGCTAGCTCTCCAGCTCTGTTCTTTAGCGTCCTCCTGTGAGTTTTAGGGTGGTGAATACAAGAGCTGTGTGATTTAAGCAGAATGCATGACGCCAACACGTCAGAGTACCACGATATGAATTAATTAATTAGTTATGAATTAATATTTGTACCGGTATTATCGCGGACAATACGATATGGCCCACCCCTACTGCAAACATTAAAGATAAATGAGGTTTTATGCTAACGTTTTATTAACATTAAACAGATGCAAATAGGGCTGAAAAGCTTTACTTTTAACCAACCTCAAAGTAATGTTATATGATTTACCTCTGCAGGAATTTCTCCTGTTTAAAATGAAACTCAATGTGAGATTCTGGGTGCTGCAGCTGAATTGCTCTCCGTTACCAAACATGATCAAACTTATGCTCGCTACTCCGGAGTGTAACACAGCAGATTTAGCCAGAGGCTGGAGGAAGGGGCCTATGTTTTCATTGGACAAGCTCATTGTCCTTCAAAAAAAATCAACCGATGGGCCAGATACCTGAGACAGATATTTTTTTGTTTGACAACCACACCCACAGTAATGACAGCACCCGTTTTTTTCAAAATTCAGAGAGAATTTGTGATAATTGTGTAACTTTCCTTCTTAAAAAGCTAACTAATCAAGCAGGAGCATGTTAGATGAAAATGCTTTACATGTTAATTTAGAAAATGGATATTAAAACAGTTTAAAAACGCAGCTGATATAATGTAAAGTCATATAAGATACATTTCCTCCATCTTCAAACAAACCTTTTGATATTTAACCATTTACATCTTATTGTGCAGGTTACAGAGGTTGGGAAGAACTAATAAAATAATACTTTGAGACTGCTTTGTAGATATACTAAGAATACAGAAATGCGGAGTGTGATATGCACCAATGACAAGTGGTATAGCTTAGTTTAATGCAACTTAGTTGGTGTTAACAATATTTGTGCATGAGACATTCAAATATAGGGTGTTTAATTGTAACAATGCTTGAGACTGACTTGACAGACAATGTGCATTACTAGTTTTAAATACAATAATATCTCTTCATTGGTGTTCTTTTTAACATGTAGATAGTGCATGTGTGAGATAGGGGGGTCCGGAGGGGGGGCAGCTCAGGTTTTACATTAGACACTGAACATCTTTAGGGCACCAGGTG
Organism: Danionella dracula; assembly: GCA_900490495.1. Classification (NCBI taxonomy): domain Eukaryota; kingdom Metazoa; phylum Chordata; class Actinopteri; order Cypriniformes; family Danionidae; genus Danionella; species Danionella dracula. Next base: position 1,543,628 of record UELW01000478.1, read on the forward strand.
GACCTTCCTCCTGGAGTGGACAGTAGGAAAATCCCACCTGCCACTGACTCACTTCCAGGGCTGGGCAACCCCTGGGCCCCTTAATACACCTGCAAGGACCCATTACATTTAGGCCTGGAGGGCTAGTCTCTCCATCCAAATCTCGGTGGGGAGGGGGGGTGTTTATCTCTCCAACACATCCACATGTACCTACATTACATGACAACTGGAAGCGGATGTTGGGAAACGGGCGGACAATTGCCCTTACCTTCCCTCCTGGGGTGTACCGGCCCACCATCGTGGGGGTGCGTGTGGCTGCGGGGAGCGGCTACTGTCTGGGAGTGGAAGCCTGAATAGATGGGTGAATGGATGGTCGGATGGATTGTTGGATGACTGGGGATGGTTGATTTGGTTGGGTGCGGGGGCTGCTGGTAGTGGTGTGCGTGGGGTTGGGGGGCTGCTGGTTGGGGTGTGAATGGGGTCATGGTGTGGTTGGGTGGTGGTCCTGCCGCGTCCGGAGTGGTCTCCCTCCCCGCCTCGTCTCTTGGCCATCCTCCCTTTTTCCCAGCGGGTCCACGGTGGCACCCAGGATGGGGGCATACCGTGGGTGGATGCGGGCGTCGCCGTGTTTGTGGGTGGGCCCCCTCCGGGTGGGCTCCCTCTGGGTGGGCGTGGGCTCCCCTCCCTCCTGCGGTGGGCCCACTGGGGCCCCAGGCTTTGCTCTCTGAGGTTGCCGACTTTGTCACATATATATGGATATATGTGTATGTATGTATATATGTGTGTGTGTGTATATATATATAATTTTTATTATTACTATTTTTACTTTTTTGCATAGATCATTAACTGCATGTATTTATGTATATTTATATTTGTATACATATGTGTAGATTGTTGCGAACTGTGCAAACCGCTTGGATGTGCTAAGGTAGGTGTCTAATCTGATTTATTAATGTGTTTTTTTTTTTTCAACTCAATCCCCACCATTACCTCTCACCTTTTTAATTCCCCCTCAAAAACTTCTCTCCCTCTCTTTTCCCCTCAATTACTTCTCTTTATAATTACTGTTTTATTATTATTCATTAGATGTCAAATGTGTATGTAACCCCTTGATTTTTTACATCAGCATTTAGTCCGGTGCAGTACTGGAGGTTGCCACTGGTTTGGCGCTGGTGAGCCTGAAGTAGGATGCGAGTACATATGAAAGGGAGACGAGGAAGAAATCATGCACGATGAATGGCGTGGTTAGGGAAAAAACTTCCTTTGATCGCTGTATGGAGGAGCTGTGGAAGTTCCTCAGGAGAAAGTGATTGCTTTTAGTGAGCTGCGCCGTTTCATCTCTACTTTTCATGAGTCTTCTACACTTCTCATACCGGTACGAAGGTTCCTCTGGTGAGTGAAGTGCATTTATTCATGACCACTTTTTATGCATTTTCGAGTAAGAGGAAATTATGGATGTAATGATTTCAACGTTCTCTTTCAAACGAAGGTTGAAAAATGAAAAAGTGAGAATTGTTGATTGAGAAGTTGGGATTTGAATAATGCTCAGTAATCCTAAAATAAGTTGCTGTATGTGCTATTGAAATTTCGGTTTGTGATTATGTGAAGTTTTATTAAGTTAAAACAGGATGTGCTTTTTCTATGATGAAGTTATGTTTATGATCAGTAATTAAGGGTTGTATTTATTGTAGATGGGGTTTTTTGTGATACCAATCAAGACTGCGAATCGGGATCCGAAGATGGCAAGCCATCCCCAGCGAAGTTAAAAGACCACCTATTAGGAGCTAAGCTACAAACTACAAACTACCCGGGTAGAGCTACCTTGAAGCAATATGGATCATTGACTTTATGGATTAGCCTTGCTATCTGCTTTTGGAGGACTAATCAAACAGACATTGGACCTTTTCTTATGTTTTTTTCTTCCTCTTATTTCACTTTGTGTTCATTTTCTTTAAGGTAGTTTTTTTGGGAGTTTAATAAAACTGGTTGTTGGTTTCATAAACCTTGTTAGGTTCGCTTGTTATACTCCTTTACTAAGCCTAGAATTCTTGAAGTTCTACTAAGGGATTTTGGCACAAATTATAGGAAATACATGCTACAGAAAGCTATGGGGAAGTAACACAGGGTTACAATGTGGCGAGCCAGCCAGGAGGATATTTTCAGCCAGTAAATTAGTTGTTAAACAGATCATTTTTTTTCTAGGGAATGTGAAGAAAGATGAGTATTTCAGATGATGAGAAAACCAGGGTGTTAGCCCTACAAGCCGAACAGGTCGCCCATGATTCAAATGACAGTAGTAGTGATGAGAGTCCAGACTCAATAGATTCTGACACCAGTACATCAGCTCTAATTAAATCTAAAAAGAGCACATCGACAAGGAGCTCTAGAGCAAGGTGCTCCACCCCTGAATTAGACAGGAAACCTGATCCCGTAGTGAGGAAAAAACAGTCAAAGACACTTGGACAAGATGTTTTAAACCCACCAGAGGTACAACGTATAGTTGTTGAGCATATTATCAAAAATGATGCTACCACAGCCCAATCATATCCAAATGGTTGCGCTCCTTTTCAGGACGAGTCCCAAAACCCCCAGGTGAAGCTGATTTTGACACCTGGTGTCTGCGTGTTGACCTTCTGCTACAAGATTCTCTCTCTCCAGATATTCAGAGGAGGAAAATTTTAGAAAGCCTCTTACCACCCGCAGCTGATGTTGTTAAACAACTTGGCTCTACTGCTCCTCCTCGAGATTATGTCAAACTTCTTGGGTCGGCTTATGGGCTGGTGGAGGACGGTGATGAGATCTTTGCCCGTTTCCTGAATACTCACCAGGATACAGGTGAAAAAGCTTCTGATTATTTGCAAAGATTACAGGCCATTCTCAGCAGTGCTATAAGGCGGAAGGAAACGAGTTAAGTCATCTTCTGCCAATCGCCATTTACTGAAACAATTTCAACGCGGTTGTTGGGATCATTCCTTGATAGTTACCCTTGAGCTTGAGTCTAAGACCAATGCATTTCCTGACTTTGCTGAGTTGTTGCTACTGTTAAGAACCGAAGAGGACAAAAGAGCTGTAAAATTGCAGAGAATGCAAAAACACATGGGTGGTTCCAAGCATAAAGTAACCAGCAACCTCCAGTTTACATCTGACAACTTGATGCACAGCCACCCCTCTGCATTTCAAGCCTGTTTGTCTGAAACAGAGGCTTTAAGAAAGCAAGTGGCTGACTTACTATTGCAGTTGAAGATCTCTAAGGCAAAAAAGAAAGATGAATCTGAACAAAAACTGATCGAAAGGCCGAAAGATACGGCACCTAAAGTAGAGATGTATGCACAATTTGTCAATAAGCTCCCAAAACCCTGGTTTTGTTTTCGTTGTGGGGAAGATGGACATATAGCTAGGCTATGTGAAGGTTCCATCAACAAAGCCCTTGTCGATCAAAAATATAAGGAGCTCAAAGCCAAGCAGAATGATTGGGCAAGGAGAACCGGAATGCCATTAAACTGGTCCGGGGTTCAGTAGTGGGACATACAGGCACCCTTACCAAAGAAACAAGTCCTGAACCAAAAAATGGAGAAAATGCATATATTCAAACCCATTCCAGCCCCCCAGTTTGGGACCATGATTTGATTTCGGACATCGTTGGTCCACGATGTACTGCCGCTGTCATTACAGAAGGAGTTCCTTGCATTTCCCTTCTTGATTCTGGGTCACAGGTGACAACGGTATCCAAGTCTTTTTATGACACTTACTTATCTTCTAGTCCAATTCTTTCTCTGGACTTTTTTCTCGAAGTCGAAGGAGCTGGAGGTCAAAGTGTGCCATACTTGGGTTATCTTGAAGTCAGTGTACATTTTCCTGATGAAGTTGCTGGGAAAGCTGTAACAGTTCCTACCTTAGCACTTGTAATTCCGGATTACAAATTTAATCTTGAAGTCCCATTACTCATTGGCACCAATACACTTAATACACTTGTGTTTCAGATAGGAATGGTCATAATATTCTGAAAGGTGAACGTCAGTGTTCCCCGCTCATTCAACACCTGCTACACAGGTACAACATTGAAAAACAAAAGGGCAGAGTAGCAAAAGTAAAACTGAAAGAGAACGAAATCGGTAGAATTCCAGCTGGACAAAAGATGGTTCTGGATGGATACATCAGAGGTGTTTTTACAGCCAACGATTCTCCCCTTGTGGTAGGACCTTGCACCCACTCTCTCCTTCCTAGTGGGTTGTCTCTATGTAGTTATGTTTTTCAAAGCCCAAGAAGATCAACTTTTAAAGTGCCTCTTCTTCTAAAGAATGAGTCTTCCCATGATATTATACTTCCAAGGAAATGTTGCCCGGCTGAGCTTTATGTCCCATCAGCATTGTTCTCTCTCAAGAACTCCTTGGTTAGAGACATTGGGCCCAAACCTGCATCCCCCTCTACAGTAGTTAACTGCAATGCAACGTGTAGTACCAATCATGACAAACTAAATTTAGATTTTTCTGATTCACCCCTTTCTTTCACCTTCAAGAATTCAAAGATGCCAACATTATCCGTGAATCTGAAAGCCCCTTCGCTTCACCGATAGTTGTGTTTATAAAGAAGAATGGTTCTATTCGACTCTGTGTAGACTACAGAAAATTGAATAATCAGACTATCAAAGATGCTCATGCGCTGCCAAACATCGAGGAGACTTTCTCTGCCTTAACAGGATCCACTTGGTTTTCTGTGATGGACTTGAAATCTGGGTATTATCAAGTTGAGATGGATGAAGAAGATAAACACAAGACTGCATTCGTAACCCCAATGGGTTTCTGGGAGTTCAATAGACTACCACAAGGGGTGACAAATGCACCAAGTACCTTTTAAAGGGTCATGGAAAAATGCGTGGGAATCCTCCATCTGAAAGAAGTTCTGTTTTTTCTGGATGATCTGATTGTGTTCTCCTCTAGTCTGGAGGAACATGAAGAACGCCTCATGAAGGTCCTTAACAGGCTAAAAGAGTTTGGTCTTAAGTTGTCTCCGGATAAATGTCGGTTCTTCATGAAGTCTGTCAAATACCTGGGGCACATTGTGTCTGAAAAGGGTGTAGAAACTGACAATGACAAAATCGTGGCTCTTACCACTTGGCCCAAGCCCAATAACATCAGTGAGCTAAAGTCTTTTTTAGGATTCACAGGCTATTATAGGAGATTTGTCAGAGATTTGTCAAAGATTGCAAAACCATTAAATGCCTTGACAGCTGGTTATGTCCCTACTAGAAAAAAAAGTGAAGGGGTTTAGATCTGCATATAATTCAGACTTAAAAAAAACCTTTTGGTGAAAGATGGACCCCTGAATGTGACTATGCGTTCCACACCCTAATCAAGAAACTTACTTCCGCTCTAGTGTTAGGATTTGCAGATCCAAAGTTACCATATATTTTGCACACAGATGCTAGTCTCCAGGGACTTGGTGCGGCATTATACCAAGAGCAAGATGGACAGCTGCGAGTCATCTCCTATGCCAGTAGAGGGCTGTCAAATTGTGAAAGACATTACCCCACTCACAAGTTAGAGTTCTTAGCTCTAAAGTGGGCTGTTACAGATAAATTCTATGATTATTTGTATGGGGCTGAATTTACAGTAATGATTGACAATAATCCCTTAACTTATATATTGACCTCTGCAAAGCTGGATGCTGCAGGGCATCGTTGGTTGGCTGCTCTCTCAACCTTCAACTTCAATATTCAGTACAGGGCCGGAAAGAAAAATCAAGACGCTGATGGACTTTCTCGTACATTCCATCCACAGTCCAATATTGATTTCAGTTCAAACGCCGAAGATGAACGTATGCGTACCTTTCTGTCTCATTTCATGTGTAAAGAAGATACCAAATTTTTTCCACATGCTGCCGTAAAGGCTGTGTGTCAAAAACACCAACTTCCAAAATGCAACATGGGAGAGACTGGAAATTACTTATCTGCTGCATTGGAATGTCTATCCTTGTGTATCGGGGCTATTCCTGCAGAGTTTATACACTCCGACTTGCTCCCTGGATCACACACTCTCCCCACAATGACCCCCCAGGGATGGGTAACTGAGCAGTTGCAAGATCCAACAATCAATAGAGTGATTGAACTCTTAAAAACTGGGAAAAGGTTATCTTACCATGTGAGACGTAAAGAGCCCAGAGATGTTCAAGTGATGCTCAGAGTATTGAACCATTTCAACTTTTTGAATGGAGTACTTTACAGGAAATGTACACATCAAGGAGAAGTTTCGTACCAACTTGTCCTTCCAAGCAAATACAAGGAAATCGCCTTGGAAGCACTACATGATTCAGTTGGTCACATGGGAGGAGAACGAACTTTAGACCTTGTCCGCACACGCTTTTATTGGCCAAGAATGATTTTGGATGTTGAGCATAAAGTTAACACCTGTGAGCACTGTATTAGAAGAAAAGCCAAAATGGAAAGAGCATTCCCTTTAGTCAACATTGAAACCAGCAGAGCCTTAGAGCTTGTTTGCATGGACTATCTCTCCCTAGAGCCAGATGGACGTGGTACCAAAAATATCTTGGTTATCACAGACCATTTCACCAAATATGCAATGGCAATCCCCACACCTGACCAGAAGGCAAAGACGGTTGCAAAAGCTTTGTGGAATAATTTCTTTGTACACTACGGATTTCCTGAGCGGTTGCATAGCGACCAAGGTCGTGATTTTGAATCATCTGTAATCAAGGACCTTTGTGTACTCTTGGGTATTAAGAAGACTAGAACGACTCCCTACCACCCTCGTGGAAATCCTGTAGAACGCTTTAACCGCACCCTCTTACAAATGCTGGAGACTTTGCGAGAAGAGGATAAAGAGAATTGGCGTGATCATGTCCAGCCGCTAGTACATGCTTACAACTGCACTCGTAATGACACCACTGATTTCTCCCCCTATCAGTTAATGTTTGGAAGACAGCCAAACCTTCCCATTGATGTGGCTTTTGGAATCAGACCTGATGGAAAGGAGAAAGTGACTCACACTGAGTATGTCAAAAAGCTACAGGAAAGTCTACAAGAAAGTTATAAAACTGCTGTAGAGCACAGCAAAATGACAGCTCTTCGCAATAAGAAGAGGTATGACTTGAGAGTTAGAGAGTCCACCTTGTACGCTGGAGACCATGTTCTTGTGAAAAATGTGTGTTTCAAAGGAAAGCATAAACTTGCAGATCGATGGAGTACAACTATTTATCAAGTGGTGAAACAGATAAATGAATCTCCAGTTTATGTAGTCAAACCCCTTACCATCAGTGGCCCAGAAAGAACATTGCACCGAGATCTGCTCTTACCTTGTGGGTTTCTGATGCCCACCCTTTCCGAAGACGACAACAATGAAGCCCAGACTGAGAATGAAGTATTTTGTTCAATTCCCCCATCAAGTAATTCAGAGCTAACGCAAGAATTGGTTTATGACCAAACTGAGGAAGATATCAATTATTATTCCCCTCTGACTACGCTAGAACTGCCTTATCCGGAAATAAAAATAATTTGAGAAATACCATGCAAAGACAATGATGATGTCCAGGAAGTAGCATTAAATCCAAATGCAAAGCCATTTGAACCATCAACAACAGTTGAAGTACAATCACCTAGGAGGCCATCTGAGATGAAGCCACCTACGGAGACATTTGCTGAACCAAACTTACCTGAGATGCCTCTGGAACAGGAAGAATTTTCTGATGGGAAAGAAGAATCTCAATCCAATGTTAAAATTGACTTTACTCAGTTGAGCAGCCAACTTGTTGAGGGAGAAATGATAGGACAGGATCAAAATTATTATGGGAGTGTAGAAATAAATGAAGAGAGATATGTACCTGCTCGGGAAGTGTTGCCACAAGATGCTCAGTGCGACATAGAGAACAGCCAGAGGTTAAATTATAACTCCCTGGGAAATCCTTTAATCTTAGTCATGAATTCCCTACTAGATGGTCTGAATCAAGCTTTGATCCAAACTCTTGAAACAGCATTTCTTCCCAGAGTAAGAGTTCTAACGCCAAGTTCAACTGAGAATATCTAATGTAGAACTACTACATGCAGAGCCGCATGCAGATTCAGGAGGGGAGGATGTAACCCCTTGATTTTTTTACATCAGCATTTAGTCCGGTGCACTACTGGAGGTTGCCACTGATGAGGCGCTGGTGAGCCTGAAGTAGGATGCGAGTACATATTGTAATGGAAATATTAAATACTCATGAGACATGATTTGTGAGCACAATCGCAAACAGCAATTTATTACTTTCCTCAAACATGGATTCATGTTATCAACATGGACCTTGATATCAACGAAAAATGTGATCACATTGCAAGCAACATGGAAAGAGAGGGAGAGTAAGGAAGAAAGAGAGAAGGGAGAAAAGGAAGAAGGGGAGAGAAAGAATGAGCAGCCCTTCTCTGAGACCCCCGGGAGCAAGAGACTGGACACAGGGCCTCCCTTGAGATTCCTTTCAGTATTAATCCCACCCCTCTACATCACTTCCTGTTCCATCCAAGTAAACTTAAGGACATTCAAACTCAATCTTATTGGATAATTAATTACAATGATTAAATTTTCTATAACAATCCCCCCTTTTGTCCCAAGACAACAATATTTTTAAATTTAATCATTGCACATTCACCGTAAGACGATAAGCATTCCTATTTAAATGTTTCCTATCAAATAGGTTTATCTGTAAGACAAAATAATTCAGCAATCCCAGTTTTCCTTCGAAATAGTTTCCTCGAAAAGGTAATCCGTGGTATGTTCCTTGTTGGTAAACAAAGTGAATTTACCCTTTGAAACAAGTTTTGTGAAGCATTAGCAAAAGTCAAGCATGTGAAGATCCTCCAGATTATGATGATGATTTTGAATTCCCATAATCTATGGCACCAACCAGTATTCCTAACCTCCCCACAGGTCTAAATTCATTGAAACCAAGTTGTCTGCTTTAGTCATCTCATTCATATTTATAGTTATTAAATATAAAATGTATAACTACAGAATTCTTCTTTTATACTCATTTGATATTGAAACAGCAACAATCAATACATACCCCCCCCCCCCCTTTTGCTGTAAAAAATATCCATTGTCAACCTCTGATAAATTTGTAATCTCCCTAATTACCACTTCAATATATCAGAATCACTATTAATTTGGTACTAGATCTTTAAAATGATTTGACACTGGGGGAGGGACTGACTGGACCACATGGTTCCCATGAATCTGATGCGTCTGCTCCTTCTCCCATCAGAACTTTCCAGCACACTCCTCATTGCCTTCTCCTCGCTGTAGCACAGAAACACAAGGCTCCAAGCTCTTTTCCCAAGATTTCCTTCAGCCTGGTTTCAGAGCTCTCCTGTAATTGGCTGCAAGGTTGCAAGCAGACCTCCTCATCAGCGCAAATGACCTCCACGTCGTTAGGAGACATTGAACTGGGCCCTTTTCAGTGGATACACTCGGTCAGTTCCAGCATCAGCTTTCTCATCATTCAACTTTCTACGAGAACAAACAGTATGAGCGCAAATCCAACCTGAAGCTCATTATTAGTCACTCACACAAAACATAAAAATGAAATAAAAAATAAACAAAACCCCCAAAGAAACAAAATAAATAAAACAGTGTTAGTATCAATTTTATGATAGTAGTTTAAATTCAAATACGACCTCACTCCTGGATCTTCATTTTCTCCTCCAATCTGAAAAAAATTAGACACAAAAAAAACCACCACCACCACAACAAGGAACAACATACATCAACATTCAATCTCAGTCAAGATTAACATTTAATGTACACTCTCCTCCATGTCCACGGTACCTAAAAAAATCATCATTAAACAATCAACACAAATCAGGCATTAATTTAATACATACTGTTTCCACCATCAAACTTAATTGTCATTGAAATGTTTATCAGTGTCACTTTGTCATTAAAGTACCACCTTTATGACATGCTTTCTCTTATCTGCAATCAAGTTACCACAGATCTCAGCCCTTTAAAACATTTTCTTCTTTTTGTTCCAAAAATTTTGTTCATTATGGAGTCTAATTGTTAACCATCCATAACTTCATAAGACACCATGATCCATGTTTCTCTTCTCATAGTGAAACAGAAATTCTCTTCTTGTGAAGATTCATGATACCTCATTTCAGTTTTCCTCCTTCAAATTATTAGGTTTGTTCTGCAACAGAACTCAACCCACCCTAACTAAACTATTCTAAACTATCTTTAAACCCATCATTCCTAAAAAAAAATAAAAATTTCACAACAACCTCGACACCTGATGTGTAAAGTCATAGGATTATTCTTCGAGTACCTAAAAAAGACACGATATGCCTTGTCGACACACTCTCTTAAAAAGACTTTTTAAAAAACTCAATGGCCAGATGTCCAACAAAACATGCTTAAAAAAATCATTCCCTGTGGAAGCAATGTACATAGGTTAGGTTAGACACACTTCATTCAGTCCCATTCATCACCAGCAAACATCTCCCCAGACTTTGCTCAGTGTTAAACTTTCTTTCTATAAACTGTTTTAAAAGCCTCTACTTTTAGATATTGGCTTTCTCGTTTATTCCCTTATTATTATCAATTTGTCACTGCAAGTTGAATAACAATTTTCTCTATATTGGTTTAGGAAATGTCTTCACTTTGTAGTCATTGTAAAGTTCACATTTGTTTCTTTTCTCAATTTGCATCATCACAAGACTGTCCAGTTTAAGTCTGTCCACAAACAACACTTGTTTACCATTGCTTATTATTCAGTCTTAAGTCAGGTATCCATTCAAGATCTTCCAATGAATAAACATTCACATACAATGGCATACTATGTGCTCCTTTGTTATCGATAACACTCTGACTAATCAGAATCCCTGTAAATATCATAAATGTTTTAATGTTTAGTCAGTGAAACTTATGAAATAGATTCCGCTAACATGAAAGGCTGTGGTTGGGTTTCAAAATTCTCATAATTTCCCCTTCTTCATAGAAAAAAACTCATTGTTGAAAATCCTCATTCACCTAAATCATAAGTCATTTCAAACCAGTTGATCTCGTTTAAAAGAATTCCCTGTTATGCCTTTCCCCAGAAATCACCACAAATATAGGGATTTGATAAGCAACAGAAGTCTTCAGACTTCACAATAGTCATTTTAGTGTATTAGTAGTTCAACTCTTCATGAACAAGAGTGGTTTGGTTACTGTCAGCCCATCTTAATATCAATCTGTCACACCTAGACGCATTATAATGAGTCAGAGTATTATAAAAAAACTGCTTTTCTGATAGAACTCATTACATCAGTCTAGATGACATCAATCTACACCCAATAGGATTAGATGACAATTTTTTTATTTAGGAATTAAGAATTTAGACATGGTTATGTTATATTCTCTTCCAATTTCAATATCAGTTAATTTATTTCAAAGTCAATACAATTTAGAATTCATTTCTTTCAAATTCCCACAATCCCTCTGGACGTCAGAAACCAGTCACTCAACTTCTCGCTGAAGTTCATAAAATAAATCCTGTTCTGTCTGTTTGCACCCAAATTAGCTTAAATTTTACTTTCAACTTCACTCATAGTTTATGTTTGATAAATGCGTATGCTCAGCAGAGTTGTACAGGTTTCAGTAATCCTATTGATTACAAACCCATTTCAAACTTGTTAGTTTGTTAGTATAAAAATACCTAATGTTGTAGCCATTTTCCACTTCCCAGCTCCGAAGCCTTCATGATTCTGAACCATTCTGAGAGAGATCAGGAGATGATTGATGAAGGCCTGTGATGATGTCTTTGTCAGACGAGTGATTTGCACAGTTCGATTGTCTCTTCCTCAGATCTGACCCCTCTCCTCTCCGTTTCCCCTTTTCTCTTCCACACCTCCTCGTGAGATGCATCCTTCCTCCTTTTCTCTCAAGTTGCTCACTCCAGGCCAGAAACTCCTAATGGACTTACAGGATAGTGCGTGAAAAACAGTCTCTGTAACAAGAACAAGCTACGCCATCCCAATGTCACAGTCTGCTCCACCCTTCCTCGGGTGTACCACCATGTTGGAGGAAGAAAAGTCTTTGGGATGGATGTGTTTGTGTGGGTGGAGAGAAAAATAGAAAGGTACTTGTATCAGATGATCCGTTGGCATGCTTATGATGTTTGCATACATGGTCAAGGCTGGAAACGTTGTCTGTGCAGTCCATGGGTCTGATCTGAACACGGCCATGATGATTCCAGGTGCTTGAAGAACTCCATCATCTCCACTCTCAGAAAGTTTTCATGCTTCAAGCACAGAATTGACCAAGATCTCATTCAAAATAAACAAAACAAACAAGTTAGTTCTTATTCAGATTTTATCTTGAGTTGGTAAATCAAACTCTGCTTTGGTTTAGTTACTCACAAAATAATGCTCAATCAAGATTTTCCTTTAAATTTAGGGTGCATTGTTTAAATCCAAAATTCCCTCTCTATCTAAAATAACCCTCTTAGGGAAAAGAACCACAGCCTTTCAATTAAACACACCATCAATTGAACTTATGCAAAAAGGAAAGTCACTTCAAAGAGTCAAATTACATGTCCTCAACATAACGATTATGAATGTTATGTTTACATTGGCCATACTCTCTTCTATAGCTTGTTTGATTTCGTCTTGTGCTGAATTCCATTCACTACTAAAGCAGTAAGTTTAATGCTTTCATCCCCGCTTTTAAACTTCTGTTAGGTTTACCCCTTTTAAGCCTCAACCTCTAGTTGAATTTCCCAATTTGTAGATCTATTTATTCATTATTATTTATTTATTTGATCAGCTGTTTCTTGAAAAATTTGTTTGCAATTGCATTCATCTCATGCTCAGAGTAAGTGGCCCAATTCCATTATATAAGAAATATTACACACAGAAATCCAACAGAGAACATTCACAGTAATATTTTACAAGTTCATTTACTTTATGCCGGTTCACAAGCCAACTTCATCAAATCAACTTGCGTCACATATAATGTCTCAATCAGAATAAACCATAAAGGCCTTTCCCATTTTCAACAAAAACAACTCGTATGTACTCCAACACTCTGGAAGATCAGGGCTATAGTTAATCTCCCAGCCGCACACACGCAAAATTTGAATAATTACGAGACTCCAGCCCCCTTTCCACTCTGCAAGCCTCAAAATTATTCCGGGATCACCAGAATCTCTGGAGTCCTCTCGAGCAATGCAACAAATACACGCCCGCCCCCGTGCACAAGCAAAGAATTGTATTTGAATATGTGTCAAAAAAAATATAAAATAAAATAAATAACTCATGCGTTTCCCACCCGGCTTCCTTTAGAACCTCCCGGGTGTGTACCAGAAAACAAACACAAATTACCCCCCAGAATTATGTTCCCCCATCGGATGAAAATGCCATGCGTCTTCCACTTGTTACTATACGCAAACAAGTTTGTACCAGAAAACTTGCACAGTATTTTCAACGGAACACAAAGGGTTAAAGACACACATACAAAACAAAAAAATATTTTAACCGGTAATGTTCACTTGTCCACTCTGTCGTATGCCATCTCAAAAATTATTTAATCGCCAAAACTTTACTAACCTTAGTCGAGCACACTTGGTAAAACGCGCTAGTTCCTTTGTTATTGTTAGCATTCATGCTACGCTTTGTTCTAACAGATTATGCTAACGCCTATAGCATTCCCCCTTTTCAAAAACACGATTTTTCTCGGTGTAAACATAGCTCACTATAACTGAATTACTTACATCTTCCCAGTTAGGCAGTTTCACAACCGCCATCTTAGTCATTGTAAAGCACAGGAACCACGTGTCGTAGCAACAAACGCATTCGCCATTGTACACAAGGCAACACATCGCAAAAGTTTAGGCTAACAATAATATAAATATACATGCATTCGTCCGTTTACCTAAGCTAGATGTTAGGCACCTTCTCGTCGCCATTTTGTAATGGAAATATTAAATACTCATGAGACATGATTTGTGAGCACAATCGCAAACACCAATTTATTACTTTCCTCAAACATGGATTCAGCTCATACCTTGATATCAACGAAGACTCTGATCACATTGCAAGCAACATGGAAAGAGAGGGAGAGTAAGGAAGAAAGAGAGAAGGGAGAAAAGGAAGAAGGGGAGAGAAAGAATGAGCAGCCCTTCTCTGAGACCCCCGGGAGCAAGAGACTGGACACAGGGCCTCCCTTGAGATTCCTTTCAGTATTAATCCCACCCCTCTACATCACTTTCTGTTCCATCCAAGTAAACTTAAGGACATTCAAACTCAATCTTATTGGATAATTAATTACAATGATTAAATATTCTATAACAATATGGAAGGGAGACGAGGAATAAATCATGCACGATGAATGGCGTGGTTAGGAAAAAAAACTTCCTTTGATCGCTGTATGGAGGAGCTGTGGAAGTTCCTCAGGAGAAAGTGATTGCTTTTAGTGAGCTGAGCCGTTTCATCTCTGCTTTTCATGATTGTGAAATTTCTACACTCCTCTGGTGAGTGAAGTGCATTTATTCATGACCGCTTTTTAAGCATTCTCGAGTGAAAGGAAATTATGGATGTAATAATTTCAACGTTCTCTTTCAAACGAACGTTGCAAAATGAAAAAGTGAGAATTGTTTATTGAGAAGTTGGGATTTGAATAATGCTCAGTAATCCTAAAAAAAGTTGCTGTATGTGCTATTGAAATTTCGGTTTGTGATCATGTGAAGTTTTATTAAGTTAAAACCCGATGTGCTTTTTCTATGATGAAGTTATGTTTATGATCAGTAATTAAGGGTTGTATTTATTGTAGATGGGTTTTTTTGTGATACCAATCAAGACTGCGAATCAGGATCCGAAGATGGCAAGCCATCCCCAGCGAAGTTAAAAGACCACCTATTAGGAGCTAAGCTACAAACTACACACCTACACTAGACTACCCGGGTAGAGCTACCTTGAAGCAATATGGATCATTGACTTTATGGATTATGGATTAGCCTTGCTATCTGCTTTTGGAGGACTAATAAAACAGACATTGGATGTTTTCTTATGTTTTTTTCTTCCTCTTATTTACCTTTGGGTTCATTTTCTTTAAGGTAGTTTTGTTTGGGAGTTTAATAAAACTGGTTGTTGGTTTCATAAACCTTGTTAGGTTCCCTTGTTATCCTCCTTTACTGAGCCTTTACAAGTTCTACTGAGGGATTTTGGCCCAAATTATAGGAAATACATGCTACAGAAAGCTATGGGGAGGTAACACAGGGTTACATGTACTTTTAAGAATCCTACTTTTAGTTTTCTCTGGTTTTCCATGTTACTTAACATTTTTAGTGTTGTTTCTGTGTGGCTTGGAATGGATTTGGCATTTTACATGTAAAACTTGCTTTGACATACAAAACATCAGACATACAAAGGCCAACCTGGAACAGACTAATTTCGTATCTTGAGGGATCACTGTATGTTAACGCTTTGTATTCTCTTACAAATATAGTTAGGTAATTATGTTCTATGTAGTTTTCGGGCAATGGGAAGCCACTATAAATATGTGTAAAATTTACTTACACTTTTGATTCTCTATTACACGAACGGCTTATAAAGAGCGTCAGTACCAGTTGGTCAGGGATGTATTTGTTGCGCACCAATGCCTACGAGCTTTCCCTGTCAGTCATTACTATCTCCCACATCAAGCTTAAACAAGATAGGAATTGTTGACTCAGTGGAGAGAATTGAGACAGCCAAAGAAATGCAGAAAAATCTGAATATGAGTTTGATGTTATACATTTTTCTTACAAGCTCATAGAAATTTCTGTTCCTTTAGAACCAAATAGATGAGTTGATTGTTATTTGACTGTTTTATTCGGTAGTTGTAATTAAAAAAAATGGTTTGGATTATTAATTTGTTTCCTTTACATAATTCGACAAAAAAGACCGACATGGGGTACATGGGGTAGGTACATGGGGTACCTACATTTATTTTGGGCTACCAAAAACTGAACACGGCTTGCCCAAAGGGATACTATGGATTTAAAATTTTTCCCTGTAATATATCCAAGTTTAACAGTAACAGCTAAAGAATGTGCTAAAAGGAATGTCTTAAATAATAATAAATCTTTTTTTCATGAGCAACGCAGGTTCATACATCTTTGCAAGTTGTGAAGAGAATGACAATGGTGGACGCTGGTTCGCCAGTATTCGCTGCAATACATGAGTGATGCGTTTCTAGTCTTTTCTTGACCTTGGGCAGATGTAAGGTAAACTTGTAGCACTTGCCAAGAGGATTCCAGCATACCCAGCAAGCAATGGTAGTGGGAAGACCGATGGAACAATTTTATTTAAACCACAATCCAATTTGGGTAGACTTTGGTATTTACACAGCTGCATTTAATTTAGATGGACTCATTATGCAGATGGACTCATTATGCAAGAAAAGGTCACTTGTACATTTAAAAGACTGTTCATTAACAGAGTAAAATGCTGCTTTCTCTGTTTGGCTTGTTTCAATTATTGTAGACATGGTCTGAACTACTATTGGACTTTTAAGGCCAAATTATTCATTTAAAAGTGTTGCATGTTAAAACTTTTAAATTTAGCTTCAAGGCAATTCATATTTATATGCACTTTTGTTAATAATACATTTCAAAGATTTCTGGTTGCCATCTCCCCTCTAATCCTTCTGGAGCCAGACTTAAAGATGGCATTCTGAGTCCATCCGCATTATAAATCCATTTGTTCCAGGATATTCCAGAGATCTTGAATTGCTCCCAGCATGTGGATGTACTGTTTAAACAGGTGCTTAACAGGAGGATTTTCTCTGATCCCAGCTAGAGTACGTGATGGCAGCTTACTCTAGCTTTTGGCCTCAGATTTTTGGCAGAAAGTTTATACTTTTACCTCTTCTTAAATCTTTCTTTGTTTGAGGTGATGTTTTAGGAAAATATTCTCTGTTTGTTATTCTCTCTGTTCAAACTGTCAGATAGGTTCCCATAGCAATAGCTTACACACCTCGAAGACTAGACTGCTTTAAATGAGAGCCTGCTTGCTCAAAGGGCATATCTCTCTCTCTCTCTCGATATATATGTGGCAATGTGGGTGACGTAATGCATTTCCATTGGCTCATTGGTCCATGATTGTCACCCACCATAGCCTATCGGAAGCTCCGCTGACCGTATTTTAAGGCTGGAGTTAGACGGACTGGTGTGTGCGTCACGACTGGGACCGCCCATGCGGAGTGCGCGGGTGAATACGGTGCGTGGTTTTGGTCGTGGTGTAGCTGTTTGGCTAATCGATGTGGGCATGTGGATTTTAACTGTACATGTTCTTCCTCTGTGCGTTTGGTGGTTGTGTCATTGGCTGTCCACTACATGTCAGGTATGTGGGCGATTCCATTCTCTTTATACTTTTTGTTTGGCGTTATTAACCATCTGCTCAATGTTTAGCTGGAAGATCTGTCAAAATAGCTTCCTGCATTTCAAGCTGTGAGTGACCATACACTTTTTGTAGCACAAGGAACTGCTTTTGGGTAAGTGGGACCTCCCCAATTACCCCTATTTACTAGATTAGTGTTTAAATAATACTTTTGCTTTCCGAAGTGCGCTGAATTGCCCCTCCCTCTCAGCGCGTTTAGTGGAGGCAGAAATGAGACATCTGCCGTGAAAGAAGGACGCGCTGCTGTTTTTCCTACCGGCTGTTTTCCTTAGGACTGTGTTCCTCTCCTGCTTGTTTACTGTAGCGTTTACTACTTTTATCGTTCACTGTGTTCTTCCATTTGTTTTTATGTGTGAATGCCAACTGGCGGCTCTGGATGACTCGGCCATTAGTAAAAGGGCTTGTTTACGTCTGTGACGGCACTGTAGTCGTTGCGGGTGCCCTGATCCAACACGCTATTGTACGAGGACTTTTGACTCCAGGACGTGAATACCTTGAACGGTTGCCTCAACTTCCTCCTGTGTCTTTTCTATATTATTGGGTTTGGGGATATTTTGTTTTGTATATTTCTTTAAAGTGTACATTTATATATCAAGTGTTTTTTTGGTATATTGTCTACTAAATTCAATGAGTTATTGAATTTAGGTTGTTTTGTTTTTTTAGGCACTGCCGGCTTGAGGCGGGGAAACTGGCTAGTTAACTTGGAACACGGGTGGTGGTGAAATCGTGTGGCGTGCGGTGTTGTCTGGATTCACCTCTCACTGTGTGAGTGTGCAAGTGTGCGCGCCTGAGTGTTACCCAACTTTCACATGTAAGAGCTTTCCTTTGTCTAGCCTGCCCGGGCCGCTGGAACGTCGGTGCCTTGTTTTGTTATTTTTCTTTTCTTTTTGTGTATTTCTTGGGAGTTGTTTATATTGACAGCTTTATTTTGTACTTTTTAATATTTATAGTTGTTCAAATAAAACCCTTGATGCATTGTGCACACGTCTCTGTCAGATAAAGAACACAAGTTCGTTGGCTGAATTGATCTGAGTTATTTCCCCATTCTCTGACGGGTGGCGTACTCGGATTCTACTTGGGGGCGTTTAAATGTGCTGGTGACACCGCCCCCCTCCCTCAGCTTTGCCACATATATATATCCACAGACTTCACTCGCTCCTATATATATATATATATATATATATATATATATATATATATACATTGTAAGGAATGTCTCTTGTTTCACCATGTCACACACACTTTTCTGAAGATCCCTCCCGTGTCTTGGGAGGCCGCACATTCCTACGTTCTCTCCCGGAGCAGATGTTGGAAAAAAAACATTCAGTCAACCTTACACCCAGCCAAAGGGCATCCTGGCACCAGCAGGAGGACAGCAGGAGACAACCACTATCATTCACACCCCCGCGTGAAGATTGTCAAAATTGACGGTCTCTATATCGACCAACTTCGATCTCTGAGTGTCCCAGTATCGAACGCTCGGCGATTTATTATTTCCCTGTGAAGAATTTAAGCTAGAAGCTAATTCAGGTTCACGCGAAGAGATTGCCGTGTACTTGAGGCTGCAGATCGCATGCCGTTAATTTTCAGGGATTGTGTATGCATGACTAGTCCCTCGTGAATTTGCTTGCTCTGAACGAGTAAGAGAAGTTTTGAACAAGCCAAAGTTTGTTCTGTTGTTGTAACCGTGTTGTTACTGAGATGTGCCGTCATCTCCTGAGTAGCGTAACTGTTTAGGAAAGCAGTCTGAAGCGCCGAATTTGCTGTTGAGCATTGAGCTCTGGTATTCTGTTGTGCCGTGAAGAAAGCTGAGAGCTTTCGTTTTGTCTAGGGGGCGGTACCTTTGTAGCCAAGCCCCAAGAACAAGCGTCTTGACGTCATCCCCCAAATGGACGTGATTGTCACGCAGACGCCATTTTGTTTGTTTACCTCAAGCTAGCAGCTTCTAGCAGAAAAGCTCACGAGAGCCATCGTGTGGTGGGTGTACGTTATATCTAGCGCGTAACAGATGCACGTGCACGAGGTCTAAAGCTGTGTGTGTGAATCTGCCTGCACTGTCATTTCATCGCTTCGCGTTGCAGTTCCACTCTGTCTCTCCTGTGAAACCATTCTCCAGTTCATAAATTGAGATTCCAAATTTCATGTGATGTGTTATTTTTGCTTCCAATTAACAATTAATCCTCTTTTAAAAGAACACAATTAAAGAATTTAAAAAATCTAATGTCATTTTGCTGTTGTGATGAGAAATTTTGAAAACAGTATTTATCACATTTGCTATTCAGTTGAGCTGACTTGAAATTGTAAAGAGTGCAATCCACCCAAAACTGTCAACTTTCTGCTTGCTGGCAAGCCTAATTTCAGTAGCCTTACCTTCATCTTAATTTCAAATTACCTTTATTATTATTATTATTATTGATTTTTATATTATTATTATAATTTTACAAAATCGGGTGTTGTATAATTTCCCTACATTTAGGGAACAATTTAGGTTGATTCTTTTGAACAGTAAAATTATGCCAATTTTACTGGTAAGTCAGTTAACTCACAATCAAGGTGTGTTTCCAACCATAAGCATTACTGACGTCAGTTGACCTGGTTCACTCGCGTGTGTCATCCCAGTCCTTTTTTTTTTCACGAAAAGGCAACAGGAGCTGGCTAGAATCTGGGAGGCACCTCTCACAAAACCAGGTTCCTCTCTCTTGCACCATGTTGACTGAGGGCCGTTGTGGGAGTTTGATGCAATTCCCTAGGTAGTGTTGTATAACTTAAAGAATTTGCATTTCTCCTTCCTTTTATAATTTCATTCCCATGCCTAACTTAAAGACATTACATTAATTATGGTACAAAATGAGGGTCTGCTGGAGTTCTCTTGCAAGAGAGGTATTTTTGAGCTGCATTCTGCATCTAAAAGAGCAGATGTAGGGGAAAGGTGACTTAAGTAGGGCAAATGTTAACTCTGGACGTTTGTGAGCCTGCCTGGTGGACAAGAAAGGTCCACCAAAGCAAAGGTCTGTTTAGCTTGCAATACGTCAGAACGGATATAAAAGATGAAGACATGCTCTGAGCAGACAGACGTGCCAGAGAACGGCAGTCGTCTCCAGAGCAAGGAGACAGCTGATGATTGATGACCAAGCGAGAAAAATGACTATTTTACTTTATGATTATTATGTTTTGAATGTATTTTTAAAAATGTATTAAAATAAATTTAATTGATTGCAATTACTGACTATCGAGTTTCATTCATTCATTCATCTTCATGCCGGCTTTATTCCCTTTCGGGGTCGCCACAGCGGAATGAACCGCCAACTCTCTGGCATCTGTTTTACGCAGCGGATGCCCTTCCCTGCCGCAACCCATCGCTGGGAAACATTCACACACACATTCACACTTTAACACTATGGGCAATTGTTCTTATTCAATTCACTTATTCCGCATGTCTTTGGACTTGTGGGGAAACCGGAGGACTATCGAGTTTTTGATTTAAAAATTATTTTTAGTCTTTGATGAAAGATTTTTAATGTAAAAGCTTAAGAGAAAGAACTAACCTCAAAGGAGTCTTCTGATCAAGCTCTAAGCATTCAAAGCTTAGACTTTAGGGTAGATTTGACTTACTTAACCTAACCTAAGAATATTAAATAAAAAAATTTAACAAATTGTAAAAGAATAAAGGTTTAATTGAACACCATAGCAGTCGAGCGGAATCCATATTAATGCATTATTGTCCATTTATTGGCTTCTGGCATATCAATCAAGGCCGCCAACTTGGCTTTTCGCGAAAACCTTTGCTGCGACCCTGCATGTCATGGCAGCCTTTCAGGTGTTTTCAAACCCACCCAGGATGAGTCTGCAAACATTTCAATGTTCCTGTGTTGAGATGTTCACTTCAGCATCGAGTTTGAAAGCCCAGGTAGGTCTCCACCTAGGCTCCCTTCAGACCTCATCAGCAAGCCCATTAAGTCATGGCCCACTATGGAAACTTTCAATGAAGCATTAGTGGTTTGTGTTTGAAGCATTAGTGGAGTTTTCTGGAAGCTAGATGAAGCTTCTAATTATGTCCCCTTGGCCCAAACACACTATCTGGCACCATAGCAGTTGCTGTCAGGCTGCCCACAATCAATGGAGATCTATGATTTCTGTTTCTCTTACAGAGAAATGGTTCTGCACGAGGAGGTTGATTTCTTTTAAACAAGGTGCAATTGAGCAGGTCTCTCCTGCTAACATGAAACAAGGGTTTTATAAACTTTCTAATTCTCTAACACACTGGTGGGCTGTGACCAATCCTTAACTTGCGTCATGCTCATCTCCTGAGATTTCCTTTCAGGACAATATGTCTCAGGCAATTCCATTCAGGCAATTGGCTCACCAATATAGATCTGAAGTATGCATACTTCATGTAAGCATATTCCCTCAGCACAGAACATTTTCTTGGTTGGCCTCGAAGGTCGAGTGTATTAGTATGGCGTCCTCCCCTTTAGGTTGTCCACTTCACAAAAGTGGTAGAAGTGGTGTGTACTGTTAAAGTTTGAAAGGGTTTGAATACTGGTTTACTTTGATGACTGGTTTATATTGGCCCAGTCGCAGTTGATTTGTTACAGAGACAGGGTCTCAGCCGTATGGGGCTTCAGATCAATGCAGATAAGAGCAGAGCTTCCTACCAGAGCATATTTCGTTCAACCATGGAGCTGAATTCATTGTGCATGCAAGCACCCCTCTCTGGGAACCATGACCTGAACCTGCTGAAGGCTGCATGCAGAGAACGGACCTAGGTTGTAGGGCGTATTTGAGGGGTTTCCCATAATGAATCATGGACATACGTCAAGTTACCGCCAGAAGGGGAACATCGATGGTTGTGTGACACTCGTTCCCCAAATAACGAACAGAGTTATTTGTCTCCCAGCCACAACCGTAAGGTTATGATGAAGTGTCTGGTTGCTTAGGGGGTGACTTTGGCTCCAAAGAAAAATTACACTGCATTCGTTTCCACCTTGTTGTGTGTGTATGTAGTGTGATAATGTACAATTTGCTATTGGCTTTTTCCAAGTATGTGGAGTTAATGGTTGACCCAGAATGCTATGGGAGCTCCCATAGTTGATCATCGACTAGTCCTTCCCTGTTTGGGGGTTACGCAAGTAGTGATGGGAAGTTCAGATCTTTTTTTTTAAACAGTTATTTCAGACAGTTTGTTTCAAAGAAACTGTTGAAAAAAACATGATACATTTCCAAAGGTGGTGATGACATCTAGGGTCGGGGTATAACATTCATTCATTCATTCATCTTTATGTCGGCTTTCTTCACTTTCGGGGTCGGCACAGCGAATTGAACCGCCAATTGTCTGGCATATGTTTTACACAGCGGATGCCCTTCCAGCCGCAACCCATCGCTGGGAAATGGGGTATAACAAAAAAGTGGAACAACAGAAATGAAAACTGGAGACAACAGGACATAGAGACTGCATTTTCCCCAAATTAAATGTGGAGTTAAAATAGGAGTTAGTGAATTCCAGAGCTAAGGAGCAGGGTGGCCGAAGGCCCTGGTCAGCATGGTGACAAGACATACAATAAGAATAGTGACGTGAATGGAAGAAGACCTGAGTTTTCGAGAAGGTGTGGCGATTATGATCAAGACTAGTATGGTATGGAGGAGCAATATTGTGTGTGGGTTTAAAAGTCAGAAGAAGTATTTTACAAATTATTCTGAAAAAGATGGGAAGCCAATGAAGCTGTTGTAGAATAGTTATTATGCTACAGACAGATCATACGGGCTGCTGCATTTTGTACCAGTTGTTCCAAGGTATTTGTTAGGAAGGCCAAACAAAAGGGAATTGAAGTAGAATGAGGCACGAGAGAAGGATGAAGACGATGTGATGAAGGTGAAAATAAGCAGAGTTAAACATCATTAACGTGTAGTGAATGAAAGGGGGCTGTCAAAGATGACCCAAGACTCTTAACATGTGGGGATGGGGAAATTACAGATTCATCACAGATTCATAGAGAAGTTATGTGATTTATTTAAGGTGGATGGTGTTCCTAAGAGAAGAAGATCAGTTTTACTATTGTTAGAGTTCAGGAAGTTTAAGGTGACCCAGGATTTGATATCAGAAAAGTAGCGATGTCAGTAAACTGTCTCTTGCCAGAGCTTGTTATGCCGGCAAGTGGGGTTGGTACGTTGACTGGGGTTGGTTGCTCTCACCAAGTAGACCTGAACAGCTTCCCGGTTGAACTCTTGTTAACCATTCTCCTGGAGGGTCTGCATCGAGGACTGTCTCCATCCCCCCTGACGGTTGCATCTGCCTGTAAGTCAACATGCTAAGACAGCCAACAGTCATTCTTCAGAGGGGCTAGAACAGTTACACCCTCTTTGCCTTCCTTAGTTCCCTCTTGGAACCTTTTATTATCCTGAGAGGATATCAAGATCCTCCATTTGAGCCGCTTGACTCAGTAGAGCTTAAGATCTGTCAACTAAGCAGTGCTCCTGATTACATTAGCCTTATTTAGAGGGTGGGGGATCTGCAGGCACTCTCCGTTGATGAGACCTGCTTACAACAGTTTGGGCCTGGTGTCACTCATGTTATTATTAGCCCAGGTTTGGATATGTGTCCAAAGTTCCTACTATCCACTTCAAAAATTCAGGTACTGAACCTCCAGGCTCTGCCTGGAAAGGAGGCAGACCAAAACCCTGGTCCCAATTGCCCAGTCCGAGGACTGAGAATCTATGTAAATAGGACCCGGAACCATAGAAGTTCTAATAAGCTCTTTGTATGCTTTGGAAGACAGCAGACGATAGGGAAGGCTGTCTCCAGAGGTTGGCCCACTGGCTAATGGAGGCCATCTCTACCACATACACAGGATCCAACATCTCTTGCCCCCAGCAGTTGAGAACCCACTCTATCAGGGGTGTCTCAGCCTCCTGTAGCTGGCAATAGAACTCCGGTGGCAGAGATTTACAAGGCTGCGGGTTGATCAACACCCATCACCTTCGCCAGCTACTATAACCTGAGCATTAAATCGGTTTCTTCAGCCATAATAGGTAGTGGCAATGCTGTCTGAATTGTACAAAGGGGTGTCCAGCTTGGCTTGCGTCATCCCTTAGTGATATGTGTGCTATTTTGCCCCTGGAGTTACCCTTCAGCTTTTTGGCTCCTCTCGCCCAACAGGCGTAGTAGAGTAAGAGGAGTATTTCTACATACTATCCAAATGTGTGGCCTCTATGAGTGACTACCGGCTGTATTTTTTTTTTGACCCTAAGGAAGGGAGAGCCGAGCAGTTCCCCAGAAAGGCTAACTCTCGAAAACTATTGCTCTAGCTAGCGCCATTTTCCCTCTGAAAGATCTTTCCCCAGTGGTTCAAGGTGTATTTCCGTAGGTCCCTCAATGAAACCTTGTGTGTATTAAACTGCCGGAAGTTCTAAGTCCAGAGGTGGCAAGTATAGCCTCTGCACGTCTCCCTGCAGCTCTGGGATCGATGCTCCTTCCTGAGTCGGTATGAGAGAGATTTGCCAATTGGCCATTAAAAATTAAGTCTATACTTAAGGCCAGGGCGAAGGAGGGCCCCTTCGGTGGCTTGCCTGGCCGTCGGCCGATGCGGAAGGACCTAGGTTGTGGCATTTTGCAGGGTGTTCGATTAGTCGTAACCGACATGAGTCATATTTTTTTTTTACCCCAAGGAAGGGAGAGCCGAGCAGTTCCCCAGAAAGGCTAATTCCTAAAAAGTTTTGCTCTAACTACTTCCATCTGTGCTATCTTCCTTCTAAAGACCTTTCCCTAGAAGCTCATGGCACATTTTTCCGTAGGTTCCTCATTTAAACCATACATGTATTAAACTGCCGAAAGTCCAGCCTTTAAGGTGGTGAGCATGGTCTGCTTTCAGCTCTGGGATTGCCCTCCTCTGGTAGAAGTTGGTATAAGAGACTTTATTGCCTGACATCTATACTTAAGGCCAGGGAGGAGAAGGTCTTGTTGCTGAACTACTGATGTGCCCACCTTGCCTGGCTGTCGGCTGATGCGGAAGGACCTAGGTTGTCGCATTTTGCAGAGCATTGCCATAGTCGGCACCAATACAATTCGTAGTGACTGACTGATAGGGAACGTAATGGTTACTTTCGCAACCCCCATTTCCCAAATAGGTCGTTAGTAAGTCTGGTTAGCTCCAGCTTCACAAACAGAGAGAGTGTCATGCTTGCATCAGCTTTGGCATGGTCATGTGACCATCAGTGTGGCCACTGATTGGCCTTTTAAAAAGAGTGTGGACAGAGTTGAGCGCTCCTATCAGAGTTCCCATAGTCGACACTGACATAACTCTCCATTCTCGAATCGAGGAACAGTGGATTACAAAAGTAACCATTAAGTTACTGAGTGAGACTAGAAGGAATTCTGAGATTGAATG
The DNA here is from genome assembly GCA_900490495.1 of Danionella dracula. NCBI lineage: Eukaryota > Metazoa > Chordata > Actinopteri > Cypriniformes > Danionidae > Danionella > Danionella dracula. The sequence goes on from UELW01000478.1 coordinate 1,569,389, forward strand.
AAAACTTGAACAGGTGGATTAATTTGTTTATTCTTCCTTCAAGCACATACAAACTAGTTTGCTTGATATTCCCACGAAACTATAGCATTAATTAAAAGTGTCACTATGAAAATTAGCTCAGTTTGCACGAATGCTTCCCCTGAAGTCCAAGGAGAGTGCAAAATAAATATAGAAAATGGAAGCGCAGTATGAGTGAGCTACAAGACATATCACACATACATTTACAGCTTAGCAATGTGGAAATTATTCTTCACTTAAGGACAAAGGTGTTGTCCTTAAGAAGGAATTCACAGCTTCTCGCTATCTTATCAGAGCTTACTTGACACGCACCTTCTCCAAGATATTAAAGACTGAGAGAAGTAGCAGATAAAGTGCACATTTATTTTTGTTCACAGACACAAAATCAATAATATCACATTCAGACAAAAGAGCATCGCAGCTGTGGGGAGGAAGTGAGCAATTTATCATAGTCAGCATTTGATTTTTTGGGTCTGCGCATGGATCATTTTTATTAGTATTACTTAAAATTGTCATGCTCACATGAGGTTTCACCTGTGTTTGCGCACACCTCTATGTATACTCCCAATGTCCTCTGTGGATGCATGTTTGAAGCACTAGCAACATGTTCACCTGCAAATGTTTTGAGAAGAGTATTTTCTGCCAGATTTATTTCTCTCTCTGCACATATCTTTTAATTAAACTGTTGACTATGAAAACAAGAATATGCAGTTATTTTGTCGCCATTAAAAAACCCTTATTTTTCATGCAGTTAACCCTCATCAAAAATGATGGGGTAAAATTTGGCCACCCATAACAGCCTCACTATTAATTATCTATATTTTATTCAAAAGAAAATAAAATACAGACAGGTCACAGAGACATAAAATTCCAAAATGACAGTGCAAAGTTCCAACACTGGGAATTGGGTCCTTGTACCTTATAAGCATTTGATTTTTCGGCTCAAGTGGAATAGTAAGAAGGGGTATTACTTTTTTTTTTAGATTTCTGTCTCATGGGAGCTGTTCTATGTTAACTGTTGATGACCATTTAAATATAGTTCTTGAATCTAGTTGTTTAGTGATGTTGATAACAGTTGTTTATTATTAAAAGTGCACAACCAAAAAAATATCAATTAGCATTTTCGTTTTAGGCATTATGCGATTTTGATTATTTAACGCAAATTATGTCTATTAAATCTCAAATATTAGTTATTATTATTATTATTATAATTATATTATAATTATTATATATATATATATATATATATATATATATATATATATATATATATATATATAAGAAAAAGTCTTTAGAATATAGTTAAAGTGGTCAATTGGTGTGACTGGAGTTTTTGACTGCGTTAGTAGTGGCGTATACGACCAGTAGAATATGTCCAGGCTCAAACTGAAATCGTGCGCCCCATTTTGGAATCAACAAACACTGAAACCAAGAAGTGATACAAACAGAATTTATTATGTATAATCAAACATGAATACATACAGCCAGACTTATTTCAGCTAACAAAAAGATACACTCAACTTTTACTTTCAATTTCCATCTGATTAAAGTTTTTACAATTTTTATATTTGCACATGTATAGAAAAAAAGAATGAAGTGACCAAATTTGGCTTTTTGATAGTCAATTTCAACTAACATTCTGATAAATAGTTGCTAATCAGCTGAGCACTCAAATACATTTGGAATACTCATTTAATCATAGTAGGATTTGAAAGAACCACTTCTTATTTTGATTCCATTTAGGATGGATAGATGTGCATGACAAGAGGGCGTCTGTTCAAAAGATGGTGGCGATTGAATCTGGCTGTCCAACTCAAGTATTAGCAGTTTTGAAATTCTCACTTTTTATTTCTACTTATTTTTTACATGATTTGGAAATACATCATTAAGAACTATAAATGCAGTAGTATTTTGAACCAACCTAAAAATAAAAAAAAATTCTTTAGAAAACATAACACAAACATCAAAAGAAGTTCTTCAGTGGTGACTCCATTACTTGTCATTGTAGCTCTAAGTAAAAATATAAATAAATACAATTCAAATGTATGGATAACCTTGTATGTAAGGACTTTTGTTTACATAATACAAACATGGCCATAACTAATATATCTAGCATATTTCCATAATCAGAGTTACTTTAAGTCCATTGACTTTGAGCTTGTCCGTCTTACCTTTCTCCACACAAACACAAAGATGCCGAGGCTGTAGAATCCACTTTTAGCAATGGTCAAACCATAAGCAAGTTTCATCCACTGTGAAGCATTCATATAGCTTTCTGTAGACAAATAGAAGCTTTATATGAACATTTCAGTTCATTACATTGTCAATACATTCTTAATTTCTAACGTTTTTATTTTCAAAACTTGCATACACTTACCTCGGTCATACCTAGCTGAAATGAGAAATAAAGGGTTAATCTCTGAACAAACTTTGTAGTATACCTTATATAACAACCTCTTAATGCCTACCATCAATTCCATTTACAGATGCCATTATCGGAACACTTGTATTTCCATTGAAGAAGAGCACTTCACACTTGAAGATGTTGGTTGACTTTTTCCAGGTCTTTTGAGACACTTCAAGACGGCTTGAAATGGTGAACATTTTACCTAATTGTGTGGCTTGTGGATCTGTTGCCACATTTTTGGTCATCTCTTTCGTTCCAACAAACCACTTTACACTTACATGGTCAGGGTAGAAGTGTTCCGCCAGACACACAAGAGTCACTTTTTTCTTACATGTCTCCTTTTCAGATGGTTTTTTAATTAATACGGTTGGTTCAGTGATATTAACATCCGGATCTAGAAAAAAGTAAAGACAATAAAACCTCTAATTAACTGTAATTTAGAGCTTTTATTTACCGTTGACGTTTTGTGACTTGAGTAACAGATAGATCTAATAATATACCCTTTAGCATTTTTAACTAGTAGTCTAGACAATCTGTCACAGACATCTCAGATGAGAACAGGTAACCTTGTTTTCGCTTATGGCAGTGCTTCAATCACAGAGAGATTTGTAGTACTAACCAACAACTGATAGTTTTGAGCAAGCACCAAAGTATGATTGTTCACATTGACGCATTTAAGCAGTTGTAAAGTTTCTCCCAGGAAGCTATTTTTTTATTTTAAATTCTTTAAAGAAACCTGTATTTATCAGTCTCACTATAACTTGTGAAACATCAATCTTATTAAACACAAATAATTTAGATCAATATCTCTGAAGATTATTTAAACAAATCAAAAATCGATAATTAGTATGCTCACCTACAACTGTCAGTTTAGTTCCACTTCCAAAGTACACTGCACTGCCAGTGTTCACACTGATATTGCGCTTCAGTTAAAACCCCCAGCTACCACCAGATTAGAATTGTGTAAACTTTGGTAATAACAGTTCACATTTCAGTTTTAAGTATATTTGGCCTTGTATCATTCACAAAGATAATGTCAGAAATTACTTTTAAAGTGCACTTTTTTAAGTGTTCAAGTTTAGAACCATTTTAATTTAGTGAATGTCTGATCAATACTATTTTCAAAAAACTTACACTATGTGACCGGTGCAGCCTATTCAAGAGCTTTCTTCAAAGATAATGGTTTAAAAAAATAAGAGCTCTAACATTACCAGTTAAAGCCCAAAAATGAATCAATATACCTAAAATTTAGGCTCTTTAATTGTTAAATTGGTAGTAAAATTTAGCTCTCACCAAGAATAGTTAACTTTGTTCCACTCCCAAAGAAAGCTTTCTTCATTATCTTGCTTTGATAAAGCAAACATTTCTCTTACCTATAACAGTTAGTCTGGTGCCCCTACCAAAGAATGCTGGGTCGTAGTTGTTCACACTGTTTCTACGCTACATATAAAACCGCCTCAGAACACAATACCATATACACCATATACTTTGCAATGGAATTGGGAGATATTTAATACAATAGACCTTGGAAAAATATTTTCCTTAATTACACTAAATATGTTCGTGTCTATAATCTTTGAAGAAGACCCTACAAGTCTTTGCTTTGTTCCTTCACCAAAATAAGATGTTGAACCTATACATGGTTGGATTAACAGAATGGCAAGTCTTATTTCTATTTCCATAGCACAACATTTCAATTTACATTTGAAAGACTTTGTCTAAAAGATTTACTCAACACTGCACATGCTTTTATCATTACTTGAATACAATTCAAGTAGCCTTGAATTGATTAAAAATGATCATGTTTCTGTAAATGATGAAGATAAAGAGTTTTTTACCGATGAGGAGAGACATTTGAAAGCTTTTGTAGCTGGAACACTTACCGATTATTGTTACTTTAGTCCCCTGACCAAAATAGGCTTCGTTGTTGGCACAGCATTTGATTGTGATGTCAGAAAGGTGCTCAAACGAATAATTTTGACTAAATCAACAGTTTAGTCTAAAGACACTTTTCTCTTATTTTAGTCAATTACATCCACATGAGATTTTCAGAAAAGATTTTTTGTAAATCTTCATTAGGATTTGTAATCCCTGCAATGGTACTTAATGAGGACTTATTTTATGTCTCTGAGTAAAGAGTGTGTATGTGCAAGACAAGTTGTTTGCCATAAATGATTACAAATTATTAAATTGAGTACACTTACCTAAGACTGTCAGTTTTGTTCCATCCCAGAAGAAAGCTTGCGAAGCAGAGGCACATTGCCGTTGACAAACTGTTCATGTAAATTATTTGCCTTCAAATATAACTGTTTATGAATCTAAATAATCCAGGAAGTAGTTTTTTTTTCTAAATATTTATATATTCCAAAAAAGTTATGCCACATGATAAGTTCATCTATAAGTCCAACCTGAATTTATCCTGTGTTTTTAGGCGACAAAAATTACAATATCCGAATTTGATATCAACAGTGAGTCTTCTCATAATTTGATAAAAAATGCACAAAGGAATTTGATAGAATGCACCTCTACCTTCACAGGTTGTGAAGGGAGATGTGTTTTTGTACAGCAGCGCAATGGGATTGTATCACTGTGGCCCCCTGTCCCCACAGTGTTAAAACATTATACAAAAAAACTTTTTTTTTTCTCCCTCCCTCTAGTTTCACTTTATATTTTCACGGCAGAACTGTATCTTAATTTTGCATCTTTTTCTTGGAATTTTTTTTTTTTTTTGCATTCTTAATAAGCCTACGATTCTATTTCTGTGATTACTGAGAATTTGAGCAGGTGCTGCAGCCTTTGACAGTTCAATCCACTCCCACCTTTAACAAGTTCTATAACAGGCCACGCCACATCATCACAAAATTATCCAAATGCAGTACTGAAGGCCTTGCTCTCATGACCACATTTACTGGACAGCACTCTCAGAACACTAGTTGTTTTTGACAGCGCCAACTACCGTGCTGGAGAACCGCACAGCCAGTAACATGTTTCCAGGACTCCAGTTTTTAGGGCCATTTATTTATATATATATATATATATATATATATATATATATATATATATATATATATTTATATATATTTATATATATATATTGTAAAGGGGTGAAGAATCACACGACAAGGATTGGTGAATAAAGATGCCAGGAGGGTGAATTTATTAATAAAACAACAGTGTGATCTTCTTCAGTGGCGGTGTGTTCTCCGTGCTCGTTCCCGATTGTGCTCGTGCTCTGGTCCAGTGCAGTGCCTCGAAAGGTGTGATCCTGGGACTCAGCAGCTGTCTATGAGAGAGAGGAGCGGTTAGCATCTGCATGCTTTGGAAGTCGAAGCTCTTCTCTCTCTTATGCGGTTCTGGTGATTGCTACCAGCTGAGGCTAGGCGGCGGTTCATTGGGGGTTCCAGGTGTATGTTTAAGCCAGGGCAGCGATGAATGGAATGGACATACCCCACACAACGCAACACTGGCTCGGTGGTGAGGGCCGTCTTGATGCTGCAGAAGGCCTTCTCCAGCTCCGGAGTCCCCGGGTCAGTCAGGACATGCCTACCCGGCTGAATAGCAGGAAGAATTCTTGGGCTATGTTTTTGGCAGTGGCTTTCCAGGGAGAGGGATAGCTTCGGGGTACCGGGTAGTGTAGTCCACGATGACCAGGATGTGTTCGTGGCCCCGAGCTGACTTTGGCAGCGGCCCTACTAGGTCCTTTCTAATACGCTCAAAGAGCACCTCGATGATGGGCAGCGGAATGAGCAGACTAGGATGAGGTGTCCGAGGCGATGTGACTTGGCAGGTCGGACACGCACAGCAGAAAGCCTTCACCTCTCCATCGAGGCACGGCCAGTGGAACCGGTCACGGATTTGCTGGGTGGTGTTCGCTGCTCCTAGGTGGCCAGCCATCGGGTGAACATGCGCCAGTTCCATCATTGTCTCCGTCTTTGCCTTTGGGACCATGAGGAGATGTTTTACCTCCCCCCTCTGCTCAGCGACACAATACAGTATACCATCCTTTATTATGAAGTGCGGGAGAGGATGGGGCCCTGGTTGTATGTCCTGTCCTTCAGCCACACGCACTTGAGACCAACAGTACTTAAGTCTGTCATCTTGGTGTTGTTCGCAGCTGAAGTACCCCCTCTCGTCACCTGTTGGAAAACATCATAAAATAGGTTAGCTGTAGAGGGGGCGGACTCACCATCTCTCCCACTATCCGTGGTCAACAGGGCAGACTTGCTGGTGTTTCTGCATCTCCGTCTCCTGGGCTGGCGGCTCCCTTCTGGGCTGACGGGTCGGTGGGTAGCAGCGGTGATGAGGCGCTCAAATCCTGGGAAGTTCCTGCCGATTAACACCGGTATGGGTAATTTTTCTATTAATCCCACCTCGATCGGCCAGGTTTCTCCTGCTGCGCTGAGTCGGATCTGCCGAGCTTTGACTTGTCAGGTGTCTCCGTGCACACAGGTTATTGGCAGCACTGCATGCGTATCTGAACGAGGTGGGAGGATATCGCGGCGGATGAGGCTGACTGCGCTTCCCTAATCCAGCAGAGACTGATAGACCTGGCCGTGGATCCTCACCGCCGTTCCCAGAGCGCCCTCCGGGGGTATGGCAGCATGCTTGCTCTTGCGCTTGCATTTTCCACCAGTTGAATTGGGGTGAAGAATCATACGACAAGGATTGGTGAATAAAGATGCCAGGAGGGTAGATTTATTAATAAAACAACAGTGTGATCTTCAGCGGCGGTGTCTTCTCCGTGCTTGTTCCCGATTGTGCTCGTGCTCTGGTCCGGTGCAGTGGTGAGATGAAGGAGTGCCTTGAAAGGGGTGATCCTGGGTCTCAGCTGCTGTCTGAGAGAAGAGCGGTTAGCATTTGCATGCCTTGGAAGTCGAAGCTTGTCTCTGTTCTTTCACTTATGCGGTCCTGGTCCTCACCGACCCACCCTTACTCCACCCAACCAGCAGTGAGATAAACAAGACATTCTGCCTCAAGACGGCGACCTTGGGGAATGTTTTCAGAACAGGCAAATGTCCATAGCCCCTTTAGCTCTTACTTTATTAGCAATACAGATAACGCCTGCTAGAAATAGACAAAACAAGTGGAAGAAAAGGTCTGCTAGAAATCAAGCAGACCAAACCTGATTAAAATAAACTGTAAGCCAGAGACCATCATATCTGAACCCACAGAAAACAGGGTAAAAATAGCACTTCTAAATGTTAGGTCACTTAGAAACAAGGCACACCTCGTAAATGATTTTATTTTAACACATGACTTAGATTTTATGCTGCTAACTGAAACATTGCTAGATGATCGCTGTAGTGCAACCATATCTCGTTCTGATAATAAAGGAAGCGGAATCGCAAGTATGTACAAGAACATTTTTGAATGCAACAGGTCAATCTTGGGGATTACACATCATATTTTGAATATTTGAGTATAGCTTTAAAAAGCACCAAATGGGTTCTTCTCACCACCTTTTACAGGCCTCCAAAGTACACTACAGGGTTTACCGATGATTTCACTGAACTGCTCTCAGCCATCTCTTTAGAGTTTGACTTTTATCATCACTAGGGATTTTAATATTCACATGGACAAGCCCTATAATAATGCTGCCAAAGAACTCAACAATATTTTAAACACCTTCGACGTGACTCAACACGTTAAGGGTGTCACACATTGTCACGGTCACACAATGGACTTAGTAATTAGTAAGGGCTTAAATAAATGATGACACCAGTGAGATGTTTATGCATGCCATATATCAAACACCAAACATCACTGCTGGCACAGCCGACTTCCTTCTTGATGCATTTACTTTAAAAATCAAGTCCGTTATAGATGACATTGCACCTATAACTGTCAAGAAGAAACCTGGGAGACAAAAAACACCCTGGAGAAATTCAACAACAGTTCAAAGTATGAAAAGACTTTGCAGGAAGGCTGAAAGAAGGTGGAGAAAATCCAAACTTGTCATCCACTACGACCTTTATAAAGAGAGTCTTTGTGCTTTTAATTCAGAATTAATCAAAGCTAGGCAAGAGTATTTTTCAAACTTAATTAATAACAACCTCAACAATACACGAACTCTCTTTGCAACAGTAGAGAGGTTAACCAACCCACCAAACCAGACTCCAAATGAGCTTCTGTCTGAAGATAAATGCAATGAGTTTGCTTCAATTTTCATCAATAAAATCAGTAACATCAGAAAAGGCACCAGTGCCTGTAAGAATAATAAGGAATTCTTATTTTATGCTCTGTATTCTTGTGAAACTCTGTGTGCTGAGTGTGACTAGATTATCCTGTGTTTTAAGTTTCTGTGTCACATTCCACCTTCTTATCTCTTGCACACCATTTGGTCTATGGGGGTTGGGTGGTGGCTGAAACTGTTAACAACGTGCTTGTATGTCCAGTTTACCCCTCCCTTTTGAGAGTATATAAGGGGAATAAAAACTCTGTGTTTCCAGAAGTCTTTGTTTGAATATACTCAAACAGCTTCTCCAAGGGCTTGGGGATCCGCTGATGATGTTTCTCAAATAAAAGAAATCCTACAACTTGGTGACCCTCGACGTGATCCGCCTGTGCAGGTAAGCGAACTTTATTGTTTTTCCTTGCCTGCCCAGGTGGGTCTTGTTTGTAGGAAAATAGGAGTAGATAATTCAAATAGGAAATTGTAGATTAGTAAGAAATTATTAGCTGCTTATCCTGTGAGAGGGGTGTCCTGTACTTGATTAAATTTGAGTTAGCCACTCTACAGAAGATCACATGTTTGTGATAAGAAATTAGAGTTATCCTTTTATGGTGTCTCGTACCTGATTAAATTTGGGTTAGCCATTTAACAGAAGATCACATGGTTGTGATATAAAATAGGAGTCAGATTAGTAAAGTTGTCCTGTTATGGTTTTTCGTACCTGATTAAATTTAGGTTAGCCATTCAACAGAAGATCACATGGTTGTGATATGAATATAAATTAGAGTTATCCTGTTATGGTGTTTTCGTACCTGATTAAATTTAGGTTAGCCATTCAACAGAAGATCACATGGTTCTGATATGAAGTATAGACGTTTCATACTTGATTAAATTTGAGTAGCGTACTCTGCAGAAGATTGTGCATATAAATAAGGGATTTATTTTACGGCAATAACATACTTATAAAAACCTTTTTTAAACTTGTTGAGCATTGGAGCAGCATCATTAGCGGATCCCCTGAAAAAAGCCTTTGAATCATGGGTCAAACTTATCCGAAGCCTGAGCCCCCACACTCACACAGCTCTTCCCGCGCGCACTCTCACACAAGAGATGAAAACAGATGTTCTCTTTCTTTCACGCCGCTCCAGCGCTCAGCGCTGTGAAAGAAAGTGAATCCCGATCTGAAGCCTGCGCTCCCGCTTCTAAAATTTATCCGTATCTCTTGAAAATTAATAATGAAACGCAACAACGAATGGAGGCCGCCAATAAACATGGCCCGTCTATGGGAGAAAACATTGCAGCAGTTTGTATTGCTGTTCAAGCAGCTGCTTCTGATCAAGATGTCTATTTTTGGCAAACACATGGCGCCAAACCGGACAAGAATGACATTTACCTTGACGAAATAGGTAGGATTTGCGTTCCTTCCGCATGTGCGCCTTTTCTCGCCCGCGAGTTCCACTGTGTTACACATCGCGGTCGAAGAGGGGTAATAGACACAATGAATTCTTCTTTATGTATTTTTAATTTGACAACACACATAAATCAAACACTTGATAGATGTTTAATTTGTGCACAAAATAATGTTACAAAACCGCAGGCAAAACACCAACAGTTGATAAAATCAGAAAGCCCCTTCCAGCAATGGCAGGTTGATTTCACACATCTCCCTAAGAGGGGATAAAATAAATATCGATGTTCATTTAAGAGAATATATGAATCAATTAATTGAGGTTCTGAACCATTATTGGCAAAAGATACATTCAGAAGCGGCAACAATGTCTGAAGACAGTACACACCCGTTTAATGTTGGAGATAAAGTTTTGATAAAGCAATTTCACAAATTAGGAGAAAATTTCTCTGAACCCAAATATAGTACTCCTACTGAGATTGTTGCCGTCACTAGAACAGCTGTATTAACTTCCTCCTTTTCACAATGGATTCATGCTTCTAGCGTTAAACAAGCCCCTGAAACAATGTGAATTATTATGGGTTATTATGAATATGCGCAATGAAAAGAGTTCCCATAATCTGTCTTGAGGTTTCTCTGTTCCTAGGGAACCCCAATCAGAGAACTCTGGTGGCAAAGCCAACAACTGCTTAACCGCCATTCTGAGCATTATTAAAAGAACTTGGCAACCTCACAATGATCTGGAAACTCTTCCTCTGCGGACTGGTTCTGAGACATTTCCTGATGAACTTCAACCACCAAGTAGTCTGTGGAAATCCACCACCTAAAGAACTTTTGACCAGATATCGATGCTGGAGTGAACATGGACATTTTGACTGGACCAAAGAGCAAAGCACAAACCCTATAGAAGAAAATTTATGGTATAAAGATGCAAAAGGTTTTGGCTAAATCATATAATGTTTCTAATTGCTATGTCTGTTCTGTTATGCCCCACTCAGCCCAACAGGTCACCTTATATGGGAAACATATGAGCGGGCCTAACGCCGCTTGTTTTGCTAGCATAGCCTCCTTAGGGTATGCCGATGAGTTTCTTCCACTTCTTCTCACAGGAACATTTGAGCAAATGATTGAAGATAGGGAGTTGAACAGAACAATGGATAATGTTGAATGTGATTCTAAAGTTTGGGTTAAAATAGGCAGTAAAGCCCCAAAGGGAAAAATACTAGAACACAAAATATTTATAAACCATAGTAAAATACACCGTGTTTGCTATAAACAAGTAAAGGGAAATATTGTCATGGGACAAATTGATGAGAAAAATTGTGGTGTTACCAGTGTGGAAAGCCTTTCTGACCCTACATCATCTGACCTCCCCAACGGCACATATATAGGGTGGCTGGTGGCTGTGTGGAAACATGGCTTACCTTGCTCTGCCTGCTAACTGGACAGGTAAATGCGCCCCCATCCATGTAACGGATCATACTGTTATTGTCACAGCTAAGGCTGGGGACGAAGGCAAACCCAACCTTGAAGTTGGTCACCCTAAGCGGGTGCGAAGCAAAAGGAGTGTGTTCTCTTTTGAGCCACACGACCCAATCTGGGGGTCGAATGTTCCTGAAGAATTTAAAATCTGGACTACGGGAGGCAAGGTCACGCTGGCATTGGTACCACACATGGGAGTATGGAAAATTATGCTCCAACTAGAGACCCTGACCTACAGATTTGGTTTGTTTTTAAATGCTACAATTGATATTGATCAGAACCAGAATAAGGAAATTGATAATCTCAGAACTATGGTAATGCAAAATAGAATGATTCTTGACTTACTGACTGCTTCCTCTGGAGGAGTCTGTGTACTGCTAAATACGTGTTGTACATTTATCCCAGATGACGTACATAGTGACAAAATGAAAAAAGCCCTTGATACATTGGTAGCCCTGAGACAAGCTATGACTAAGGATTGGAAGAGTGACCAGGGCTGGGGATGGGAATGGTTGTTTCCTAATTTGTCTGGGTGGCTCTCACCCTTGTTATCGACATTTGTTCCCATAGCAATCATTCTCTTACTGCTTTGCTGCTGTGGTCCTACTCTTATGCAATGCTTGATGAACCGTGTGTACGCGACTATCGAAAGTATGACAGAGAGAAGAAATGTAAGAATTCCTTCAAAGTGAAGGGTTTCTTAGGCTTTTCAAGCCCAAAAGAGGGGACTGTAAGAATAATAAGGAATTCTTATTTTAAACTCTGTATTCTTGTGAAACTCTGTGTGCTGAGTGTGACTAGATTATCCTGTGTTTTAAGTTTCTGTATCACATTCCACCTTCTTATCTCTTGCACACCATTTGGTCTAGGGGGTTTGGGTGGTGGCCGAAACTGTTAACGTGCTTGTATGTCCAGTTTACCCCTCCCTTTTGAGAGTATGTAAGGGGACTAAAAACTCTGTGTTTCCAGAAGTCTTTGTTTGAATATACTCAAACAGCTTCTCCAAGGGCTTGGGGATCCGCTGATGATGTTGCTCAAATAAAAGAAATCCTACAGTGCCTCCACCTGCAGGGCTGGGGATAGACATCCTCAGCCTCCACTCTCAATGTGCATCTTTAATCTAATAGATAGAAAAACTTTAATAGAGACAGTTGAGAGCCTTAGAACATCAACATGCAGTCTTGACACTCTACCAACAGTCTTTTTTAAAATGGTTCTTAAGAGTCTAGAAAAGGACCTCTTAGAAATTATAAACACCTCCTTGTGCTCTGGCTTTTTCCCCAATTCCCTTAAACCCGCAGTGGTAAAGCCACTACTGAAAAAGACAAACTTGGACAATACTGTACTGTGCAACTACAGGCCCATCTCAAATCTCCCTTTTATTAGTAAAATTATGGAAAAGATTGTGGCAAAACAACTGATTGAATTCCTGACCCAAAATGAACACATGGATTGTTATCAGTCTGGTTTCAGAGCTCATCACAGCTTAGAGACAGCACTACTGAAGATAGTCAATTACATCCGGTTTAACACCGATTCAGGAAAAGTGACTGTCCTGGTTCTACTTGATCTGAGCGCTGCCTTCGACACAGTTGATCACAAAATACTTCTCGATAGACTAGAAAACTATGTAGGTCTTTTAGGAACTGTAATAAAATGGTTCAGATCATACTTAAAAGGAAGAGATTTCTATGTAAACATAGGTGATTACATGTCGAAGTGAACTGCAATGTCGTGTGGAGTCCGCCTACGTTCAATCCTTGCTCCTTTACTGTTTAACCTGTACATGCTTCCACTGGGCCAAATTATGAGAAGGAACCAGATATCATACCATAGTTATGCTGATAATACACAAATTTATCGCCCCAAATGACTACAACCCCATAAACTTTCTCTGCCAATGTCTTGTAGAGATTAAAAACTGGATTAAAAAAACTTTCTTCAATCAAACAAGGGAAAAACTGACGTCGTTAAGGTTAACACGTATCTCAATGCCAAGGGCCTAACAACTACAAATCAGGTCAGGAATCTTGGAGGGATTCTGGACTCTGATCTTAGTCTAAATAGCCACGTAAAATCAATGACGAAATCTGCTTATTACCATCTTAGAAACATCACAAGAATCAGATGCTTTGTTTCCAGACGAGATTTAGAGAAACTGATTCATGATTCATTCCAGCAGGCTGGACTACTGTAATGCTCTTCTCACCGGTCTTCCCAAAAAGCCCATTAAACAGCTCCAGCTTGTTCAGAATGCAGCGGCTCGAATTCTAACAAGAACTAGAATGTCAGAACACATTTCTCCAGTTCTTAAGTCTCTACACTGGCTGCCGGTCTCTTTCAAAATAGATTTTAAAGTTCTGCTGCTTGTATATAAGTCCAAACATAACTTAGCACCTAAATACCTAACAGACATGATCAGTGAATACACACCAAACAGAGAGCTGCGATCCAACAGATCTAATAAATTAAATCTCCCCCGGGTAAATTCCAAACAAGGAAAATACTCCTTTAGTTACCATGCGGCCCACAGATGGAACCAACTTCCAGAGGAGATCAAAGGTGCCAACAATTTAGTCATGTTTAAATCCAGGCTAAATACTCATCTGTTTAGTTGCGCTTTTGTCGACTGAGCACCAACGTCCGAACAACTATTTTACCTGATTTTAATAAATGTACTTTCTTTTTACTCTTTATTTCCAATGTAAAGCACTTTGAATTACCCTGTGTACAAAATGTGCTATACAAATAACTTGCCTTGCCTTGATTGCTACCAGCTGAGGCTAGGCGGGGTTGATTGCGGGTTCCAGGTGTATGTTGTTTAAGCCAGGGCAGCGATGAATGGAATGGACACCCATCACAATATATATATATATATATATATATATATATATATATATATATATATATATATATATATTTAATCACACAAACTACTATTTTCTTCTGTGCAAATATAATTTCTAGGAATGCTGAAAAGAAAAACAGACATCTACATTTACATTACATTTATATTTATGCATTTGGCAGACGCTTTTATCCAAAGCGACTTACATTAGGTGAGAGACAATATGTAATCTGTTTACCGTCAAAGTCTATCTCAGCTTCTCATAATAGAAATTTTATCAACTGATCAATAAACCAAAGCCAAATAAATCAAAGGGAGTAGAGGAAGAAGATAAAGACAGAGGAGTAAAAAAGAAAGTATTTTTTTTTATAGTAGGTGTTCCCTGAAGAGAAGAGTTTTCAGTTGCTTTTTGAAAGCTGATAGTGTTGTTGCTTTCCTGACTGGATCAGGGAGTTTGTTCCAGCAGCCAGGGACAGTGAAAGAGAACGTTCTGCTGAGAGATCTTCTGCCCTTGTGGGATGGAACCACAAGTCGCTGTTCCTTCTCTGAGCGCACGCTTCTGGAGGGCATGTAGGAGTGTATGTGCTCATGGAGGTAAACAGGGGCTGATCTGGAGATAGTTATAGCCAGCGTTATCGATTTGAATTTAACCCGAGCTGGGAGCCATTGGAAAGTGATGAAGAGGGGAGTAACATGAGCTCGTTTCGGTTCCTTGAAGATAAGACGAGCTGCAGAGTTCTGGATCATCTGCAGAGGTTTGAGCGCATTTGCTGGAAGTCCTGCTAGGAGAGCGTTGCATTAGTCCAGATGTGAGAGGACCAGAGCCTGAACCAGGAGTTGAATTGCATGCTCAGTTAAGAAGGGCCTGATCTTTCGAATGTTGTGCAGTGCAAATCGACACACATGAGTTGTCTTTGTGATGTGGTCTTTGAAGGACAGCTGTTCATCCAAAATCACTCCAAGATTTCTGACTGAAGGAGAAGAGGTGATCGCAAAGGATTCCAGCTGGATGGTGAGGTGGTGATGCACAGAGGGATGGGCCGGGATTACCAGAAGTTCTGTCTTGGCCATGTTGAGCTGTAGGTGATGGTTCTTCATCCAAGTAGAGATGTCATTCAGGCAGTCAGTTATGCTGGTAGTTACTGACAGGTCATCGGGGGAACGACAGATAGTGTTGAGTGTCGTCAGCGTAGCAGTGGTAGGAGAATCCGTGTCTGAGGATGATAGGGCCCAGGGAGGTGGTGTAGATGGAGAAGAGAAGAGGGCCAAGGACTGAACCCTGGGGAACCCGGTGAGTAGTTTATGAGTGTTTGAGACCTCACCCCTCCACCCGACACTGAAAGATCTACCAGTGAGATAGGACTCAAGCCAATCGAGTACAGTTCCAATGATGCCCATCGCAGAGAGAGTGGAGAGAAGAATCTGATGGTTGACTGTCAAACGCTGCAGAGAGGTCTAGTAGGATGAGGGCAGATGTTCTGTAGTTAGCCCTAGCCCCTCGCAGCGTTTCCGTTACAGACAACAAAGCTGTTTCAGTTGAGTGTCCATTCTTGAAGCCTGATTGGTTGTCATCAAGCTTGTTGTTCTGAGTCAGGAAGGTAGAGAGTTGATTGAAGACGACCTGCTCAATGAGTTTTGCACTGAAGGGCAGCAGAGAGACAGGTCTGTAATTTTCCACCAGTGATGTGTTGAGTGTGGGTTTCTTGAGAAGCAGGGTGACTCTGGCCATCTTGAAGGTGTTAGGGAAAATACTGGTAGTGATTGAGTGAGGGCAGGTGTGATGTAGGTGAGATGGTTTGTAGTAGGTGAGAGGGGATGGGATTGAAGGGGCAGGTGGTTGGATACGCTGATTGAAGGAGTTTGGACACTTTATTGGATCTATGGCAATGTGGAATGTATATTTTATAAAACAAATGTCTTTGCACACAATGCAACTTTTTTTAACACACACACACACACACACACACACACACACACACACATGGCAAAAAAAGCAGATTCCGATTGTTCATCTGATTCTACTGATTCTACTGTCAACTGCTGCAGTGAGTTCAATAAATGTGCAAAATTAATTTACAGCATAAGAGGCTGATTTAGGGTGGCCATGCATTCAAGATACAATCACGATCTCATTGTTTATTTTGACTTTCTCAAGAACTGAATCACAAATCTTTTATTAGAAGGAAAATAGAGTTCAATTTACATTTTATACTCACACTCAGATGGTCTTCCATGTCGCTCAATTTCTTAATTATGTTGGGTTGGAAAGGCGTTTCACTGCCACCCTCTGCCCCACCTCCAACCAAAATGCCTGGCCTCTACCCGAGTTTGGTTCAACCCCCTCCATATGAACAACACACTTCCGCTTTGCAACAGCCAAATGTTATAGTGAAAGGAGGAACCAAATGAATTAAATGATCAAGTGCAAGAACTAAAATATACTGTACACATAGAATTTCGAGGAAAGCATAGACAGTCATAGGAAAAATAGAGAGTAGCATTAGAGAAGAACAAGAAATGGAAGAAGAAAAATCAGAAGTTGAATCTGTTTCACAACACGGCATGCGATCTCAATACAGTGACAGGGAAGAAAGAGCAGCCTTGGAGTCAACTGCAAATTTGGAATCCAAAACAAAACAAGTAATAATTACTGGTAAAATGACTGAAGTAGATGAAATAATAAAAGCATTTCTATGCGAACAAGAAGCAAAAATAGAGACAAAAATGCAGATATACCTCATTGGGCAGAGACAATACGCACGCCCAGACTGATTAAAGACAAAGAAAATCCAGTGACTCAGTTACATACCCCAGTGATGGTGAACCAGGCCATCCCTCTAATGGCTCCTCTGCTAGAGAAAGCAGATGGACGTGGCGTGTACCAACCTTGGACACAAACAGACATGAATGCTGTTGTGAGTAAATTACCACCACTAATCTCTGGAGGAAGCCGTTGGTTAAGTAAGCTCACTTCATTATGTCATGGAACTACACTGGCTTTGGGTGATTTGAGATGCCTTTTGGGTCAAATTTTGACTGCTGCTCAAATGACGAATTTTGAACAAAATGCAAGAACTCTAACCTGTCAAAATTATGTTCCTCTCACACAGGTGAGCACTCTGATTGGCGAAGCACTGGGGGCGATGTTTCCTATTCCTCCTAGAGTGTACCAAAACATTACATTTCTAATCAAACCTGGAGAGACCAGAGCAGCTTATCATTTTCGTTGTGCTAGGTAATGGGAATCAATGGTAGAAGAAAATGGTATTAATAATGCTGTGACCAAAGATATTTTCAGAACGGCAGTGATGTCAGGAGCACCTAATGGAGTGAAGCAGGCTATGGACAACAATCCAGATATGCAGGGGGCTTCAAATTAGGTATTGGAAAGACATTTGATTTTCCACACAGATAAGGCAATGGACAGGACTGGATGGACTGGACTTTGAGAAGGTCCACCAAATTTTGTGTGTGGTTTTTGACAGCTCAAAAATCCTCATCACCATTTATTCGCTTCCTTAAACGAATCCTTTTATCAGCTCTTTTTATATTCTCTTTTAATGACAATTGCAGCTGTACTTTTTATTGGCACTGTTATTTAAATTCAATTATTTAACCCAAAGCGCTCTCTCTCTCTGAAGGATGATCAGATGAGGAAGGAGGAGCTCTTTTTTCTTTTTTCCCTGTGGTAGAGAACACCCAGCTGTTCTGATCTTCATTGTCTCAGAATATTAAAGCTCTGTTATTTGATTTTCAAACTGCATTCTTGATCATTTGAACACGCAAGAATCCCTCAGATCCCCACACTCATGCTACAAAAATCTGCTACAAAAATCTGCTACAAAATTATAATTACATTACAATTTACGAATGGGAACATTTTTACTCACCACGGCTGATGCAGGGAGCTTCAAATCTCTTGTTTGATTTAAATCTAGATTTTAGCACTTTTCGCTTGTGCTTTTCAGGCGATCACGTAGACAAGGTCACCAATTCGTAGACTCCCGGTACTTGGGCCAAAAACGAATACCAGTCGGGACTGAAGGCTCTTTATTCTGTGTTTAAATGATTTTTAATAACTCTCATTTTGTCTTCATAATTGATTTCTAAAGGTTTTACCATTATTCTTTATCACAGCCAAATAAATTACAATGTTCATTGTTAATGATCTTGTTACGTTCTGACCTACTCAATGACCTTTAATTTTACTCACTCTTGATTTTAATATTCTTAGTAACAATTAAAAGTGTCAGGTGTATATGGATGATAAGAACACGAAGTTACAATTACAGTCAGGAGTGTATTAAACAGGTTGTGAGGTGTTGGCTTTCTAGATAGGTTTTGGGGTGTTTTTGAGGTACGGGAGGGTTTCTCGTTTGTGTGCTGAATTATTGCTTTGTGCCATTCCTTTCTTAGGTTCACGAATTATGTGTCTCTTGGTTGCTCTCTCCATTGATGCTGGCACACCCTCCCCCTGCTGCCAGTCAGTGCCTAATTAGTTTGCTTCTTAAATGCTCCATTTTTCCTAACTGAGTTCATTTGCCTATGCTGCACCTCGACTGTGCTCTCCTTATATTGTGACGTCCAGTCTCAAAAGCTGTGGGCTGTGGGAGTCTCAACTAGCCTGCTCTCCTTACACGGACAGCTGCTTCCTGCTGGCAAAGTGAGTTAGACTCAGTGCTCTGGTGTGCTTTTTTTCTACTGTTGCTCTTTTCCCCCTTGGGGCTGCCTAGGTTGAACCGTTTTGCACGGTCTCATTTGGATTTAAAAAAAAGCAAGTTTCCATGGCAAAGTGTTTCAGTAAAAGAAGAATAACTGTAAAAGGTTCAAACATTTATTATCATGGATGTGTATAAACAATTCAACCAACACGCGACTTAGGAAAGAATGAGCCAAGAATAAGGAGTTATTGTCTACACTTCATTTGGAATTGATCGTTCTAAAACAAAAGGCATTACATCTTAACTTCAAGATTACTTCATAACAAGGGTGATCTAGAGCTCTTTCTTCGTGGGCCAATTTCAGAGATGAAAAGGGTGAGAATTTCTGTAAACTATCTGCCTTTGAGAGTTTCTTCAGACCTCTTATAGAGGTGTGACTTAATCTGGAATGCGAATCATGAGAGCAGTAGCCAAAGCTGTGGAAAGAGTTAAAGATTCTAGTTTTGGGATATGCAATCAATGCACTAAACCCTCTAATTTCAAACGATAATAAAGATTTGATGCTGGAGATAAGGGGGTTAAGAGAAGGCACCCTATTGTTTTATTATGTGAATGCTAAAATCAACACCCCAGACCCAGGAGAACTTCCCAGCCTTATAGTTTTATCTGTCAACAAAAAATTTTGCCAGTAGAGCTGTGGAGCATCCAGGTCTTTAGTAAACTTACAATGTGCTATAATATTTTTTTTGGACAGCAATGGCTTCCTCTGTAGTGTTCTCCCAAATACTCCATTCTTGTTTAATGTTTTCCTTATTGTAGAACAAAAATGATAGCATATGCCAGATATTTCTGTAACTCTTTAGCCTATGCTCTTGGATTCTTTTTAACCTCATTAAGTATTCTAAGCTGTGCTCTTGCTGCCATTTTCACTGGACATCCATTCCTAGGACGATTAGCAAGAGTGCTGAACTTTCTCTAGTTGTAGCCAGTCTGTCCTATTGTGGACACATGAACATCCAAAGTTTTGGATATTCGTTTGAAACCCTTTCTAGCTTAATGAAAGTCAACAATTGTTGTTCGTAGGTTTTACTTAGAGCTCTTTTCTATAAGGCATGGTTCACTTTAGGCAGTGCTTCTTGAAACTATTTAACCCAAAGCTGAGGTGTGTTTATATTGGATGTATTGTTTAAAGCTATCCTACCCTTTATAATCACACTGACAAGGTGAGGTCACTCCTGGCTCCAATTAGCTCTTGGAGAAGTCATTAGGTTAGGTCACATATTTTTTTCCACCTTACACTGTAAATGTTTTAAATTTATCTTCAATGTCTACATGAAAACATATAATCTTTGTGCATTACTATTTTAAGCAGACTTTGATTTTCTATAGTTGTGCGTTTGATGATGGGAGCACATTTTATCACCAATTTATGCAAAACACATATTTCACATATTTTCCCTTGAAACTGTGGTTTATAATTTTTTTACATTTTTCCAAAATTCTCAAAACAAAGTTCCCATCGAAATGTTTTGCCTTTTTGCAACACTACCTTTGACACATTCAGCAAGGACAGTTCATAACTTGAATGTGGATTTCCTGTAGCTTGGAGTTTTGGTTTATAGTCATGCTGACAGTAAATTCTAGAGCACTGTGCATACTGACAGCACAGTAATACATTGCAGAGTCTGATGGACTGAGATCAGAGATTATCAGTGCTCCATTCAATATTTCAGTTCTTTCCAGTCTAAATCTCTCTTTGAACCCATCCTCATAGATGGGCTCATTCTTAGCACCATAGCTTAACAAGATTAAAGCCATGCCCAGGTCCTTTTGCTGATACCACAGCATGTTTAGTTTACCACTGTCATTATAGCCACACTTTAAGTCTGCTGTTTCAGTCCTGTTTGCAATTATAGTTCCTGGGTTCTGCTGAACATTTACACAGTTTAGCTTCCCTGTGGAAAAAACAAGTATGTTCTTGTTATTTTAACATGTAATAAAATGTTTACTTGAAATTATTACAATTGAACACTGAAAAACAGTTGTCATATTGCTCCTTACCTATAAAAATCAAGAAAGAAATGCACAGCCTACACACAGCTCTGGACATCATTGTATAAAAGAGAAAGAAAATGTCAGGTCTTGAACAAAATGCATACAATTACATGAAAATAATGATACACACAAAGTAACATCTCCCCCTGCTGATGTATCACACCACCAATTTAATTGTTTTTTATGAGGGAGGAGCCAAAGGAATTTAACACATTACTGTACAACTTACAGCATGTTTTTTTCTACAGACTTGTTTCTTTTGGAGTTGGTTTAAGAGGTTGCATCTTTTGCATCTTCCAAATGGCTAGATGGACTATTCAACCTTTGCTTAAGCTGTTAGCATGAGAGCTTATTGAGGGTCAACTTATTCTGTTCAGGTCAATCTTTTGCAGTCAGAGCCATTGTAGACCCCCTGGTTGAAATATTTTAGTTTGGTGTTTTAGTATATGAATCGATTCGTATGTATTTTGTTGTATTTATTATGTTTAACATAAATTTTTGCATTTATACATTTCATAACTGTAATTTTTTTAATTGTACATTTCATAATTTGAATTAATAGTCATGTATGAATCGGTGAAATATTAAGTTTTAGTTATGATGATATTTATGCAATGTCTTTTGTACTTTTGTTTTAATCAAAGTAATAAAGAAAACCAGATCAGTGATTTGTGTTCTGCCTATGAGGAAAATATGAGCCTCTGTGTCCCATAAAGGAATGTCCCAACATCTGGAGACTATATTAGACTATATTGGAGGACAAATTAATGGATGGACTTGCTTTGAGTTAGTGAGGAATAGCATTTCTTGAATGTTAATTGGCTTTATGTGGCTCTAGAGCTCTGAAATACTTTATTAATTTCTGTTTAATAAATTCATAATAAATTTGATTTCCATCTGAGGCTCAATCATTTAATTAGGGAGGAACCGAGGCGTGGTTTCAGCAGCAACTTTTTACTCTCTTTGCAATTACTGCAGTTAAAGGGAATTTGCGTTGGCAAACTAAATAAAACAAGTTACACAATTGTTCAGTTTAAATGTTACTTGAAAATAGTTTAAAAACTGTTTTTGAGATTTGAATTGACATGTTATTACGTGATTAATGAATACATTTGAATATTTGATGTGTAATCTTCCTTTAGGGCCATTATTTTTTACGAAGCACTATAAGGTACTTGATAGGAGAGCATCTTGCAGTTTGAGACTTGTGGGATACACATCCATGGCACGAAGCTCCTGTTCCACTACATCCCAAACATGCTCTATTGGGTTGCGATCTAGAGACTGTGGGGGTCATTTTAATAGAGTGAACTCATTGTCATGTTCAAGAAACCAATTTGAAATGATTTGACCTTTGTGACATGGTGCATTATCCTGCTGGAAGTAGCCCTCAGAGGATGGGTACATGGTGGTCACAAACAGATGGACATGGTCAGAAACAATGCTCAAGTAGGCTGTGTCATTGAAACGATGCCCAAATGGCACCAAGGGGCCTAAAGTGTGCCAAGAAAACATCTCCCACACCATTACACCACCACAAGCAGACTCTACCATTTTGAATTTCTCAACAGAAATCGAGACTCATCAGACCAGGCAACATTTTTGACTTCAACTTTTTAACTGTCCAACTTTGGTGTGCTCAGGTTGTGTATTAAATCAATATATGATTTGTTTTATAATGCTTTTCAGGTAACAGGAACAGGGGAGAAAGGAGACTTTTTAAATTGAATATTGTTGCATGTTGTTACTTGTGGATGTTTTCTTTGTGTCTGATATTTTACAGATTGAAGGAGAAAACAAGGATCCAGGAGTAAGGTCTTATTTGAGTTTAAACTACAATCATTGATTTGAAACTAACACTTTTTTAATGTTATTTTGTTTCTTTGTTGGGTGGTGGTGAGGGGGGGGGTATTTATTATCTTTTGTGTGAGAGACTAATACTGAAGAAAGTTGGATTTGTGCTCATACTGTTTGTTCTCGTAGAAAGTGAAAGGTTAGAAAGGTAATACCGTGTAAGAACCAGGGCTAAATTTGGGGAATGTTGATCCATACATATTATAATAATTCAGGAAAGGAGTGTGGCAAGGTGAGGTTTATTGCCCCAGTGCCTCACCCTGTGATTACTTAATTGCTTACTAGCTGTGGATGGGTGAGTGTTGCTCGGGCACGCATAAAAAAGGCTTGTTCCTTCCTTTTCCTCTCTCTGCTGACGAACAGCTGCAGTTGATGCGTCACACACAGCATCATTGCAGGTAGGAAGACACATTTCCAGTTTTGCGTTTGGTTCATCTGGATGCATCGCTCATTCATCTCGTCTTTTAGGACTGCGCTACAGTGTTTGGCTTCTGAAGAGCTTGCTGTGAGTAACATGCACAACAGTGAAACCTTTTCCATAATGTACGTATCGAGTGACGTCTTGATTGCACTTAGGGTCACGGTGAATGTGGCAACTAGCACGCTGTTTGGGCATATCAGCTGACCACTTAAGCCTGCTGACCTGATAAGCATGTTGATGTTCATTAGTGCAATACTGCAAGAATGATATTGATGTTGTAATAGAATTTTTATACTCATGAGACATGATTTATGAACACAATCGCAAACAGCAATTTATTAGTTGTTCCAAAACATGAATTAAACTCATACCTTGATATCAACGAAGCATGTGATCACATTGCAAGCATCATGGAGGGAGAAAGGGAGAGTAAGGAAAAAAGAGAAGAGAGAGAAGGAAGGAAAGGAGAGAAAGAGAGAGAAAATGAGCAGCCTTCTCTGGGCCGACTCGGAAGCAAAGAGAGTGAACAAGGCCCCTCCCTTGAGATTTACTTTCAGTATAAATCCCGCCTCTCTACATCACTTCCTGTTTGCTCCCAAATATACATACAAATACATTCTTCTTTGGGAATCACTTACAATGATTAAATATTCTATTACATTCCCCCCTTTTTGTCACAAGACAAATACATTTTGAAATTTAATCATTGAACATTCACCTTTAGACGATAAGCATTCCTATTAAACATTTCCCACCAAACAGTTTTATCTGTAAGACAAAATCATTCAACAATATACATTATTCTACATCATACAAATGTTTCTTAGCAATGCATCTTTCAATTATCCTACATACTTTCTTCCCATCGTTAAAGAAAATATGAAATATATAAGCAAATTACTCATTCACATTCTTACTCTACAATAACCACCATTACTAATGACAAAATTTCAGTATTGACAAACATTGAACAACATCTCCATGCTTCTTTGATTTCAGACAAAATTTAAATACTTTTAACTGTACCTTCTCTAATTGCTGAATGCTGTTTGTTTTGCTTTTTCCTTATTTTCCAGTTTCAGAACAACACAAGAAATAAACAAAATAAAAACATGCAAAAATAAAAACAAGTCTTTAATCCCAGAGTTCCTTCGAAACAGTTTCCTCGAAAAGGTAATCCACAGTATGTTCTTTTTTGCATTCACAAAAGACAAGGCGAGCTTGTGAAGATCCTCCAGATTACGATGATGAAGATGAATTCCCATAATCTATAGTTCCAACCAGTATTCCTAACCTCCCCACAGCTCTAATTACAGAATACCAAATTGTCTACTTGTCAGCTACTTTTGATCTATAGGTTTATTAAATATAAAATTTATAACTACAGAATTTCTCTCTAATATTCAAAGCATTTTACTCATTTGATATTGAAACAGCAACAAGCAATACGTACAAAATAATTCCTTAATTATTTCATATGATAGCAATTCCCTTATTATTTTATATGTTAATAATTAATCAATTATTTACTTACTCGCCCCTTTTTGCTGTAAAAAATATCCAATGTCAAATTGCTCTTAACGACGCATCTCTATTGTTTACATTTCATCAATCGATATGTTTTAACTTCACTTCAGTCTAATTAGCTAAGAATAACATTTTTTAAGTCAACCCATTAATAATTTAACACCAGAGTTATTTCTACCCTTTAGAATGTAAAGAACACCTCACAATTGCCATTAGTGAATCTATAATTCTAATAGAACATAACCATTACCTGTATAACCCTTAGATACGCATAAATTAATGGTTAGACTCGGTTTTGATGTTCACAGTTAATAATTAGACAGCATTGCATCAACCTTAATAAAGCTTCTAGCCCCATATTCTAATAATCAAAAACAACAATAGAAAATTAGCAATCATTCATTTAGCAATCATTCAATCGGATTTTTTTTTATACATATTTTCCTGTTTGATCTAGTTATCTTAATGTTACATTATGAAGATCTCACATCATAAATGCTTCGTTCCGAAAAGTTACAACATTCTGCTTTGGATGTTATTACTTTAAAATCTAGCTTTGAATACATATGCTTTTCAGTAAAGCAATTTTTTTGTATCTTGTCTGTAATTAAATGATTTTCATTGCTTCTGCCATTAAAGTAATTATAGCCATATTTTACATAAATCCTGAGAAACAAAATCAACAGTTATAAATTTCAGTGTGCCATTCCGTAACCATATTCAACAACTCTGGATAAGTCTCAAACTCTCATGTTGTAATAATGCCAAGGCACAACCATAATTTCCCTCGCACTTAATTTTGCTATTTTAACTTGTTTAACCTCCTCTGGTAAATTTGTATCCTCCATAATTACCACATTATCCAATATATTAGAGTCACTAATTATGTAATTGGGATTTGGTACTAGACATTTAAAATTATTTGACACTGGGGGAGGGACTGGCTGGACCACACTGTTCACGTAAATCTTATGCATCTGCTCCTTCGTCCATCAGAACTTCCCAGCACACTCCTCGTTGTCCTCCACCAGGATGAATTTAATGACGTTCTCCGTTTGCTTCATAAACATCCTCTTTCCAAAGGAAGAATGTAGAACAATGTACCCAGTTGAGTTCTCTGTACCTCCTCTCTGTAGCACAGAACACACAAAGCTCCAAGATCTTTCCCCAAGCCTTCCTTCAGCCTGGTTTCAGAGCTCTCCTGTAGTTGGCCGCAAGGTTGCAAGCAGACCTCCTCATCAGCACAAACGACCTCCACGTTGTTAGGAGACATTGAACTGGACCCTTTTCAGTGGATAGACGTTCAGGTTCACCTTTAGGATGCTTTCACCGCTCTCAGACTGCCACACTCGGTCAGTTCCAGCATCAGCTTTCTCATCATTCAACTTTCTACGAGAACAAACAGTATGAGCGCAAATCCAACCTGAAGCTCAGTATTAGTCATTCACACAAAACATAAAAAAAATAAATAAATAAATAAAAAATAAACAAAACCCCCAAAGAAACAAAATAACATAAAACAGTGTTAGTATCAATTTTATGATAGTACTTTAAACTCAAATACGACCTCACTCCTGGATCTTCATTTTCTCCTCCAATCTGGAAAAAATATCAGACACACACAAAAAAAAAAACAACCACCACAACAAGGAACAACATACATCAACATCTCACATACAAGATAAATATTTGATGTACAATCTCCTCCATGTCCATATTACCTAAAAAAACATTATTAAACAATCACAACACAAATCAGGTAACGATTTAATACACACTGCTTCCGCCGTCTGTAATAAAAACAACCATAAATGTCAGTGAATTGTTTCAAACGAGGTCAATGACACCTCATTTTCAGTTTATTTGACTTCTTCAAATTATTAGGTTTGTTCTGCAACAGAACTCAACCCAGCCCTAACTAAACTATTCTAAACTATCTCTAAACCCATCATTCCTAAAAGAAGATTCACAACAACCTCGACACCTGATGTGTAAAGGCGTAGGATTCATCTTCGAGTAACAAAGAATAAAAACAAAAAAACAGTACGCTTCGTCGATACGCTCCCAAAAAGATTTAAAAAAAAAATGAAAAAGTCAATGGCCAGATTCTCCACCAAAAAAAATGTGTAAAGAAAAATCATTCCCTGCAAAAGCAATGTACATAGGTTAGGTTACACACTTCATTCAGTCCCATTCATCACCAGCAAACATCTCCCTAGACTTTGCTAAATGGTACACATTCTTTCTATTACATTTTTTCTTTTAAAGCCTCTGCTTTCAGATATTTGCCATTGTTTACTTCCGTATTATTATCAATTTGTCACTGCTAGTTGAATAACAATTGTCTCTATATTGATTTAGGAAAGGTCTTCACTCTGTAATAATTGTCGAGTTCACATTAGTTTCTATTCTCAATTAGCATCTTCACAAAACTGTCAAGTTTGAGTCTGTCCACAAGCAACACTTGTTTACCATTGTTTATTATTCAGTCTTAAGTCCGGTATCCGTTCAAAATCTTCCAACAAATAAACATTCACATCCAATGGCATTCTACGTGCTCCTTTGTTACCGTTAACACTCTGACTAATCAGAATCCCCTAGAAAATATCATGAATGTTTTAATGTTTAGTCAATGAAACCTATGAAACAGATACCGCTAACATGAAAGGTTGTAGTTGGGTTCCAAAATTCAAAGAATTTTCCCTTTTATTATAAATAAAAATCTAATTATTGAAAATCCTCATTCATATAACCCCCAAGTCATTTCAAACCATTTGTTTCTAAATGAATTTTACTCGTTTAAAAAAAATTCTCTGTTATGCCTTTCCCCAGAAATCAACAGAAATATAGGGATGTAATAAGCAACAGAAGTCTTCAGACTTCACATTAGTCGTTTTAGTCTATTAGTAGTTCAACTCTTCATGAACAAGAGTGGTTCGGTTACTGTCAGTCCATCTTAATATCAATTGTCACACCTAGACGCATTATAATGAGTCAGAGTATTCCAAACCTCTGCAATTCTGGTAGAACTCATTACATTAGTTTAGATGACATCAATCTACACCCAATATAATTAGATTGCAACCCCTTTTATTTAGGAATTAAAAATTTAAACATGTTCATGTTATATTCTCTTACAAATTCAATATCAGTTGATTTAATTTTCTTTCAATGGATTTAGATGTTTTTCCAGTCTAAAAGATTGATTTGTTTTAAAGTCAATACAATTTAGAATTAATTTCTTTTAAATTCCCACAATCCCTCTGGACGTCAGAAACCAGTCACTCAACTTCTTGATGAAGTTTATAAAATAAATGCTATTCTATCTGATTGCACCCAAATTGCAAAGCCTAAATTTCACTTTTAACTTCACTCTTGGTTTAAGTTTGATAAATTCATATGCTCAGCAGAGTTTTATAGGTTTCAGTAATCCTATTGATTCCAAACCCATTTAAAACATGTTAGTTTGTTAGTATAAAAATATCTAATTTTGTAGCCATTTTCCACTTCCCAGCTCCGAAGCCTTCATGATTCTGAACCATTCTGAGAGAGATCAGGAGATGATTGATGAAGGCCTGTGATGATGTCTTTGTCAGACGAGTGATTTGTACGTTCGATTGTCTCTTCCTCAGATCTGACCCCTCTCCTCTCCGTTTCCTCCTTCTCTCTTCCACACCTCCTCGTGAGATGCATCCTTCCTCCTTTTCCCTCAAGCTGCTCACTCCAGGCCATAGACTCTTAATGGACTTACAGGATAGTGTGTGAAAAACAGTCTCTGTAACAAGAACAAGCTACGCCATCACAATGTCACAGTCTGCTCCACCCCTTCCTCGGGTGTACCACCATGTTGGAGGAATAGAGTCTTTGGGAAGGAAGTGTTTGTGTGGGTGGAGAGAAAAATAGGGTACTTGTATCAGATGATTCGTTCGCATGCTTATGATGTTTGCATACATGGACAAGGCTGGAATCTGTTGTCTGTGCAGTCCATGGGGCAGATCTGAACACGGCCATGATGATCCCAGGGGCTTGAAGAACTCCATCATCTCCACTCTCAGAATGTTATCATACTTCGAGCTCAGAATTGATCAAGATCTCATTCAAAATAAACAAAACAAACAAGTTAGTTCTTATTCAGATTATATCTTGAGTTGGTAAATTAAACTCTGCTTTGATTTACTTGCACACAATAATAATATGCTCAATCAACATTTTCCTTTAAATTTAGGGTGCATTGTTTAAAATCAAAATTCCCTCTCTATCTAAAATACCCCTCTTAGGGAAAATAACCACAACCTTTCCATTTAACACACATCTAAGTCAATTGAACTTATGCAAAAAGGAAAAGTCACCTCAAAGAGTCAAATTAATGTTTTTTTAACATAACTATCATGAATGTCATGTCTACAGTAGCAAGATTTTCTCTCCTAGAGATTATTTGATTTGTCTTATGCTGAATTTCATTCACTACTAAAGCAGTAAGTTTAATGCTTTCATCTACGCTTTTTTTTTCTTCTGTTAGTTTTACCCCTTTTAATCCTCAACCTCTAGTTGAATTTCCCCAATTTGTAGATCTATTTATTCATTATTTAGCAATAATTTACTTCCACAAATTTAATCTAAGTTGTTTGATTGAGATTATACTCTATATAATTTAGTAACTACATGTTAAATTGTAGGCTTAATACCTCTAAAATTTAATAATATTCCCCAGTGTTTTCAGGAAAGCACTTCCCACTGCATTCAACCACAGATGTCACACTCAGGCTTCCCAGTCAAACACAGACACAGATTTTATCACACATATGTGCTATATGTAATGAAAATCTGGGCTTTCACTTGTTCACATGCGCGATAACATATATAGAAATATGTGTAGTTTCAACCAAGTTTCTCTTTCAATTTAAGAATTTGGAATTTGGTTTGCCAATTTCATTTTCAATTTGATCAGCTGTTTCTTGAAAAATTCATTTGCAATTGCATTCATGTCATGCTCAGAGTAAGTGGCCCAATTCCATTATTTTAGAAATAACATTATACACAGAAATCCAACAGAGAACATTCACCATAATGCTAATTAACACTTTCATTGCACAAAGTCACGCAGGAATTTCGTCAAACTCCCCGTGGTACCTACATTTCGCAGCCAGAATCGAACCGGTTAATATCGCCGATTCTATCCGTACCGCTACACTGTCGATACAAACACCCGGTCAACTATCACAGTACTGCTTCTCAGAGCTTAAGATGAGTCCAGCAGCGCCAACCGTGTGCAGAAAATAATTTGTGCACTCCCCCCACGTTTCTCCTGGAACCTGCGCGGTTTGTACTGGAGAGTTCATCACAAACTATTCCCCTCAGTCGTGTTTCCCCAGTCATGAAAATAACTATAAGTCTCCCACTTGTTCTCCAAGACAACAAGCCGTACAAGAAGAACTTATCCCCTTAATTTTCAACAAAACACGACCTTCTCCTTGCTGATTCGCCACAAAGGCCACAACTCAACGTGCACGCGCGTACACGCACCAACAAGAATACTCACGCAATAAAAAGAATCAAGAAATATCACAGCTGATAATGTTCACATGTCGGGTCTGTCGTATGTTATGTCTAAACGTATTTAATCACCCCAAACTTTACTAACCCTAGACGAGCACACATGGTAAAACTCGCTAGTTTCTTTGTTATTGTTAGCATCCATGCTATGCTTTTTCTTAACGGCTAATGCTAGGGCATTACCGCAGAAAAAACAAAAACACACGCTAATTCTCGGTGTTAATCACAGCTCGCTACAGCTGAATAACTAAAGCATTCTTATCAGGCAGGGACACAAACACCCCTGGACCGTCCGCCATCTTAGTCAATGTATAACAAAGGAACCACATGTCGTAGCAACAAACGCATCCACCATTATACCCAAGGCAACAAATCGCAAAAGTTTAGGCTATCAATAATATAAATTTACACGCATTCGTCCGTTTTCCTAAGCTGATGTTAGGCACATTTCTCGTCGCCAATTGTAATAGAATTTTTATACTCATGAGACATGATTTATGAACACAATCGCAAACAGCAATTTATTAGTTGTTCCAAAACATGAATTAAACTCATACCTTGATATCAACGAAGCATGTGATCACATTGCAAGCATCATGGAGGGAGAAAGGGAGAGTAAGGAAAAAAGAGAAGAGAGAGAAGGAAGGAAAGGAGAGAAAGAGAGAGAAAATGAGCAGCCTTCTCTGGGCCGACTCGGAAGCAAAGAGAGTGAACAAGGGCCCCTCCCTTGAGATTTACTTTCAGTATAAATCCCGCCTCTCTACATCACTTCCTGTTTGCTCCCAAATATACATACAAATACATTCTTCTTTGGGAATCACTTACAATGATTAAATATTCTATTACAATGTAATGTGATTTAATTAAAGAAAGTGAGGGCACACTCCACTCTGCTCGACACTGCTGTTTTGTTCCTACACAACCTTTTTTTTTTTTTTACATTGCCGTACACTTGTACGCTGCAGACCCCAGTTGATCCTCACGATCGCTGTTAGGCGTTGGAGGAGCTAAACCAACGAAGGACCGTCACAAACTCTTTTAGTCATCACGCATATTGTTTGTATTCTGTTGCTTTTGTTGAATTGCATTACTATTTTGTCTTAATATTATCGATGTATTTAGTTGTTCGAACGTTTTTGATAAAGCTTAAGTTAATTTGCTTTTTTTTTTTTTTAATTCTCCTTACTATTGTTTACACCTTGTGTTTTTGGTCTTCCCAGAGGCAGCTGGTGGCCAGTGGTGCAGTGAATCCGTTACTCTGGTAGTGGTCTCTCTTTTGGACTGGGTTGATGCACTTCTGCCATTGTGTTTGCGGTGTGTCACTAAGTGGTTTTGAGTGTGCGTGAGATAGGATGTTTGCTCCCCCTCCTCCTGATACCTGCTGTCCTGGGAAGCAATTGAGTGTGAATGGTGACTGAGCGTGCCATATGTTTTATTAGGATTTTTAAATGAAAAAACATTTGTATGATTGTGACCTGGAAACTGTCTACAAGCTCATGCTTCCTCACCTGTGCGCTTTAGTATTTTGCCATATTCCCTGGTCTGCGCCTCAGGGTGGGAGCATGAGGGTTTGCCCTTGGCCATGCGTCCTTGGAGTAATTCTGTCCCGTATGCATTTGGAATTCAGTATGCTGTACAGGGTTTCACATTGGCCAGCTTTCTCACCATCTCTAACAGAGGCAAACGAGATAAGGGGATTACTCAAACCGCAGCAGTGGGGCGAGGCACGCTTGAAGGCTTGTCACTGGCTTCAGCTTAAGGCTGCCAATGGCTTAGCCTACATGGAATTGTACATTGAGATAGGGTGTTTGCTCCCCCTCCTCCTTACACCTGCTGTCCTGGGAAGCCATTGAGTGTGAATGGTGACTGATTGTGGTATATTTTTAAGCAGGATTTTTAAATGAATAAACACTTATATGATTGTGACCTGGAAACTGTCAATGAGCTTGTTCTTCTTCTTCAACTGTGCACAGTATTGTCCCCGATTCCCTGGTCTGGGCCCCAGGGTGGCAAGTCTGCTCATCTGAATTTAATTTTGGGACCAAAATTTGACCTCTAACCGATCAAAAAAAGATATATATACATAACCTGGTCATGCCACACGACTTTTAGTAGTAATCAGAAGAAAAATCACCTATAATTATATACCTTGGTTTAGATTCACTACCTTAATCCCTTCCTGATCTCTGTCCAGCGAGAATCAAAGAATAGCCCAATTGGTTTTGTGAAACATTTTATATCAAAATATTGACTTTAATATAAGCTAGGTAACAAGATCTAATTTCGATGTCAACAAAGATATGCAAGTTGAGACAAGATCTGTATTTTTGAGACAAATTGTTTATTTACTAAACATAAAACACTTAACTAACTAAAACACACTCATTCACACAATAGCAAAAGAAAAGCAGGGTTCGAATACATGACTAACATTATCCCAGGAGCATAGTTTTTGATGAGAATAGGATTCTGAGTCCTTAGATGGTTGTAGGTTCATCTCCAAGCTTTGCATTTAAGATCTCATGGTTAGGCCCTATGGCTCCATATTAGATTTCAATCCTGCTGTATGCACGCATGGAGATAAGACTATAAGGTCTTCTGAGATGAGAGCAGAACAGTGAACAGAGCGAGTAAGAGGGGTGAAAGACCGAGAGAACTCTGAAAGAAGCGTTGTGTTACATGTGGACACAGCAAGCATGTGACAGAGCACATTTGACCCTTCCAGTTATTTAAGGAAAGTTACATCATACCAAATCATGAAATACTATGTATACATTTGAATCAGGCTTGTCCCGGGGAATAAATAAAGATCAAACATGATTGACTTTTAATATAAAACATAGACGAACAACAATCATTCATTTTCTTCCATCCACTCAAGTATCTCGCTAAACTTCTGAAATAATCCTGTGTTATAGAATATTTAATCATTGTAATTAATTATCCAATAAGATTGAGTTTCTATGTCCTTAAGTTTACTTGGGATAGGACAGGAAGTGATGTAGAGGGGCGGGATTTATACTAAAAGGAATCTCAAGGGAGGCCCCGTTTCCAGTCTCTTGGCTCCTGAATCTGCTCAGAGGAGGGCTGCTCATTTCTTTCTTCTTTCTCTCTCTCCTCTCTTTTCTTCTTTCCTCTCCCTTTCTCTCTCAATGTGATCACATGCTTCATTGATATCAAGGTATGAGCTTAATTCCTGTTTGGAATAAATAATACATTGCACTTTGCGATTGTGTTCATAAATCATGTCTTATGAGTATCAATATTTCCATTACACCTGTTACATGGCAATATTTCAATGGTACACAATTAATCATACTCACAAAGTTATAGAAATGTTTGGTTAATATAGCTTTTTTATGACGCTTTCTTGTCTTGATTGACTTCAGCTTCACAGTTCACATTAAGTTCACAGGATGCTATCTTTTGATTCACTTAGTACATGTCCAAGGGTTGTCCCAAGACTTCCATTGTTTGGTAAAGGAGCGAGGTCACATTTTCTTGTGTCAGCACCAATCTCTGTTTTGTGTTTCCATGGCACAATGTTTAATGGTAAATTCAGCACAGAATTGGTGATTAATTATTTCTTTATCCAGGAACAGTCTAGTCCAGGTCCACAGTCTTCCCTACAACTGAAACTGACTGAGTGTGGGAGACTGAGAGGTGAACCTGACCGTCTATCCACTGGAAAGGGTCTTGTTCAATGTCTCCTAACGACGCAGAGGTTGTTTACGTTGATGAGGAGGTCTGCTTGAAGGCTTGCGGGCAACTACAGGAGAGCTATTAAACCAGGCTGTAAGGAAGGCTTGGCAAAAGATCTTGGAGCCTTGTGTTACCTCTGCTACGAAAAGGAAGTACAGAGAAATCTATTGGTAATAGTGTTCTTTTCCTTTCTTTCAACAAAGCAAATGGGGAGCTTCATCAAATTCATCCTGGCAGAATGGAATGAGGAGAATACATTATATGTAGTATAGTACTAAATGAAGATGTGTTGGAGTTGTCTTGCAAGAGATGTATTCTTGAGCTGTATTTTGCATTCTAGAGGAGATCTTGGGGAAAGTTTAAATAAGTAGGGCAAATATCAGCTCTGGACATCTGTAAGCCTGCTTGGTGGGCAGAAGAGGTAGTGAACAGTATCAGGTACATGACATGAGCTGTGCATGCAGCAGCGATGAAGAGAATACTTTATTCTATGAAGGAAACGAGCAGAGTGAATATTCACACCTTCACCCTTCTGCTGAAAACAAAGCTGGAGTAGTGAAAGGCCTACCTTTTTAAATAGGTACTTTTCCATGTGAAGCTGAAGTTGTAATGGAATGAGTGAAATTCACACTAGACAGTTGTGTATTGTGTTTGTGTTATTCAATATGATTTGATATTTATGTATTATGTATGCATCACTAGCCTCTATTTTACTTTTGTTAAGAGTGGCACAGAGTGAAACTAAACTAGTTAGATGTGCAACAAGTGAAACTAGTTTCACTTGTTGCACATCTAACTAGTTTAGTTTCACTCTGTTACACCTAAAGTCCTAGTATCATAAGCAAAAATGTCAAACAAGATGTCCAAGTAACGGGCTGTTGTTCATAATGTCCCTCCTGAAGAATGGTGAAGCAGGTTGCTTTTCAAAATCTCTCATTTTGCCTCAGACAGGAAGAAACTTAAGATGAATATTTCCCCCCCCCAGAGATTAATGAGCTATGTTCTCAGACCCTGAGCTGAGCCACCCGAGACAAAAACACAAGAATCAGCAAAATGATTCATACCCATCACCAGCTACTGGTGGGCATCATTTTTAATGGTCTAGTCCCTCCTTGGTTGGTCTCCTCTTTTCTCAGCAACAACCTATCACAGGTCATCAGGATCAAATGATGAGCTCTAGTCAAGCTCTAGGTGAGGCCTACGTGGGGGTAGCTAAAGTTAAGGTTCTTGAAAGACGGGTGCTGGGGGGTGGGGGGGGGGGTTGCTGGTAGGGGTGTGCGTGGGGTTAGGTTTGGGGGGCTGCTGGTAGGGGTGAGTGTGTGTTGGGGGACTGCTGGTTGATGTGTGCATGGGGTCGGGGTGTGGCCGGGGGGGGTCCTGCCGCGTCTGGAGTGGTGTCCCTACCCGCACCCATCTGGACCCTTGGCCGTCCTCCCTTTTTTCTTGCGGGTCCACAGAGGTGCCCGGGACTGGGGGCCTACCGCGGGGGGATATGGGCATGGCGGTGCTTGTGGGTGGGGCCTCCCAGTCTCTGACCGCACTGTCAGGGGCTGCATTCCCGCCTAGCTTTGGGCTGGTCGACCTCCTGCTGCAGCGGGCCCACTGGGGCCCCAGGCATTGCTCTCTGGGGTTGCCGACTTTGCCAGGGGAGGTGGGGCGGGTCCGGCTCCGGGTCCCAGGCCCCAAAACTTGTCGTTCTGTGGGGGGTGGGCTGGATATCTGGGTAGTTCCTGACCATATATGGGACTTGGCTTGAGGCAGATCCCACATTTCATTTGGGACATAGAAGGTTAGTCACGACACCTGGGATGTTTGGTCGCTGCTAGATGCTTGAGGTTTAGGTCACCTGTCCTGTAACACTCAATTACTTATGTGTATGTGTATATATATATGTATTTATGTGTGTGTGTATAGGTATCTAATATTATTTATTTTACTTATTCTCATTTTCAACTCAATCTTGACTCCTTCCCCACAATTACCTCTCACCTTCTCTTTCCCCCTCCAGAACTTCTCTACCTCTGTTTTCCCCTCAATTACTTCTCTCCTCTTTCCCCTTTTTTTTTATTAACACCGTCCTGTCCTGATGTATGTTTATATGATTGATTAATGTAATTATTGTGATGAATGCGAATGAAATAAGAGATGATGATGAAGGCCTGTGATGATGTCTTTGTCAGACGAGTGATTTGTACGTTCGATTGTCTCTTCCTCAGATCTGACCCCTCTCCTCTCCGTTTCCTCCTTCTCTCTTCCACACATCCTCGTGAGATGCACCTTCCTACCTTTTCCCTCAAGCCTGCTCACTCCAGGCCATAGACTCTTAATGGACTTACAGGATATGTGTGAATGAAAACAGTCTCTGTAACAAGAACAAGCTACGCCATCCCAATGTCAACAGTCTGCTCCACCCCGTCCTCGGGGTGTACCACCATGTGAGGAAAGAGTCTTTGGAAGGAAGTGTTTGTGTGGGGGGAGAGAGAAAAAAGGGGTACTTGTATCAGATGATCGTTCGCATGCTTATGATGTTGCATACATGGACAAGGCTGGAATCTGTTGTCTGTGCAGTCCATGGGGCAGATTTGAACATGGCCATGATGATCCCAGGGGCTTGAAGAAATCCATCATCTCCACTCTCAGAAGGTTATCATACTTCGAGCTCAGAATTGATCAAGATCTCATTCAAAATAAACCAAAACAAACAGTTAGTTCTATTAAGTTATATCTTGAGTTGGTAAATTATAACTCTGCTTGATTTTACTTGCACACAATAATAATATGCTCAATCAACATTTCCTTAAATTTAGGGTGCATTTTTAACTCCAAAATTCCCTCTCTATCTAAAATACCCCTCTAGGGAAAAAAAAACCCAACCTTTCCATTTAACACACATCTAAGTCAATTGAATATGCCAAAAGGAAAAGTCCACCTCAAAGAGTCAAATTAAGTTTTTTTAACATAAACATCATGAATGTCATGTATACAGTAGCAAGATTTCTCCCTAGAGATTTTGATTTGTCTTATGCGAATTTCATCACTACTAAAGCAGTAAGTTTAATGCTTTCATCTACGTTTTTTTTTTCTTCTGTTAGTTTTACCCCTTTTAATCCTCAACCTCTAGTTGAATTTCCCCAATTTTAGATCTATTTATTCATTATTTAGCAATAATTACTTCACAAATTTAATCTAAGTTGTTGATGAGATATACTCTATATAATTTAGAACTACAGTTAAATTGTAGGCTTAATACCTCTAAATTAATAATATTCCAGTGTTTCAGAAAGCACTTCCCACTGCATTCAACCCACAGAGTCACACTCAGGCTCCCAGTCAAAAACAGAACAGATTTTATCAACATAGTGCTATATGTAATGAAAATCGGGCTTCACTTGTTCACATGCGCGGATAACATATATAGAAAATAGTGTGTAGTTTCAACAACGTTTCTCTCTTCAATTAAGAATTGGGAATTGGTTTGCCAATTCATTTTCAATTTGATCAGCTGTTTCTTGAAAAATTCATTTGCCATTGCATTCCTGTCATGTCAGGTAAGTGGCCCAATTCCATTATTTTAGAAATAAACATTATACACAGAAACCCAAAACAGAGAACATTCCCATAATGCTAATTAACAACTTTCATTGCACAAAGTACGCAGAATTTCGTCAAACTCCCCGTGGATACCTACATTTAGCAGCCAGAATCGAAACCGGTTAATATCGCCGATTTCATCCGCTACCGCTACACTGTCGATACAAAACACACGGTCAAACCTATCACGTACTGCTTCTCAGAGCTTAAGATGAGTCCAGCAGCGCCAACGTGTGCAGAAAATAATTTGTGCACTCCCCCACGTTTCTCCTGGAACCTGCGCGGTTTGTACATGGAGAGTTCATCACAAAATATTCCCTCAGTCGTGTTTCCCCAGTCATGAAAATAACTATAAGTCTCCCACTGTCTCCAAGACAACAAGCCGTACAAGAAGAACTTATCCCCTAATTTCAACACAAACACGACCATTCTCTTGCGATTCGCCACAAAAGGCCACAACTCAACGTGCAAGCGCGTACACGCACCAACAAGATACTCACGCAATAAAAGAATCAAAAATATCACAGCTGATAATGTTCACATGTGGGTCTGTGTATGTTATCTAGTAAACGTATTTAATCACCCACAACTTTACTAACCCTAGACGAGCACACATTGGTACAACTCGCTAGTTTCTTTGTTATTGTAGCATCCATGCTATGCTTTTTCTTAACGGCTAATGCTGGCATTACACGCAGAAAAACAAAAACACACGCTAATTCTCGGTGTTAATCACAGCTCGCTACAGCTGAAATAACTAAAGCATTTTATCAAGGCAGGGACACAACAACCCTGGACCGTCCGCCATCTTAGTCAATGTATAACAAAGGAAACCACATGTCGTAGCACACAAACGCACTCCACCATTATACCCCAAGGCAACACAAATCGCAAAAGTTTAGGCTATCAATTAATTAATTTACACGCATCTGTGTCGTTTTCCTAAGTGATGTTAGGCACATTTCTCGTCGCCAATTGAGTAAAGAATTTTTATACTCATGAGACATGATTTATGAACAACCAATGCAAAACAATTATTAGTTGTTCCAAAACATGAATTAAACTCATACCTTGATATCAACGAAGCATGTGATCACATGCAAGCATCATGGAGGGAGAAGAAGGGAGAGGATAGGAAAAGAGAAGAGAAGAGAAAGGCGAAGGAAGAGAAAGGAGAAAAGAGAGAGAAAATGAGAGCCTTCTCTGGCCGACTCGGAAGCAAAAGAGAGTGAACAAGGCCCCTCCTTGAGATTTACTTTCAGATAAATCCCCGCCTCTCTACATCACTTCCTGTTTGCTCCCAAATATACATACAATACATTCTTCTTTGGGAACACTTACAATGATTAAATATTCTATAAAATGTAATGTGATTTAATTAAAGAAAGTGGAGGGCACACTTCCACTCTGCTCGACACTGCTGTTTTTTCCTACACAACCTTTTTTTTTTTTTTACATTGCCGACACTTGTACGCTGAGACCCAGTTGATCCTCACGATCGCTGTTAGGCGCTGGAGGAGCTAACCAAACGAGGACCGTCACAAACTCTTTTAGTCATCACGCATATGTTTTGTATCTGTTGGTTTGTTGAATTGATTACTATTTTGTCTTAATATTATCGATGTATTGTATTTGTGTTCGAACGTTTTGATAAAGCTTAAGTTAATTTGCTTTTTTTTTTTTAATTCTCCTTACTATTGTTTACACCTGTGTGTTGGTCTTCCCAGAGGCAGTGGTGGCAGTGGTTGCAGTGAATCGTTACTGGTAGTGGTCTCTCTTTTGGACTGGGTTGATGCACTTCGCCATTGTGTTGTGGGTTGTGTCACTAAGTGGTTTGAGTGTGCGTGAGAAGATGTTTGCTCCCCCTCTCCTGATACTGCCGTCCTGGGAAGCAATTGAGTGTGAATGGTGACTGAGCGTGCCATATGTTTTATAGGATTTTTAAATGAAAAAACATTGTATGATTGTGACCTGGAAATGTCTACAAGCTCATGCTTCCTCACCTGTCGCTTAGTATTTTGCCATATTCCCTGGTCTGCAGCCTCAGGGTGGGAGCATGAGGTGTTGCCCTGGCCATGCGTCCTTGGAGTAATTCTCCGTGCCCGATGCATTTGGAATTCAGTATGCTGTAACGGGTTTCACATGGCCAGCTTTCTCACCATCTCTAACAGAGGCAAACGAGATAAGGGGATATTACTCAAACGCAGCAGTGGGGCGAGGCACGCTTGAAGGCTTGTCACGGCTTCAGCTTAAGGCTGCCAATGGCTTAGCCTACATGGAATTGTCATTGAGATAGGGTGTTTGCTCCCCCTCCTCCTTACACCTGCTGTCCTGGGAAGCCATTGAGTGTGAATGGTGACTGATGTGGGATATTTTTAAGCAGGATTTTAAATGAAAACACTTATATGATTGTGACCTGGAAACTGTCAATGAGCTTGTTCTTCTCTTCAACTGTGCACAGTTATTGTCCCCGATTCCTGGTCTGGGCCCAGGGTGGCAAAGTCTGCTCATCTGAATTTAATTTTGGGAACAAAATTTGACCTCTACCGATCAAAAAAAGTATATATACATAACCTGGTCATGCACCACGACTTTTAGTAGTAATCAGAAGAAAAATCACCTATAATTATATACCTTGGTTTAGATTCACTACCTTAATCCCTTCCTGATCTCTGTCCAGCGAGAATCAAAAATAGCCCAATTGGTTTGTGATGAAACATTTATATCAAAATATTGACTTTAATATAGAGGTAACAAGATCTAATTCGATGTCAACAAAGATATGCAAGTTGAGACAAGATCTGTATTTTGAGACAAATTGTTTATTTACTAAACAATAAAACACTTAACTAACAAAACACACTCATTCACACAATAGCAAAAGAAAGCAGGTGTTCGAATACATGACTAACATTATCCCAGGAGCATAGTTTGATGGATAGAGATAGGATTCTGAGTCCTTAGATGGTTGTAGGTTCATCTCCAAGCTTTGCATTTAAGATTCATGGTTAGGCCCTATGGCTCCATATTAGATTTCAATCCTGCTGTATGCACGCATGAGATAAGACTATAGGTCTCTGAGATGAGAGCAGAACAGTGAACAGAGCGAGTAAGAGGGGTGAAAGACCGAGAGACTCTGAAAGAAGCGTTGTGTTACATGTGGACACAGCAAGCATGTGACAGAGCACATTTGACCTTCCAGTTATTAAGGAAAGTTACATCATACCAAATCATGAAATACTATGTATACATTTGAATCAGGCTGTCCGCGGGAATAAATAAAGATCAAACATGATTGACTTTTAATATAAACATAGACGAACAACAATCATCATTTCTTCCATCCACTCAAGTATCTCGCTAAACTCTGAAATAATCCTGTGTTATAGAATATTTAATCATTGTAATTAATTATCCAATAAGATTGAGTTTCTATGTCCTTAAGTTTACTTGGGATGAGGAACAGAAGTGAGTGAGGGGCGGGATATTATACTAAAAGGAATCTCAAGGGAGGCCCCGTTTCCAGTCTCTGGCTCCTGAATCTGCTCAGAGGAGGGCTGCTCATCTTCTTCTTTCTCTCTCTCCTCTCTTTTCTTCTTTCCTCTCCCTTTCTCTATATGTGATCACATTGCTTCATTGATATCAAGGTATGAGCTTAATTCCTGTTTGGAATAAATATAATACATTGCACTTGCGATGTGTTCATAAAATCATGTCTTATGAGTATCAATTATTCCATTACACCTGTTACATGGCAATATTTCAATGGTACACAATTACTCATGTCTTCACTCTGTAATCATTGTCGAGTTCACATTAGTTTCTATTCTCAATTAGCATCTTCACAAAACTATCAAGTTTCAGTCTGTCCACAAGCAACACTTGTTCTTCATTGTTTATTATTCAGTCTTAAGTCCGGTATCTATTCAAAATCTTCCAATGAATAAACATTCACATACAATGGCATACCACATGCTTCTTTGTTACCGTTAACACTCTGACTAATCAGAATCCCTAGTAAATATCATGAATGTTTTAATGTTTAGTCAATGAAACTAATGAAACAGATACCGCTAACATGAAAGGTTGTGGTTGGGTTCCAAAATTCCAAGAATTCTCTTTTGTTATAAATAAAAATCTCAGTGTTGAAAATCCTCATTCATATAACCCCCCCCCCCCCCCCAAAGTCATTTGAAACCATTTGTTTCTAAATGAGTTTTACTCGTTTAAAAGAATTCCCTGTTATGCCTTTCCCCAGAAATC
This sequence comes from Danionella dracula, assembly GCA_900490495.1. Classification (NCBI taxonomy): domain Eukaryota; kingdom Metazoa; phylum Chordata; class Actinopteri; order Cypriniformes; family Danionidae; genus Danionella; species Danionella dracula. Next base: position 1,611,351 of record UELW01000478.1, read on the forward strand.
ACCACAAATACAGGGATGTGATAAGCAACAGAAGTCTTCAGACTTCACATTAGTCATTTTAGTTTATTAGTATTTCAACTCTTCATGAACAAGAGTGGTTTGGTTACTGTCATCCCATCTTAATATCAATTGTCACACCTAGACACATTATTATGAGTCAGAGTATTCCAAAACTCTGCAATTCTGGCAGAACTCATTACATTAGTCTAGATGACATCAATCTACACCCAATATAATTAGATTGCAACCCCTTTTATTTAGGAATTAAAAATTTAAACATGGTCATGTTATATTCTCTTACAAATTCAATATCAGTTGATTTAATTTTCTTCCAATGGATTTAGATGTTTTTCTCAGTCTAAAAGATTGATTTGTTTAAAGGTCAATACAATTTACAATTAATTTCTTTTAAATTCCCACAAGCCCTCTGGATGTCAGAAACCAGTCACTCAACTTCTTGCTGAAGTTCATAAAATAAATCCTATTCTATCTGTTCGCACCCAAATCAGCCTAAATTTCACTTTTAACTTCACTCTTGGTTTAAGTTTGATAAATGCATATACTCAGCAGAGTTTTATAGGTTTCAGTAAATCTATTGATTCCAAACCCCTTTCAACTATGTTAGTTTGTTAGTATTAAAAAAAAAACTAATTTGGAGCCATTTTCCGATTGCCAGCTCCGAAACCTTTATGATTCTGAACCATTCTGAGATAGATCATTCTGAGATAACTGACTGCCTGAACGACACCTCTACTTGGATGAAGAACCATCACCTGCAGCTCAACATGGCCAAGACAGATCTTCTGGTAATCCTGGCCAATCCCTCTGTGCATCACCACCTCACCATCCAGCTGGAATCCTTTGCGATCACATCTTCTCCTTCAGTCAGAAATCTTGGAGTGATTTTGGATGAACAGCTGTCCTTCAAAGACCACATCACAAAGACAACTCGAGTGTGTAGATTTGAACTGCAGAACATTCGAAAGATCAGGCCCTTCTTAACTGAGCATGCAACTCAACTCCTGGTTCAGGCTCTGGTCCTCTCACGTCTGGACTACTGCAATACTCTCTTAGCAGGACTTCCAACAAATGCACTCAAACCTCTGCAGATGACCCAGAACTCTCCAACTCTTCTTATCTTCAAGGAACCGAAGCGAGCTCATGTTACTCCCCTCTTCATCACTCTTCACTGGTTCCCCTTTGCAGCTCGGGTTAAATTCAAATCGCTGATGTTTGCGTACAAAACTATCTCCAAATAAGCCCCTGTTTACCTCAACGAGCTCAAACACTCCTACATGTCCTCCAGAAGCCTGGGCTCCGAGAAGGAACAGCGACTTGTGGTTCCGTCCCACAAGGGCAGAAAATCTCTCATCAGAGCCTTCTCTCTCACTGTCCCTGGATGGTGGAACAAACTCCCTGATCCAGTCAGGAAAGCAGCAACACTAACAGCTTTCAAAAAGCAACTGAAAACGTCTCTTAAGGGAACACCTACTATAAAAAAAATTTATCTTTATTTTTTTCCTCCTCTGTCTTTTTCTTCTTCCATTATTTCCTTCCTGCTATGGTTTAGTGATCAGTTGATACAATTTCTATTATGAGCAAGCTGGGATAAACTTTGACGGTGGAACAGATTGCATATTGTCTCTCACCTAATGTAAGTAGTTTTGGACAAAAGCGTCTGCAAAATGCATAAATGTAAATGTAAATTATTGCCAAGTGTGCATGTGCACACACACAAGGAATTTGTTGCGATACAGGGGTACTTTCAAGTGTTGGTACAAAAAACGACACGATAACATTGCACAGTAACACCAGTTAAATAAGTAAATTGCTCAAGTTAAAAGGAAGAAGCACATAGTAAAGGTAGTAAAAATATAAAGTAATAGAACTATAACTATAGAAGTCCAAGGTGCTTAAAAGATGTGCCTTGGAGGTAATGTGCAAACCAAAGTGTAATGTAAAAATAAACTGCAGCAACAAAATGCGGAGCGACTGTTTTCATGAATTTCATGAAGCTTGGTGGAGCTTCCCAATATTTGGCTTGTACGCATTATTCGGTACGGCTATCGACTGCAGTTTGCTGCCAAGCCGCCCAGGTTAAACGGGGTTCTAATGACCTCTGTCTCAGCCACGTACCTTTAATACGAGAAGGGGTTCGGATACTGGTTTACTTGGATGACTGGCTGATACTGGCACAGTCGCTGTCCCAGTTGATTCGCCACAGAGTCAGGGTCTTATGCCACCTCAGCCATCTGGGGCTTCGGATCAACTCAGAAAAGAGCCGTTTAACCCCTGGCCAGAGCATATCTTTTCTGGGTATGGAGCTAAACTATGAAGGTAGCACGCAGAGTCTGCACAAGATTAGTGGTCCCTCTGAAGAACTTCCAGAGGCTCCTCGGGCATATGGCTTCCGCAGCAGCGGTTTTTCCACTCGGTTTATTACATATGAGACCACTCCAGCTTTGGCTCAAGTTCCGAGTTCCATCGTGAGCATGGCGTCAGGGGCGATTGAAGGTGAACGCGACACCTCATTGCCGCCTCCGGTTCCTCCGTGCCATTGTCCCCCTGGGAGGACCTGCCAGACGCGTAGTAGTAACTACCAATACTTCAAGGACTGGGTGGGGTGCCGGAAGCACAAAGTCTCAGGGTTTTGGACCGAGAAACACGCTTCCTGGAGCATAAATCACTTAGAGCTATGTGCAGTGTTCCTAGCAGTGAAGCACTTCAGGAGAATACTACAGGGACATCACGTTTTGGTCAGGACGGACAACACGGCGGCAGTGACGTATATCAATTGACAAGGAGGGATACGCTCACTATGTTTGTCGGCTCTCGCCCGCAGACTGCTCCTCTGAATTCAGCATTGGGGTCTGTTTGTAGTTGCAGTCCATATCCCAGGCAGGTTGAATCAGACAGCAGATGCACTGTCTCGATGGAAACCCCTGTCAGGAGTATGGCGACTCCATCCCTTGGCAGTCCAGCAGATATGGAAACGATTTGGTATAGCGGAGGTAAACCTTTTCGCCGCCCCAGAGAATGCTCAATGCCGGCTGTTCTACACTCTGTCCCAGGCTCTTCTCGAGATAGATGCGCTGGCTCATTGCTGGCCCAGGAAGAAACGCCTATATGCGTTTCCCCCAGTGAGCCTCCTTGCAACCCTCCTGTGCAAGATCAGGGAGGACAAGGAAGAGGTCCTAGTGGTGGCACCTTATTGGTCCGACTGATCTTGGTTCGTAGAACTCTGCTCCCTTGTGACATTCCCTCCCTGGCCAGTTCCCCTGTGGTCAGACCTTCTGACCCAGGGATGTGGGCACAAGCACCCGCGTCTAGACCTCTGGAATCTCCACGTCTGGCACATCATACTGCGGAGGACCCCCGGGTAATTCCACAGTCTGGCTCAAACTCTGTGTCTTGCCAGAGCTCCCTCTACTAGGGCCTGTTATGCCGGCAAGTGGGGTCGGTTTGTCGACTGGTATCACTCTCGCAAAGTAGTCCCGAGTAGCTGCCCCGTTGAACTCGTGCTAACCTTCCTGCAAGAGGGTCTGGATCGAGGACTGTCTCCATCCACCCTGAAGGTTTACATCGCTGCGATTTCTGCCTATCACCTCCCGGTTGAAGGCAACACGTTGGGACGACGTGAGTTAACGGTCAGAGGGGCCAGAAGGGTTAGACCATCTAGGCCATCCTTAGTTCCCTCCTGGGACCTTTCCATTGTCCTTAGAGGACTTCAAGGTCCTTCATTCGAGCCACTTTAAAATTCTCTTAATTAAATCTTAATTAAATTTCTGTCAATTGAGACAGGGCTCATAGTCGCGTTAGCCTCGATCAAGAGGGTGGGGGATCTGCAGGCACTCTCTAACGACGAGACCTGCTTAAAGTTGGGACCTGGTGATACTCATGTTATTCTGAAACCTAGGCTTGGATATGTGCCCAAGGTCCCTACCATCCCCTTTAAAACTCAGGTTGTGAACCTCCAAGCTCTGCCCAGAGAGGAGGCAACATCAGCCCCTGGTCCCAATTGCCCAGTTCAAGCACTGAGGATCTATGTAGAAAGGACCCAGAACCTTAGAAGTTCTGATCAGCTCTTTATATGCTTTGGAGGACAGCAGATGATAGGGAAGGCTGTCTCCAAACAGAGGTTGGCCCACTGGCTAGTGGAGGCCATCTCTACCGCATACACACTGTCCGATGTCCCTTGCCCCCTGCAGTTGAGAGCCCACTCTATCAGGGGTGTCGCGGCCTCCTGGGCTTTGGCAAGGGGGACTCCACTGGCAGACACCCAACACCTTCGCCAGGAACTAAAATATGAGTGTTGAATCTGTCTCTTCAGCTGTGCTAAGTGGTGGTAGCATTGTCTGAGATGTGCGAAGGGCTGTCCAGCTTGAGTTGCGCCATTCTTAATAATCCTTGCGCTATTTTTGCCCTCAGGAAATTTTTTTGCTCCTCTCGCCCAGCAGGCGTAGTAGAGTAAGTGGAGTATTCCTATGTTCTGTCCGTGTGTGCCCTCTATGGGGGACTACCGGCCGAATCTTTTATAACCCAGGGCACGGAAGGGCCGAGCAGTTCCCCAAAAGGCTAATTCTCGAAAACTATTGCCCTAGCTAGCTCCATCTATGCTATCTTCCCTCTGAAAGACCTTTCCCCAGTGGTTCAAGGCGTATTTCCATAGGTCCCTCAATGAAACCTAGCGTGTATTAACTGCCGGAAGTTCTAAGTCCAGCCTTCGAGGTGGCGAGTATGGCCTCCTTGCATCTCCCTGCAGCTCTGGGATCGATGCTCCTTCCTCTTGTATGAGAGAGAACTGCTGATTGCCCATTAAATATTAAGTCTATACTTAAGGCCAGGGCGGAGGAGGGCCTGTTCGGTGCCGGACTACTGATGTGCCCGGCTTGCCTGGCCATCGGCCGATGCGGAAGGACCTAGGTTGTGGCGTTTTGCAGGGTGTTCCCATAGTCGTCACCGACATAAGTCGTAGTGACCGACTGATGGGGAACGTAATGGTTACTTTCGTAACCCCCGTTCCCCGAATAGGGAATGGAGACTTGGCTCCCCCAGCCACAACCGTAAGGTCGTGAGTAAGTCTGGTTGCCTAGGGGGTGAATACGACTCCAGCGTCACAACAGGAAGAGTGACACGTTCACGTCCGGTTTATGTGGGACTGTGTGATCACGTGACCATTAGCGCGTTTGATGATTGGCATTTTGAAACAGTGTGGTATGAGCAGTGCGCCCCTAGCTCCTTCCATAGTGGTCACCGACATAAGTCTCTGTTACCTATTCGGGAACGGGGGTTACGAAAGTAACCTATACGATTTCAACTGATCCAGGGAAAAGATTTTCTCAAAGGGCGTCAATTGAAATTAATCTGACTCTACAATTACTGTGCACACCATTGATTCCCTTTGAAATAGTTCAACATGGCTGACAGGTCTTCTGTCACAGTGTGGGGATGGGCACTCGACGCCTGTGATCGGGTTGTCTTTTAACAAGTACTTTAGAAAATGTGGTATCGAGGCCGATATCCGATTTCGGTATCGGTGCATCCCTAGATCTTACCACATATCCTTCAGTCTCTTTCACTAAGAAAACTTTCAGCATTGGTCTGATGGCTCTCTGGATAACATCCATTCATCGAATAATATCAGTGTAATGAAGCAAGAATTTCTCCAATGCTCTATCACTCTCAAAGGGATTCTTGGGTTTATATCAGTTACTGGCAATAACCTCTGTTCTAAGCCATTGATTGAAATTGCCTGGCCAGGACTTCAAAGAATTGAAATCCCATCTGACCAAAAAAGCTTTTTAAAAAGCTAAAGCTAGAGCCATTTAGAGTTCTGACAGTGAATAAAGTTGTTCTCTTTCCAAACACATTCATACTGCTTTGTCTCCTTTGTTTTCCAGTTCATGGAGGACTCACACCTGCAGCACAACCTGTCCTTAATAGGGAACAAGAATGTATATCGATGATTGACTTTGGGAGAAAACCCAATCACTCCAAAACTTCGAAAAGACCAGAAATGTATGATGCTGATGGTTACATCATTGCATATTCCACTACAAAGCCAAAGCGAAATTCTGTGATGCTAGAGTCGTAATTACCCCCTAGGCCAGTATTTCTCAATTATTTCCTGATATAAATAAATAAAAAGCATGTTCCCGGAGGTCAAACCGTCAAAATATCACTAAGGAATAGTACAAGCCAAGCTGGACACCCCTTTGTACAGTTCAGTAAGTGCTGCCACACCCTAGCTATGGCTGAAGAGACAGATTCAATACTCAGGTTATAGTACCCGGTGATGGAATTCGGCAGCAGTGATCCCCAACGCAGTACCTCCGGTCAGCCCCCAGGAGGCTGCAACACCCCTGATAGAGTGGGCTATCAAGAGGGGCAAGGGACGTCTGATGCTGTGTATGTGGTAGACATGACCTCCACTAACCAATGGGCCAACCTCTGTTTTAAACAGCCTTTCCTGTTGTCTGCTGTCCTCCAAAGAATACAAAGAGGTGATCGGAACTTCTAAGGTTCCAGGACCTTTCTGCTTGGACTGGGCAATTGGGACCAGGGGTTGGTGCGGCCTCCTCTCTGGGCAGAGCTTGGAGGTTCACTACCTGAGTTTTGGTAGTGGAAGGGGATGGTAGGAAAATTGGGCCTGGGATAGAGCGTAGAACAGCCTGCACAGAGCATTCTCTGGGGTGGTGAACAGTTCTACTCCGTTATACAGATCGCTTCCAGATCTGCTGGACTGCCAGGGGATGGAGTCGCTGTTCTCCTTATAGGGGTATCGACTGAGACAGTGGACCTGCTAGGCGGTTAAACCTTCCGGGAATTTGGACTGCAACTAGGGCCAGACCTCAGTGCTGACTCCATGGGTGCATTCTGCAAGTGAGAGCTTATAAACGAGGTGAGCGTATCCATCCTTGCGATCGTTTTGTCTGTCCTGACAACACGTGATGTTACTGCAGCCTTCCTTTAAGTTACAAGACTAATGGCAGCCTTTCTTAAACATGGCACTGATTACTCAGTGTGATTGGATGAAACCAATGATAGATGTTAAATAAACAAACAACTGCAAATAAATTAACATAAATGAAGCAAACAATCATCAATACATTACAATATTCAATAAAAGTCATACACCTGGCAATTGGCAACTTCATGGAATACAACAAATAACTTTTATTCAAATGTATTTTTATTGGATAGAATATTAGATGACTGTCTGTAGTTTTTACAAATTTATTTCAAACTAATATTTGCTGAAGTTCTTATATACTGATACTACTCAGGATACATATATCAGGATATATACTCAGGATGAGGAGGCACTCTCTGTCCCATGTGTATAGCAGTGGCTGACAGGTCATGATTAGCATCCTGCCCCAAATAATTACGTAATTAGCCTATAATTAGGTTGCTACATTGTATAAAAGGAGTTTACCGGCTGCTTGGTTTGTATCATTCACAGCATGCCACTGCATCATTTCCGCGACTGCTTGAGCTGGAATGTGCACTAAATAGTATACCTAAATGGGAATGCTCGGGTGCTTGACTTATCTTTCAATTTCAGCTGCAAGAGTCCAGTTTCTTGCCCTGTTGCTGTCCTTAAGAGAAAGTGTGGAACAGTGTTTCTTTCAGGTCTGTTCCTTCTGCGAGCGTATGCTGTGATCCTGCCTACGAGTGCAGAGGGGCGTGTCTGCCCCCGCAAGTGGTACAGCCTCTCTCCCCAGCAGACTGGTAGCATATTATAATATAAATTCAAGTGAATTGGGAGTCTCCTTGTTTTCATTGTTGATTGTGATTTAGGTTTTCTTTTAAATATTTAATTTAATTTAGTTTTTCTCTGGAATATGGGGTTAATCATTTCTATTGTGTGATTGTTATTTAGTTTCTCAAAAGATCTATTCTGTTGATCTTAATTTGATTGGACTTCAGTTCTCTTCTTTTTTTGTTCAAAATTTAATTGCTCTTTAGTTATATTCAGTGTTTATCTACTATGATTAGTTACTTATAATTTCAGATTTCTTTTGATTTAAATATAATTTCCATTGTGTTTCATATTTTTTTGTGCTTACAGGGTCTTGCCTCTAGGGGCAGTGCACTTTTATCATTGGGGGCCTTCCTTGCTGTGTGCTGTGTTCCCTGTTGCTCAGTGTGTGTGCGTGTGTGTGTGTGTGTGTGTGTGTGCATGAACTCACTGTGTAGTTGCACGAAAGCCCTCTCCATAATAAATCTTGACAACCTGCCCCTGGTGTGTGCAAGCCCTGTCAGGTTTTGATCTATTGTGAATTCATCGTGGAAAGCAAAACAATTTTATGATTTTAAGTTTTTATGGTTTTACATAAACATATTTATCTTTATAGCAGGATCGTTTCTCTCTGACTCTACCTTGGTGGTTAAAACCTGTGTTTGCCGCATGGATTTTATTTAATTTCTTTTGGAATATATTTCCTTTAAAAGTTGGTGTATTCGGATCTTTATAATTAATTTTTGGTCTAATCATTTATAGTGATTATTTATTAAATACCACACGATCCCCGCTACATAGGCATCTGCTTTTGTCAGAAAGAGAAGCGTTACATAACGGTTGAGTTTGACCACACATACTTGCAGTGAATGCCAAATCACATGTATTACTTTCCTGTTGTCAGTGCATGTACTCAAATCTGTCTACCTAGAATGAATTTAAAGAAAACATGAAAATAGCAGTGAAAGAAAGTGCTTACTTTTATATAGTACACGAGGATTTGTGTTTATTCAGGGTGTTCTTCCCAATATCATATATAACAAATATGTTTTAAAAGTTCTCGTGTTTATATGAAGTGTACATTTCTGTACAAAACTACAATACATCTACACAAAATACATAAAATAAAAAAGGTTTATGTTGTGGAAAAACTGCACATCGAGTATTACTCTTTTGTGTGTAAATGTGTGTGTATAACTCCCAATTAGATTTTATTCTATCAATCTCTCAACAGAAAAAGGTAATTGAAGTTGTGAAAACCAAGACACCTTTTTGCCAATCACTATACTATGATGTTGGATTAATCAAACCATGCAGAACAGCAAGCTTCTGGTCTGAAAAAGGACAGCAAATTTCTGCCACCACCACACCTTCATCTTCTATAGTCATGTAAAGGTCATGTATAACCATATCCCTTTTGGTAAAATTCCAAATGCCATCTGAAAACCCTATCCAGCTCAATGGAAGTCAATAATTCTTGATCATTGGTCTTCTTAGAAATCTTTCTGTGTGGCATGGTTAACTTCAGGCAGTGCTTCTTGAAACTAATAAATTAAAAGCTGAGGTGTGTTTTTAAAGGGTAGGCAGCTTTCAGCAACATATTCAATATAACCTCAAGACTTACATTTATGTTAAATTAGCACACCCTCACATGTCAACAAAATTCATTGGCAGAGCCTGGTGTTTCGCCTGATGTCAGACCAACTGGGGACATGGAATGTCACCTCGCTAGGGGGAGGGAGCCTGACCCAAACGTACGTTGAGGGTCTGTTGGGAACGTCTGGCCGAGCCCTCTGTCAGAGTGAGCTTTAACTCCCACCTCTGGGAGAGCTTCAACCAGATACCGGGGGAGGCTGGAGTAATGGAGTCTGAATAGACCATGTTTTCCACCTCTATTGTAACTGCCGTGGTGCGAAGCTGCGGCCGTAAGGTCTCTGGTACCTGTCGTGGCGGCAATTCCAGAACCCGTTGGTGGACACCGGAAGTAAGGGATGCTGTCAAGCTAAAAAAAAAAAAGGAGTCCTATCAGGCCTGATTGGCTTATGGGACTTCGGACACAGTTGACCGGTACCGGCAGGCCAAGCGTGCAGCAGCCAATACTGTGTTAGAGGCAAAAACTCGGACCTGGGAGAAATTCGGGGAGGCCATGGAGGAAGACTATCGGTCATCCTCAAAGAAATTCTGGCAAACTGTCCGGCGCCTCAGAAAGGGGAAGCAGTGCCCCACCAACACTGTTTACAGTGGAGGTGGAGAGCTGTTGACCTCGGCCAGGGATGTGGTCGGGCGGTGGAAGGAATACTTTGAGGGTCTTCTCAATCCCACTGTCACGTCCTCTGTTGAGGAGGCAGAGGCTGGGGTAATTGAGGTGGACTCGTCTATCACCCAAGACGAAGTTACCGAGGTGGTTGGTAAGCTCCTCAGTGGCAAGGCACTGGGGGTGGATGAGATCCGCCCTGAGTACCTCAGGTGCCTAGTTGCTGTGGGACTGTCCTGGATGACACGTCTCTACAGCATTGCGTGGCGGTCAGGGACAGTACCTCTGGATTGGCAGACCGGGGTGGTGGTCCCTTTTTTCAAGAAGGGGGACCGGGAGATGTGTTCCAACTACAGGGGATCACACTCCTCAGCCTCCCCAGGAAAGTCTATGCCAGGGTACTGGAGAGGAGAGTTCGACCAATAGTTAAACCGCGGATGCAGGAGGAACAATGCAGTTTTCGACCTGGTCGTGGAACACTGGACCAGCTCTATACCCTCTGCAGGGTCCTCGAGGTGTCATGGGAGTTCGCCCAACCGGTCCACATGTGCTTTGTGGATTTGGAGAAGGCGTTCGACCGTGTCCCTCGTGGTGTTCTGTGGAAGGTGCTCTGGGAGTATGGGGTCCGGGGCCCTTTGCTAAGGACTGTCCGGTCCCTGTACAACCAGAGCAGGAGCTTGGTCTGCATTGCTGGCACAAAGTCAGACCTGTTCCCAGTGCGCATTGGCCTCCGGCAGGGCTGCCCTTTATCACCGGTTTTGTTCATAGTTTTTATGGACAGAATCTCTAGGCACAGCCGGGGGCCAGAGGGGGTCTCATTCGGGGACCTCAGGATTTCATCTCTGCTGTTTGGCTCCTTCGAGCCTGGACCTGCAGCGTGCGTTGGGGCGGTTTGCAGCCGAGTGTGCACCTCCAAGTCTTAGGTCAAGTTTCTCGACCAGAAAAAGGTAGCCTGCCCTCTCCAGGTCAGTGAAGTGCTCCTGCCTCAGGTGGAGGAGTTTAAGTATCTCAGGGTCCTGTTCACGAGTGAGGGGAGGATGGAGCGCGAGATCGACAGGCGGATCGGTGCAGCATCTGCAGTGATGCGGTCGCTGTATCTGTCTGTTTTGGTGAAAAGGAAGCTGAGTCGAAAGGCGAAGCTCTCGATTTATCGGTCGATCTACGTCCCTACTCTCACCTATGGTCATGAGCTCTGGGTCATGACCGAAAGGACAAGATCCCGGATACAAGCGGCCGAAATGAGCTTCCTCCGCCGGGTGGCTGGGCGCTCCCTTAGAGAAAGGTTAGAAGCTCCGTCACCCAGGGGGAGCTCGGAATAGAGCCTCTGCTCCTCCACATCAAGAGGAGTCAGCTGAGGTGGCTTGGGCATCTATTCCGGATGCCTCCTGGACACCTCCCAGGGGAGGTGTTCCGGCCATGTCCCACTGGAAGGAGGCCCCAGGGAAGACCCAGGACGCGCTGGAGGGACTATGTCTCCCAGCTGGCCTGGGAACACCTCCGGATCCCTCCAGGGGAGTTGGAAGAAGTGTCCGTGGAGGGGAAGTCTGGGCATCCCTGCTTAGACTGCTGCCCCCGCGACCCGGCCCCGGATAAGCGGGAGAAGACGAGACGAGACAAGACAAGTTAATAGGTTATGTAAAATAGGTTTTTAAAAGGTAATTACATGTTTAAGCCTCAATACCTTAAAAACATGTTTTAATCCCTGGAGTTGTATATTTTATTTAAAAGTATTTTCATTCTGCCAAAGGCTGGCTACGTCCATTTTTTACTGCTCTCCCGTTCACCTAAAACATCATGCATGCTTGTCCATATTATATACAATCTATGCAGTTTCCCCTAGCCGTGAGTCAACTGCCTCGTCATTGTGCACATGCGCACAACATGCAATAAAATATTTTCCATCATTCTTATAACTGCTCCGTTTTTTTCCCCTAACATATTTGTTTTGTATTGTGTTATTTCCATAATTTCTCATTTTTGGTCATTTATTTACAATAATACATACAATTCTTTTATATGCATAATATATTTAATTGTCAGTTAACACAGAAACAAGGATTAAGGAATGTATCGGTTACTTTCTTAACCCCTGTTCTCCGAATAGGGAAGGGACACTTATGTCAATGACGACTATGGGAAGCTCCGCTAGGGGCGCACTACTCAATCCACACTGTTTCAAAATGCTAATAAGCGAACACACTGCTGGTCACGTGATCACACCATCCCGCTTAAACCGGATGTGAATGTGTCACTCTTCCTGTTGTGACGCTGGAGCCGTACTCACCCTCTAGGCAACTAGACTTACTCACGACCTTACGGTTGTGGCTGGGGTACATAAGTCTCCGTTCCCTATTCGGGGAACGGGGGTTACGAAAGTAACCATTACGTTCCCCATCAGTCGGTCACTACGACTTATGTCGGTGACGACTATGGGAACACTCTGAAAAATGCCACAACCTAGGTCCTTCCGCATCGGCCGATGGCCAGGCAAGCCAGGCACATCAGTAGTCCGACACCGAACGGGCCCTCCTCCCCCCTGGCCTTAAGTGTAGACTTAATTTTTTATTGGTTAATTGGCAATTGTCTCTCATACCGACTCATACCAGAGAAAGGAGCATCTATCCCAGGTAGTTACTGACAGGTCATCAGGGTGGAACGACAGATAGAGTTGAATGTCATCAGCGGAGCAGTGGTAGGAGAATTTGAGTCTGAGGATGATAAGGTCCAGGGAGGTGGTGTAGATGGAGAAGAGAAGGGGGCCAAGGAAGGAACCCTGGGGAACCCTGATGAGTAGTTTATGAGTGTTTGAGACCTCACCCCTCCACCCGACACTGAAAGATCTACTAGTGAGATAGGACTCAAGCCAATTGAGTACAGTTCCAGTGATGCCCATCGCAGAGAGAGTGGAGAGAAGGATCTGATGGTTGACTCTGTCAAACGCTGCAGAGAGGTCTAGTAGGATGAGGACAGATGATCTGTGGTTAGCCCTGGCCACTCACAGCGCTTCCGTTACAGACAACAAAGCCGTCCGTTCTTGAAGCCTGATTGGTTGTCATCAAGCTTGTTGTTCTGAGTCAGGAAGGTAGAGTTGATCGAAGACGACCTGCTCAATGAGTTTTGCAGTGAAGGGCAGCAAAGAGACAGGTCTGTAATTTTCCACCAGTGATGTGTTGAGTGTAGGTTTCTTGAAAAGTGGGCTGACTCAAGCCACCTTGAAGATGTTAGGGAAAATGCCAATAGTGATCGAGGAGTTGATGATATGAGGGCAGGTGTGATGGTAGGTGAGATGGTTTGTAGAAGGTGAGAGGGGATTGGATCGAGGGGGCAGGTGGTTGGATGCGCTGAGTGAAGGAGTTAAGATACCAAGGTGTTGAGGATTGTGGATGAATTTGGGTGCAAGGTGGTGAAAACTGCCGGCTGATGGTGAGGGTTTTGTCTGTGAAGTGAACAGCGAAGTCATCTTCAGTGAGAGAGGTCGCTGGGGGAGGTTGGGGTGGACAGGGAGTGACTTGAAAGTCCTGAACAGCTTTTGGCTGTCCATGGCATGTTCAATCTTGTCGTGGTAGTATGTTGTCTTCGCGTCTTGAACCTTGCTTGAGAAGTTTGAGAGTGCAGTTTGGTACGCTTCGAGGTCTACCATGCTCTTTGATTTCTTCCATTTCCGCTCTGCTGATCTGAGGGTGGACCTCTGTTCCTGGAGAGCATGCGATAGCCAGGGGTTTGATGGTGTTATTCTGGCTGGTCTGAAAGAGAGAGGGCATAGTTGATCAAGGCATGTAGCGAGTGTGGAGCAGAAACATTTACATTGTGAGTGTTTAAAGAGGAAAAGTTTCCAGGTGTTAAGAGAGAAGAGGACACAGCTGAAAAAAAGAGAGAGGAATCAAGGGATTTAAGGTTATGTCGGAAGGTGGCAGAAGGTGGTGTGGAATGTGAACAGGTAGGCAGTGTGAGTTTGAACGTGATGAAGAAGTGATCAGATGTGTGCAGTGGAGTAACTGTGAGATGATCAGGAGAGCAGCTGCGTGTGTAAATGAGATCTAGCTGATTTCCTGATTTGTGTGTGGCTGTAGTAGGGACAAGAGTCATGTCAAAGGAGGACATGAGTGAGTAGAAGTCATTAGCATTTGGTTTATGAAGATGTATATTGAAATCCCCAAATACAATGAGTGGGCTGATATCATCTTCTGGAAAAGAGGAGAGCAGACCATTAAGCTCGTCCAGGAATGTGGAGAGCTGTTCTCCGGATGGGCGGTATATGGTGAGAATGTGCATTACAAGAGGGGAAGTGATAGTGACAGCATGATATTCAAATGAGACTGTCAGGATAAAGCAGAATAATTAGTTCAGGAGGATCTAGCAATTCTTGCTGTCATTAGAAGTGACATTAACTAAAGCGGAACCTTTTGTGTTGACAGTTTGCGTTAAAGGTTATTACAGTCTGAGAACGCTGAGAATTTAGGACAGAAGTATTCCTATGTTCCCCTTATACTATGTGGCGAAACGTGACTTCTCCAGCCCCGATCGAGTCTACATATTCTAGCGTTAACTCAGCTAACTTTTAAGCTATAAGTCAGATTAATAATTTCATACAGTGGAAAAGGGAAAAATGTAGAGAAAATAGAAAAAAGGAAAAATTTATAGAAAAATTTAAAAAAGTTAAAATGCCAAACCAAAGTAGCCAATGCGACCAATTTTAAATGTAATGGACTAATGATAACCCTAAAAGATCCAACCATCACCGACAAAATCGGTTGCTGCTGCATCAATTGATGGATGGGACCCCATGGGGTCATTTTACATCCAAATTAGAGGCCCTAATGACACGAACCGAATGACAAATGTTCAAGCGAGCTCCATTTAAGAATTATTTGCCATTGAAACAGGATTTACAGGAAGAAATGAATGGCTAGAATGTTGACTACTCCAGTCAGAGTATCAGACTTTTAAGCTGTTTTACACAACTTTTCAGTACTCAAAATCCACTTCCATTTCCCTGCTGAAAATTAGCTGAAAAATAACCAATAACTCAAGCAATGGTGCCACTTAATGTTAGAACTTACAAAGGAAACTTAACTTGTTTTGAAGGAATCGTAATGGTTACTTTTGTAACCCCGTTGCCTGAATAGGGAACAGAGACTTATGTCGTACTCACCCCCTAGGCAACCAGACTTACTCACGACCTTACGGTTGTGGCTAGGGGACACAAGTCTCTGTTCCCTATTAGGGGAACGGAGGTGAGGAAAGTAACCATTACGTTCCCCATCAGTCGGTCACTATGACTTATGTCGGTGACGACTATGGCAACTCCCTGCAAAATGCCACAACCTAGCGCCTACCGCATCGGCCGATGGCCAGGCAAGCAAAGCACATCAGTAGTCAGGCACCGAGTGGGCCCTCGTCTACCCTGGCCCACAGAAAATGTGCCTTGAACCACTAGGGAAATGTCTTTTAAAGGAAAGATAGCAAGGATGCTCTGCCCTCCAATGCCCGGGGTCATAAAAGTTTCATCTGGTAGTCATAGAGGGCACACATGTGGACAGAACGTAGGAATACTCCTCTTACTCTACTAAACTTGTTGAGGCGAGAGGAGCCAAAAAACTGGTTATCTCCAGGGGCAAAAATAGTTCATGTATCATTAAGAATGGCGCAACCCAAGCTGAACACCCCTTCGTATATCTCAGACAATGCTACCACCACCTAGCACGGCTGAAGAGACTAATTCAATGCTCAGGTTATAGTACCTGGCGAAGGTCTTGGGTGTGGACCAACCTGCAGCCTTGCAGATCTCTGCAATCAGAGTACCTCTTGCCAGTTCCCAGGAGGCCACGGCACCTCTGATAGAGTGGGCTCTCAACTGCAAGCCCCCTGCAACTGCAGGGACATCGGACGCTGTGTATGCAGTAGAGATGGCCTCCACTAGCCAGTGGGCTTTCCCTATCATCTACTGTCCTCCAAAGCATACAAGAGCTGATCAGAACTTCTAAGGTTCCAAACTGAGTTTTAAAGGTGATGGTAGGAACCTTGGGCACATATCCAGGCTTGAGCTTAAGAGTAACATGAGTATCACTAGGTCCGAACTTTAAGCAGGTCTCGTCGACAGAGTGCCTGCAGATCCCCCACCCTCTAAATTGGGGGTACTTGGCGAGAGTGACACCAGTCGATGAACCGACCCAACTTGCCGGCACAATGTTTGACCACAGAGCATGGCATTGACGGGGGGTCCTACGCAGCTTGATGTGCTAGACATGGAGATTCCAGAGGTCTGGGCCTGGGTGCTTGTGCCCACATCCCTGGGTCAGAAGGTCTGACTGCAGGGAAACTGGCCAGGGAGGGACTATCACGAGGGAACAGAGTTCTACGAACCAAGGTTGATTGACTAGGACCTCTGCCTCGTCCTCCCTAATCTTGCACAGGAGGGTTGCAAGGAGGTTCACTGGGGGAATGCATATAGGCGTTTCTTCCTGGGCCAGCAATGCGCCAGCACATCTATCCTGAGAGGTGCCTACACTGCAAAAAATGCACTCTTGGAACAAGAAAAAAACCCTCAAATAAAGTTAATCTCTACCTATATCAATCAAAAAAATCTGCCAATTGGGTAAGCAAATTTGACTTGGCAAGATTTCTTAAAATTAGAAAAAAATTCTAGCTGATAAATAGACAAAAACTCTCAAAACAAGTCTTTACAAGTTGTAAACCTGGACTGAAACTAGAATATTTCAACTTGTATCTAGTCTCTAGTGGTCTTAAAACTAGACAATCTGTCTTGAAACTAGGATGTTTTCTCTTTCATTTCAGACTAACTTAGAAAATTTAGTATTAAAATAAGTACATACAACATTATATTAAGAAAGTTTGTGCTTAATTTTAGGTCTTAAAGTAGAATGTGTTCTTAAAACTAGAAATTCTAGCTTACAATTTTAATTTTAAATAATTATATTATATATTATTTAGGCCTATTGATGCATTTTCAGATAGGACAGTTCTGATAGTAGAGAGGAAGAACACTTAGTAGAGCTCTGGGGAGGAGATCGTCGAAGGACCAGAGTTGGATTCGAACCCCCGTCACCAGAGAAAATATTCTAGTTTTAAGACCACTAGTGACTAGAAACAAGTTGGAATATTCTAGTTCCAATGCATTTTTACAGCTTGTGAAGACTTGTTTTGAGAGTTTTTGTATTTTTTTTAAGATCCAACAGCTTATGTAACCAGCTAGAAGTTTTTGCTAATTTTAAGAATTCTTGCCAACTCAAATTTGCTTACCCCATTAGCAGAATCTTTTGCTTGATCTAGGAAGAGTTTAACTTTATTTGAGATTTTCTTTCTTGTTTCAAGAGTGCTTTTTTGAAGTACAAATCTCTTCCATCAAAGTTAGAACACAACTGGACGGTGTATTAAGGTTTGGGGTATTGATGATTTATTAACGGCGTAGATCCTTTTTCTTTTTTTTTCTCACAAACATTTGAGTCTTATTTCAGGAAATCAAATGTTCTTACCATTACTTGATCTAGACTAGAACTAGATTTAAGAATTTTTTTTCTTGTTCCAAGATGCATGTTTTTACCAGTATTTAATATTGATTTCTTAAAATAAAATATCAATAACATTCTTAATATAAGAATATTTTGAGTCAAAAATTCTTGTTTTAAGATTCTTGTTTTAAGATCAGTGGCAAAATCGGCAACTTGTTTCACATAGTTTCTTAATTCAAGAAAATAAATGACCAGAATAAGATTTTTTTTCTTCTCAAGAAAATATAAGTTTTATTTTCTTAAAATAAGAAAAGTAACATATACCAAGAAGGATTAAATTAGAAAATTCTTCCTAAAATAAGAAAATCAAGATTTTCAATCTAATTTTAAGCATTTTCAGCTTTGCTTAAAATTCATTTTTTGCAGTGTAGGACAGAGCATAGAACAGCCGGCACATAGAACAGTAGTACTAAAGCCTCCTTGATTACCTTTGAGAAGGTGCAAGGGAACAGAGACAAGCCGAAGGAGGGGACAGAGAACTGATACACTTGACCTTCGAGGCCAAACCAAAGAAGGGGTCTGTACTGAGGGAGTAAACTCATGTAAATATATGCATCTTTTAGATCTATTGTGATGAACCAATCCACTGGATTGACTGAGTGGACTGTGCGTCTGAGAGATATTATCCTGAATGAAAGTCTCAGAAGACGCCGACACAGGTTGAAGATTGGATGCAACTTGCCTGTGCGTTTGGAAACTTGAAAGTATGGGCTGTAAATCCGTCTTTCCTGATTGCACCCATGCATAGAAGGGAATCGATCTCCCGGGACTTCTGTGTGTGAGACAGTGGTCATTAGAACCTCGTTGAACCTGGGCGGCTTGGCAGCGAACTGTAGTCGATATATATATATAAATATTGGGAAGCTCCCACCAGGCTTTGTGAAACTCCACTAATGGCATCATATGCACTTCGCTGATAGTCTCCTTAGCGGGGCCTCGAAATAGCAGAATTAGCAGGGGGTCCGAAGGGAGACTAGGTAGAGACCTACCTAGACGTTCAGGCTAAACCTCGGAGCAACATCCGGTTCCAGCCGAGGAGGTCTCACTCGAGGCTGACTCCAACACAGAAGCTGAGAGCCATCCAGGCTACACTGCATCAGATACCATGCCCTTGAATTTGCCTCTGAGATGAGAACTGCATTCAGATCTGCAATGCAAGTCTCCTGGCTGATGAGAAACTAAGATCAAAGCCGAAGAGGCCAACTGGGACGACAGGTGCATTGAGGAAACACCTCCGATCTTGTAGGAGCATCTCAGTCTGGGTCAACCAAAGATGGGGGCTGTGGACTACTTATGTAGACATCGTGTGGCCAAATAAGCTAGCTGCAAATTTTGTCGTCTTGAGCGCGAAGTGGGTAGCCGCCCTCAGATCCTCTGCAAAACCTTGGCCACAACTCCCCTCCTTTATATCTTTCAGGGCCTTGGCTTGGAACACCTGAAAGGCTGCCATGGCATGCATGGAGGCCTCGGCTGTTCACGCCAGACGGTAGGGTTCCCCGGGAATAAGTGCACCGCCAGCGCCTGCTCTACCTGGGGAATCGCTTCATCCCCCCTAGCTACCGTGCCGTCAAGGGGAGCAAGAGAGGGGAGACTGACCAACCAAAGCGATAGGAGGCGGCTGCGGGCTATCATCCCGGCACGACCCCACAAAACACGAGTTCAGCCTGGAGATCTTGGGTGCAATCTCTCTGGTATCCCGTGTAAGCAACTCGGCCATTTCCTCTGCAGCAATCTGCCGTCACCCCAGAGGGGGGAGCGATATACCGTCTGCTTTGGGAAATGCGCCATCTCTCCGATGCAGCAGTGGAGATCGTATCATCAGGGGCACACGAGCCTTCAGAAGATGCAAGCAGCGCATCATCCGATAACTCACCGTGGTGGAGAGCGGATGCACCAGGGGAGCGGGAAACGCACACCTTTGAGGGCAGGACAAAGCCTCTGGTGGTGGCCTGAGAAGCACCTTAAGTGTGCTGCCGGACAGAACTGTGCAATCAACACAGTCTGATCTGATCCCTCAATCGCTGCTTCAGCTTGTCTACACCCAAGACAACCAAGACAATGAATGAGGCTATTCGTCAATGTGATTGGTCCACTGTATCCAACAGACTTGTATGGTCGCAACATGTTTGGAACAGGCTACAAACAGTCGACCGGCAAAACAAGTGCTCTACTAAGAAAAGGAGTCTCTTACTTGTTGGTGGAAGGTAGTGAAAAAGCTGAAGTCTGTAGCATGTAGTGGTTTCGGCCTTCTGGATCTGGCTGAAAAACTTCGCTGGTTGCCATCGACTGACCAGATCTCCATGAGGGACGGTGTGATCACGTGACCATCAGCGCGATTGCTAATTGGCATTTTGAAATAGTATGGAGAGAGTAGAGCACTCCTAGGGAAGCTTCCCATAATCGTCAACGGCATAAGTTGTAGTGACCGACTGATGGGAATACATTTACACAGAAATCTAATGGCAAACATTAACCGTAATAATTTAAAAGTTATTTTCTCATGCCTATTCACAAGCCAACTTCATTAAATTAACTTGTGCCTCATTAAATGTTTCAATCAGAATAAACACCAAAGATTTTACCCAAATTGAACAAATATGAATAACACAAAATAAAAGAATTGTATTTGCATACGTGTCAGAATAATTAATGCGTTTGCCACCCGTTTCCTTTAGAACCTCTCAGGCATGTACCAGAACTCAACACAAATTATCCCACAGAATTATGTACTCCATATTTTGAAAATACTATGAGTATTCCCTTGCACTTAAATCGATCAAGTTTGTAGTAGAAAGACTTACATAAAAGTGTGTTTTGCTGTCGTCACATCCGCTGTCGACACATCCTGTCCTCTGCTGTATGCAAGCCTGCCTGCGCTCTCTAAATTTCATTTTATTTAATTTCTTTTCAAATTCTCACATTTACCTGCAATCCTGAAGCCTGATGGCAACATCAAGGCTGTGGTCCTGCACGTCGGCTCTAATGATACGTCTCGTCGGCAGTCAGAGGTGCTAAAAGCGGATTACAGTAAACTGATCCGCACTGCTCACCGCCTGTCACCCGCGAGTCCTCCGAGTCCTTTCGGTCTTTTATCACGTGACGCTCCCTAATATTAACCTAATGCAGTTTGAGCCGGAAATCCACAAGATTCGTTCTTTTCTCGAGTCCTCTGGCTCCTTTCGTTCTTTTGTCACGTGAAGCTCTCTAATATTAACCTAATGCAGTTTGAGCCGGAAATCCACAAGATTCGTTCTTTTCTCGAGTCCTCTGGGTCCTTTCGTTCTTTTGTCACGTGACGCTCCCTAATATTAACCTAATGCAGTTTGAGCCGGAAACCTACAAGATTCGTTCTTTTCTCGAGTCCTCTGGGTCCTTTCGTTCTTTTGTCACGTGACGCTCCCTAATATTAACTTAATGCAGTTTGAGCCGGAAATCCACAAGATTCGTTCTTTTCTCGAGTCCTCTGGGTCCTTTAGTTCTTTTGTCACATGAAGCTCTCTAATATTAACCTAATGCAGTTTGAGCCGGAAATCCACAAGATTCGTTCTTTCCTTGAGTCCTCCGGCTCCTTTCGTTCTTCTGTCACGTGAAGCTCTCTAATATTAACCTAATGAAGTTTGAGCCGGAAATCCACAAGATTCGTTCTTTTCTCGAGTCCTCTGGCTCCTTTCGTTCTTCTGTCACGTGAAGCTCTCTAATATTAACCTAATGCAGTTTGAGCCGGAAATCCACAAGATTCGTTCTTTTCTCGAGTCCTCTGGCTCCTTTCGTTCTTTTGTTAAACTGTTAATAAAATCACATTCAGAGATAGGGTATTTGTGTTTGCTGTAGTTTGGTGTGTTTTAAAGTGTATTCTAACACTCATTATACAACACCTTGATGTATATTTTGTATATAATACAATATTTTGAAATGTAAAATAATAGTATAATCTGAAGGGTCAACACAACGGACCTATATCATGGACTTTAGAACTGCAGTGTTACATAGTCTAAGATTCATGAAGCATGTTTGAGTCACTTTATTTTTAGTGCATAATAAATTACCTGAAGTATTTACAAGTTGTCATTTAATTGTAAAGTCACTTACTAATAGTCCGTAATAATTTTTAACTAAATAATTTTTATACTTCATAATTTAATTATGCAGTAATTTTATAAATCAGATTGTCAGTGTATTGTTTGTGATGTTTCAGACATTATAAACACTGTATACACACTCTTTAATTTTTTTTTGTTGGTTTGTTTTATTCAATGTAAAATAAAAAAGTTAATAAAAAAGTACAAAATACTAAAGCCATAGAGGACATTAAAATTGCACAACAAGCGAGAGTATTTAAATAAAGAAAAATAAATAAGCTTAACAAACAATTAGCTTATAAAATTTAATAAGCTTATTTAAAATAAATAACATTTTTGTGCCAAAAGAGCTATACAACAAAAAGTATAATTGTTCCTAAATCAATTAAAATTATATAAAAAAATATTAACATTAAAATCACAATATAACACACAAAATATTGCACAATTAGCAAGTTTAGGAAAAAAAAACTTCAATTAAATAACACACTGTGGCTATATTTTCAGAACTTGCTTTAAGGCATGTTTGCATTCAAAAAAACAAGTTCCCAGACCTTGGAAGGCTAAGTCTGTTTCTTCTCTCAGAGATAATCTGCCCAGTTTTTGAAAAAATTCTTTCAGATGGCACAGATGTGGCCACAATGCAAAGTCTTGCCTTCATGACCTTCGAAAGGGTTTTGTAAACAGGCGAACATCTCTTCCACCAGGCCAGGGGGTCTGATGTGCGGGGTAAGAGCGGCTCTGCAAGGTAGGCACGCATTTCCATCATAGAATCTGATGTTTTGGAAAAGGCTGCCGAAGGCCTCAAGCTTGCTACCCTCTCATCGAAATCCTCCCAAAACATGGCCCCTGCACTGGCACTTACAGCAGATTCTGAAGTATCCTCCTCCTCATGCTGAACTGGGTTAATAGCTGCTGCAGCTGCCGTACCCTTTTCACTGCGTCTTCTGCTGCCTGGTGACTGACAAAAGCTTGCTTCTTGAACCTTGGGTCCAGGCAAGTAGCATCAGCAAGCTTCTCATTGTGTTCCACTCTGTCAAACCTTTTAGTCATTTCTGACATCAGGGAATCCACAAGCTTTCTGACAGGGTCAAACTTTGAAGGATTTCTTTGAAATCGGGCAACAATCCTCTGAAGACCTCTTGTCATCAAAATGACTTTGGAGACAGTCACAAACCTATAAAGATTAAAAATTAAATTAAAAAAAGTGCTGCACATAATTCTCTGTTAAACTTGAGGTTGCAGAGAAGCATGGATTATTAAGAGACAGGGGTTAAAATTGGGGTTTTAAAATTACTTTTTTTTTTTTTTTAATTACTTACCTTTCTGCACTCACTTCACTGGTGACCTCCTCAAATGGTTTAATAATTTTCAAAATTTCTCTGGAAATTTCCCATTCTTCTGGTAACAAGGTTGGCAGAGATGGATTAATTAGTGCCAGTGTGGAGATAATTGGATCTTTTACCTCAGTAAATCTTTTCAACATGTAATATGTTGAATTCCACCTTGTAGCCACATCCTGTTTTAACCGCAATGGCTCTTGACCCATCTGTTTTTGTGTGGCCACTAGTTTCTCTGAAGTAACTTTACTTCTGTGAAAGTATTCCACAACTGCCTTGACCTTCTGCACGATATGTTGTACCTCCTTTAGTGCAGCTTTGACAATTAGGTTCAACAAATGTGCAAAACAAGATATGTGGTCCCAGTGAAGGTGATCTCTCACGGCTGAAACAATGTTGCTGGCATTGTCTGAGACACAGGCTACAATGTTGTCACCCAACCCCCATTTATCTGTGACCCTTTTCAGCTCCCTTGCCAGGTGAGCAGCAGTGTGTCTGTCACTGAAATGAAAACAGTCCAGAAGATACAAGGTCATCTGAAAGTCCTCAATGAAATGACATGTCACACTCATGTAGCTGGTTGTTGTCATAGACGTCCAGCAGTCTGTTGTAAGACACACAGAGACATTCCTGATTTTTCCCATAATGTCACTTCTTAACTTGTCATACAGCCTAGGCATTACAGTTTTTGATAATGTTTTTTCTGCTAGGTAAACTGTATGATGGGTCGAGAAGATGCGAATAATCTTCAAAGCCCTTATCCTCCACGATGGAAAATGGCTGAAAGTCACAAGCGATCATTCTCACCAGAGCTTCATCAAGCTTGTTCTGTCTTAAGGGATCCATTGGCCTTGTAACAAAACTGCTCATTGTAGTTTGTTGTTGTGGTCTTCGTGGCCTAACTGCTCCTTGGATGGTGGTGGATGCTGCTGGTGTACTGGACGCTGTAGATGCTGTCGAAGGTCCAGCAAAAGTGCTGGTGGTAGAAACATCTCCAGCTGCTGCAGGGCTATCATATTCGGTCTCTGTTATTACTTGTGCCAACAGCACAGTTGGATGAGAGGTTTTAAGGTGTCTTCTCAAATTAGAAGTGCTTCCTCCTTTTGTAGAAATTTTTTTCTTGCAAATCATGCATTTTGCTTCAGTGGTTGAAGTTTCACCAAAATGTGTCCAAATGTCACTCCTTTTTCTGGTGCTCATTCTTCTCCTGAGGTGATAAACTCTGACTGACCTAGGCTCCTCCTCACTGCCCCTCACCTACTGTAAAGTACACGGGGGATGGGTGTGGAATGGTTCCCTTGGTGACAACCTTGATGGACAGCTGTCCTTCAGCTGAACCATTGGTTTAACCCTTGTGTGATCCAAACACATTATAATTCTAAATAAATCGCTTTAATTCTCCAATTTTATTTCAATTAAAACATGACAATTTCTTGTTATCATAACCTTAATATTTTACACATTTATTTTCCAAAATGTTGTTTTCTTTTACTTTGACATTATGTTCTTTTTGAAAAAAACTTTATATGCAAATATTAAACTTAAATGTCAGTTCTGCCAAAGAAAAATAATTATTATACAAGCAATTTGAAAATTAGAATAAAAACAAACAAACAAGCTATAAGTAGCTACTTTGTATTTGTAGGCTTTTATTATTTATTATTTTATTATACAGTTCATTGTTCTGAAGACAGTACAAGGACAATTAAAAAAAATTGAAGGTATTTGTTTATTTATGAACTACATCACAGATCCTCAAAAACCAGAAACAATCACAGTTACAGAAATGGGCACACATTTTTTGTCTTTACTTATTAGGCCTATTTATCTTTACATTAGTATTACTAAGATACTGAACGGCATATGGTCACGTGACAGAAGAACGAAAGGAGCCAGAGGACTTGAGAAAAGAACGAATCTTGTGGATTTCCGGCTCAAACTGCATTAGGTTAATATTAGGGAGCGTCACATGACAGAAGAACGAAAGGAGCCGGAGGACTCAGGGAAAGAACGAATCTTGTGGATTTCCGGCTCAAACTGCATTAGGTTAATATTAGAGAGCTTCACGTGACAGAAGAACGAAAGGAGCCAGAGGACTCGAGAAAAGAACGAATCTTGTGGATTTCCGGCTCAAACTGCATTAGGTTAATATTAGGGAGCTTTACGTGACAGAAGAACGAAAGGACCCGGGGGACTCGAGAAAAGAACGAATCTTGTGGATTTCCGGCTCAAACTGCATTAGGTTAATATTAGGGAGCGTTACGTGACAGAAGAACGAAAGGAGCCAGAGGACTCGAGAAAAGAACGAATCTTGTGGATTTCCGGCTCAAACTGCATTAGGTTAATATTAGGGAGCTTTACGTGACAGAAGAACGAAAGGACCCAGAGGACTCGAGAAAAGAACGAATCTTGTGGATTTCCGGCTCAAACTGCATTAGGTTAATATTAGGGAGCGTCACGTGACAGAAGAACGAAAGGACCCAGAGGACTCGAGAAAAGAACAAATCTTGTGGATTTCCGGCTCAAACTGCATTAGGTTAATATTAGGGAGCGTCACGTGACAGAAGAACGAAAGGAGCCGGAGGACTCAGGGAAAGAACGAATCTTGTGGATTTCCAGCTCAAACTGCATTAGGTTAATATTAGAGAGCTTCACGTGACAGAAGAACGAAAGGAGCCGGAGGACTCAAGGAAAGAACGAATCTTGTGGATTTCCGGCTCAAACTGCATTAGGTTAATATTAGGGAGCGCCACGTGACAGAAGAACGAAAGGAGCCAGAGGACTCGAGAAAAGAACGAATCTTGTGGATTTCCGGCTCAAACTGCATTAGGTTAATATTAGAGAGCTTCACGTGACAGAAGAACGAAAGGAGCCGGAGGACTCAAGGAAAGAACGAATCTTGTGGATTTCCGGCTCAAACTGCATTAGGTTAATATTAGAGAGCTTCACGTGACAGAAGAACGAAAGGAGCCGGAGGACTCAAGGAAAGAACGAATCTTGTGGATTTCCGGCTCAAACTGCATTAGGTTAATATTAGAGAGCTTCACGTGACAGAAGAACGAAAGGAGCCAGAGGACTCGAGAAAAGAACGAATCTTGTGGATTTCCGGCTCAAACTGCATTAGGTTAATATTAGGGAGCGTCACGTGACAAAAGAACGAAAGGAGCCAGAGGACTCGAGAAAAGAACGAATCTTGTGGATTTCCGGCTCAAACTGCATTAGGTTAATATTAGAGAGCTTCACGTGACAAAAGAACGAAAGGAGCCAGAGGACTCGAGAAAAGAACGAATCTTGTGGATTTCCGGCTCAAACTGCATTAGGTTAATATTAGGGAGCGTCACGTGACAGAAGGCCCCGGGGCCGGACTGCATTCGTTACCATCAGAGAGAAGAAATGTGAAGAATGAATGAGACTTTAACCTAAAGACAGATCAGAGCTGAGCTGAATCAGACTGAAAGACCTAGGTAGGCTTAATTAAAATGTTTTTTTTTTGTCTTCTAGCATTATAGTTTTGTCTTATAGTGTGATTCTGGTTTGTGTATATACTAAATATGTTTGGGAAGAAACACACAACATTTTATTGGTATTTTACTAAAATGAACGAAATGACTCAAAAAAGATTCGTTCATTTTTCTGAACGGGACTCAAAGATCCGAGTCGGAGAAATGATCCGAACTTCCCATCACTACTCTACCAACGTATTGAAGGGGAACCGATAAATTCAGCAGACTTTTTGCGCTCAGAGAGTGGCTCACCACCTTCTGTCGAGAAGAGCAGTTATTGTTTGTTGACAACTGGAATCTCTTCTCTGAGCGCCCTAATCTCTTCCCTCCTAACGGCCTCCATCCAAGCAAGCTAGGCTCTAAACTTCTGTCAGATAACATCTATAGGGCCCTTATTAGCATCTGACTAAATAATTCCAAATATAACACCTTTGAACACTGCCCCAGAAACCGACCTAAAACCTGTCAAAACCTAACGTTTGCTATCGAAACAGTGTCCATACCACGAAAACAGAAAATAACTATGAACAACAAATTACTTAACACCAATAATCTGATCAATATAAAATTAGACTACAAATTATACAACTCGCAAACATATTCTCTAAAATTTGGTCTCCTAAACATTAGATATCTTACACCCAAAGCTGTAATCATAAATGAATTAATCTCAGAACTGAACCTTGACATACTGTGCCTAACTGAAACATGGCTCACTCCAAACGATTATTTTGGATTGAATGAAGCGACACACAAAAATTACCGTTACAATCATGAACTGCGCTCATCTGGTCATGGTGAAGGTGTTGCCACAATATATAGAAATACCCTAAACACAACCAAAAAGACAGAACATAAATTTAAATCCTTCGAAGTACTTGTGCTCCATATTACACCGGCAGAATCAAAACAAAGATGTGCATTCTCTGTAACATTAGCTGTTGTCTACAGGCCACCAAAACACAATTCCAGCTTTCTTCAAGCATTCGCTGATTTTGTCGCACATCTTTTGGTCGAAGCAGATAAAATACTGATTTTTGGAGACTTTAACATCCATATTGATGACAAAAAAGACTTGTTGGGTATTGCCTTTACAGACCTCCTAAATTCTTGTGGGTTTAAGCAAAATATGGTCGGCGCAACTCACCGTCTAAACCACACTCTAGATTTGGTTCTATCTCATGGCATTGACCTCAGTGACATTGTTATATCGCCTCAAAGTGAGGACATCTCAGACCACTATCTTGTATCTTGTGCTATGCAGACTATAAACATTAGCAGTAGCATTCAACGCTACCAACTAGGGAGAAATATAAACCAAAATACTAAAGAAGCATTTATAAGAAACCTACCAGATATTACTCAACTTTCTAGTGTACCTGCAGATGAAAATGAACTTGAAACGATCACCTACAGTTTGAATAATATTCTAAATATAGACTAGCACTAAAAACTGCAAGAACTAACTACTATCACAAGTAAATAGAAACAAATCAAAATAACCCACGCCTCTTATTTGAAACAATGGCTAATTTACTAAACAGTCAAACATCGACAGATTCCAATGCAGCTATAAAATTTAGCAGCAATGATTTTATGAATTATTTCTCAAACAAAATTACCTCTATTAGATGCAAAATTACTAAAACTCATATTCAATCAAAGCAGTTTAACTCAAATCCTATACCTTTGACTTACTCGCTGCAGAATTTTTCAAATATTGACCTGAAAGAACTGCTAAAAATAATCACAGCATCTAAATCAACAACATGCTCTCTAGATCCTGTATAAACTCATCTCTATCGCTAGGTTACGTTCCCAAACAGTTAAAACATGCAGTAATTAAACCACTAATCAAGAAAACGCACCTGGATCCTACTGAGTTATCCAACTATAGGCCAATCTCTAACCTTCCGTTCTTGTCAAAAATATTAGAGAAAGTTGTTATAGCACAGCTCAGCTCCTTCTTACAAAAGAGCAACTGTTATGAAGATCTTCAATCTGGATTCAGAGCGCATCACAGCACAGAGACTGCGCTGGTTAAAATTTCAAACGATCTATTTCTTGATTGGGATCAAGGGAATATCTCTCTTCTAGTTCTGCTAGATCTCAGTGCAGCCTTCGATACGATAGATCACAGGATTCTCCTCAAGAGACTAGAGAACGATGCAGGCATCCAGGGCCAGGCTTTGAGATGGTTTAACTCTTACCTCTCTGACCGGAGTCAGTTTGTTCATGTAAATGGAGACTCATCGGACACAATAGCAGTAGAGTATGGAGTTCCTCAAGGATCCGTTTTGGGACCCATTCTATTCTCAATATACATGCTGCCCCTTGGCAAAATTATTAGAAGACATGGTGTTAGTTTCCATTGCTATGCAAACGACACCCAGCTCTATATCTCAGCAAAACCTAACGACCCTTTAAAGCTAAATAAGATCTCAGAATGTGTCGCTGATATCAATGATTGGATGAATGAAAATTTCCTTATGCTAAATCCAGATAAAACAGAAATATTACTTATTGGCTCTAAAAAGCAATTACAGAATCTCTCTGCTTTACATATGGAACTGGGGGACACACGGTTAATTTTTCCACTACAGTTATAAATCTTGGCGTTATTATAGATAGTGAACTGACGTTTAAGAACCATATCTCTTATGTTACTAAGACTGCTTTCTTTCACCTCAGGAATATTGCTAAAGTGCGGAACATGCTGTCTATCGTAGATGCAGAAAAATTAGTGCATGCTTTCATGACCTCCAGAATGGATTATTGTAATGCTCTGTTAGCCGGCTGTCCAGCCACCACACTACAAAAATTACAGTTAGTCCAGAACGCAGCAGCTAGAGTTCTCACAAGAACAAAGAAATATGAACCGGTTTTGGGCTCTCTTCATTGGCTTCCTGTACAATATCGCATTGACTACAAGTTTCTGCTCCTTGCCTTTAAGGCACTGAATGGCTTGGCTCCGGCCTACCTGAGCAGTCTCCTATCACGATATATTCCAGCTCGCTCTCTCCGATCACAAGAAGCAGAACTATTGATTGTACCAAAGGTTAGTAAATCCACAAGAGGTGGAAGAGCATTCTCATATAGAGCCCCGAAGCTCTGGAATAAACTCCCGGATGTTGTCCGCAGCTCAGCTACCCTCACAGATTTCAAAACTAAATTAAAAACATATCTGTTTAAACTGGCATTCCAATAATTGTCTCTTGGTATTTGTCTAAACAGATCTGGTGTCTGAGCACCATATACATACAAACAGTTTGAAAAAAACAATAAGGTTCAATGTTCCTCTCTAACCTATCCTCATTATTTATCTCACCTCCTGCAGCTGATGCTGATCACTTGTTTGTTGTCTGTGTTACAGTTTACTAACCGTTTTCTCCATTTGTTAGTTCTTGTTTTGTCTTTGTTTTTTTTTTTCCAAGTCCTGTCCGGCAAACCGTTCATCGATGGATTTTTAGTTTGTATGTTCTTTATGCTGGGGAGGTGATTAGCGCCTGCCTCAGTCAGCGGGAGTCCCCTCTCAGAGGGAACTCCTGTCTGCTCTGCCTGATCCTCACAGGGACTTTGTGAAGCTGCTTTGAAAGCAATTGCTAAAAAAGCGCTATATAAAAACTTATTGATTGATTGATTGATTGACCATTTTCAGACCGAACACTAACGTGTTTCAGTGAATGATTCAAACTCATACAAAAAAAATAATATTTTCACTGATGTTCTCCTCGCCTATTGTGTAGCATTCCTTCGCTAAACAAAGAAGCTGACTGCCGTAAAACTTTGCAAACCCTAGTAGATAACCCATGCTAAGCTTAACTACTTTCTTTGTTCTGGTAGCCACAATGCTAACGATATGCATTGACCACATTAAAGCCTATATCATTCGCAATTTTAATTGAGTCAAAACATCTAAAAAGCCTAGATTTGCAGCAAGCTAAGGTTTGACACATTTGTTCATTTTCCTAATCTCAATGTTAGGCCCAGGACTAGACGCCATTTGTTATGGAAATAATTACTCAAGAGACATGAATTATGAACACAGCAATAGCATTTCAAGTAATTAAACCCAAATATGAAAACAAATCATACCTTATAGTCATGAAAGGTAAACGCAGCATTTCATGCATGTGCGAGCAGATGTCCGAGAGGTAGGAATGCAAGACAAAAGAGAAAGCTTGTAGGGTAGTCGCTCTCTGTCTCTCACACACACCCCACTCGTCCATCTGACTTATCTGGCTTATTAAGAACTCAGTTTTCATCTGGTCAAGTGCGCACTAGCAAAGGACAGCAAGAGAAGAAGTGCCAACATTGTGGCCATGTACAATCATTGACTCTTGTAAGTGTATGTGGCGTTGATCCAGGTGGTCTTCTCATATACAACATATGTCATAGTGGACGATAGACGGGGACCATTCTTGAACAGGTTTGTACAGGAACATATTCAAGCACAATATTTATTTTGCTTTTATAGTGTTTTGTTCATTAATTGTACAATTACACATTAAAATGTTTTAAATGTTAATTCTATTGAATGTTCCTGTCTTGTTTCATTTATTCTTTTTCTTGCAAATTCCTGTTAAGACTGAGCTTAAAAGTAAAGCACTGCTAATTGAGTCCTCATTTCTCCATCTGACAGTATGTTATATAATTCATGGACTGTCTGCCAAGAGAAGGGCAGGTGTTTGATATTTATCTACAAGCTGGCTGTTTTTGCTGAGGTTACAGACTGTATTTGAATGATGTGCATCCTGCTTTGCACAGTAATAAACTCCACTGTCAGAGCTCTGTACATTGAAAAGACTCAAGTCCAAAGAAGCTCCTTCCTTTTCAGCTGAAGCTCTATTCCCAAAATTCTTCTCCCAGTAACCTAACCTAACATAGAAGTAAACTACAGGCTCTAAAAGCTCAGCACGAGTTTGTCTGAACCAGTACATGCTGTTGAAAGAGGTATCAATCTGAGAACACCATATGGTCACGTTCTGCTTTTCAGTTGCAAACTGATCAGAAGATTGCCTTAATCCCACATCTATGAAAAAAGGAGAGAAAGGAAGTTAATTTAAGATGAAGAATATGTACATTTTAAGGTATAAAAAACGTTTTACCCAATTGAAGACGTAATAGCAAAATCAACAAAATAAACACGTTTTTAGTTTGTGTGAACATATTTTGAGCAAAGCCCCACAATTGCCTGAGAGGATTTTGTGATGTAACACAGGGGGCAGCAAATTTATACATTTTAAATGAAGGCGGGGTTTACAAAGTTTTTTGTTTATATACATACATTTTCAGCCATATTGTTGAAAAAACAAAATGCTATTTTTATTGTTTTACTTTACTGCATTATTTTACAAACACAGATGGTACAGAATTAAAACATTATTGTATCTAAATTATTGTACCATATTATTTGGGACGTTGATCTTCTTTTCTACAACAGCGTTGGTAAGATACCTTTTATTATTTTATGAGATTAAAATTCATACAGATCCAGACTATAGAAACTTCAAAATGACATATGATCTATAGTAAGGAAACATAAGTATTGTGAAAGCTTCTCCACCTCTAATCTTAATGATGGACGGTATTAGGTGTGGATACGTTTCCAGCCTTTCAACTGTGTGTCGGTCAGAACACAGGACTGATCGGTTCTCAAACAGGATTTATTGTAATTAACTCAGGTTGACAAGTGATACACATTTGGTTTACTCTTGAACATTGATGGTTGTGTCTGTGTTTAAGTTTGTATAGGTTTGTGTATGTGTGTGGTTTGAAACAGAAAATAAACATGATTAGTTGCCAAGCAATAATACAAGGGAAAATATATGTTCAATAATTGCCCCACATATATAAGGCAAAAGTCCAAATAAATAGATTTAACTAAACTTCGCCTGGTATTTAACTCTTATGTAACTCACTTTCTCTTCACACACACTTAAATCACACAAGGATGCCCTTAACAGCGACTCTCTTTAACTTTCTCTTTTCTACTGTTTACATAACTGGGCATGCGCACGCCCTGCTCATACCTGGTCTCTTCAACAATAATGGTTACTTTCGTAACTGTGGATCTTTGAAGATCTTTGCGTGTTCAAAATGTCCAGGACTTCAATTTGAGAATCAAATAACAGAGGTTTTAATACTCTGATACAATAAGATCAAACAACTGGGTGTTCTCTGCAGCAAGCCAAGAGAAGACAGTTTCTGCATAGTTGTTACAAACATTTATACTTGATACTTGAACTCCTCCTTTCTCATTTGATCGAGAGAGAGAGAGAGAGTTTTAGATTTTTCCATCACTTTTTACTTTGGTGATGTTTGACAACTTAACAGCATTTCAGATCACTAAGAAAAGACAGAATAAGATAAAAGCTCAACAAATAAAAAGAACATTTAGAAAGCCTTTCTGCTCCAGTCCAGCACGTTTTCGCAATTTCATCCGAAGAACTGGTTTCTACTTTCGGTTTAGCTACAAGTAGATTCCTGGAATATCAGCTCAACAGCTCAAGTCTATACTCACTGAAACACACAAAGTATATCCCCCAGATCTACAATTGCCCTCAGTAATAGAAAAAGGTATTGGATTGACAACACCTAAGCTGATCTCTAAAATATGTATTTTATTATCGAGAACAGACAATTTAATATGTCTACCCACTACCAAATGGGAAAAAGATTTATCTACAAATACGAATCAGTCATTCTGGAATCGTATATGCTCAAACATATTTAAAGTATCCACAAACACAAATTTACAGCTAATACAATTTAAATTCTTCACCGAACACATTATACAGGTCAAAGAATGTTTCAAATGGGTCTCTCTAACTCTAACATCTGCCAACACTGCAATGAGAATGCAGTGGACAACTATTTACAAGCTCTCTGGTCATGTTTACCAGTACAAAAATTCTGGCAAGGAGTCTGCGGACAGCTATCATCATGGGTTAGACACCTCATCTCACCAACACCAGCACTGTGTCTATTAGAGGACCCAGATTGTATAGAGTCTGATCTTGAGGTCAACACATCAGTCTTAATTTTCAATGCTTTGCTTGTTGCATAGAAAATTATTCTGATGAACTTGAAAACTAAAAAGAAACTATGCATCACTCAGTACACTAACATTCTAATAGACTACTTCACCTTGGAATTGATCTTCCTTCAATGAAATAACTGTTAACTTCTCTGCTTATTAACGCCACAGCTGCCTCCAGTTCTAGTTAGAGACTGTCTGCATTGAGCTGAGTCCTGTATCTGGACTGGGGCATCTGGATTAGGGCTGCTGTCACCCCGTGGCAGTGGGGGGTTGGTCCTGGTGCCTTATGATGGGTTGGCTGGCTGCTCTTCCGTTGGCAGGCTGTGGCCATGGGGGGCAGGGCTTTGGGGGTGTAAGGGGCCCGGGTCTGCGGGGTGCCAGCCAGCTCAGGGTGGCTGGGTGGTTGTCTTGGGCGGTGAGGGGGGTGGGTGCTCGCAGGTGCTGATATCTGCAGTCTCCGGGTGGGGGGTTAGCCTGCACCCGTGGTGCTGCAGAGGTTTGCGGGTTGGGGGGGTATCGGTTCAGGGATCGGTTGGGCGCGGGGGCGATTCTGCTCTGTCACTGATAAACGGTGGCACACTCGGTTCGTTCCCAACCGAAACGAAGTGCTCATTAACAGTGATCCCCGCTTTTACCTTCTCCTCTGAACTAGCAAATATCACAACTGTGCTGTTCATACACTCAACCGATTAAATACTTCCGTACCCCACTACAGCCCCCACCCGAGCGCCACATCCTCCACCGAACACGGGAAGCTCGCGGAGACCTTTGCCCTTTGCTTCCGCGTCATGCGAGTCAGGTCCGCTGCCATTGCACGCGGAGCTCCGGTTACTACCGACAAACACACCTGCTGCTCCCTGCAGCATCCACACACACGCCTCCCTGTAAACCACACACTCTTCACACACACACACACAAGAACCCAAATATCCACTGTTAGTAAAGAAGTGAAAACTTACAAATGTACAAACTCGATCGCTTGTGTTTTCGCTCACTCAACCACACTCACGCACACGCAGAGAGAGAGAGAGAGATAGAGAGAGCTCAGTCAGGATCACGTGGACAGTGCATTCTTGGGCAGTGTAGTTTTAACCTGGTGTGGTCCGTTCTTCCTGTTTCAGTTATGCTGTTTTATGAGAAATGTGGCTCTAGATGCCCCCACCCTGACATTCAACAGAACTTTTAGATCCTCTCCTATCAATTCATATCAGGGACTTTCCAGCCCTGCTTCTAACGAGTCATACCCACACCTGGAAGTACACAATGTTATCTGAATTGAATGTCCTTGAAGACTAGCAGTGAGTTCAGCACGAAGGCAGTCTGTATTCACTGAGGCCTTTCGTTTTTTGGCTTGATCCTCTATTCTATCTACTTTCTACTTTCTGACTATTCTAATACACACATCTAAACACCTATTATTTCTAATACAATATAATTGTCATTACTAATGTAAAAACCATTAAACCCCCACCCATCAAATCAACAATCCCAAAAATGAGTGGAGAAAGACCGAAAAGGAATGTTCCTTTTGATTAAGCTGTAAAGAAGTTCTGTTAGCAGTTGATTATATGACAAAACATTAATAAGCATTGCTTAAACAATAATAAAAATCCCACAATTCCCTCTCTTGACCTCTTGACATTTTCCTTCATAGCCCATCCTCCTCATCATCCTCAATTATGGTCTTGCTTTGTAGAGGCCTGCTATATGGTGGTGGTGGTGGTGGTGGTGGTGGGGTATCTTTTTTCTCAATTGCAGCCACAATCAGTCTGTTGCAAAGAGAACGAATACAGGGCACACAACAACATCCACAAGTGACCAATATTGCTAAAAAACCACTTATTCATATTACTATGGGTAAAAACAGTTGTTTCCCAATTGGAATTTCTCTATGCCCAATATTAATTCTCAATGCCCAATTTATTTATTTATTCCCCAACACTCTCATTAGCCTCCAATTTTCCCATAAGCGCATTGTGAGCTTGATTGATACCATAAAGTAACAAAATTACCATAAAATTATTTAAAAAGAGGTATAAGAATAATTTAAGCAAAATAATAGTGCCAATAAAAAGTACATCCGCAATTGTTATTAAAATACAACCAATTAAACAGAATATAAAGTGAGCTGATAAAAGAATTCGTTTAAGGAAGTGAATAAATGGTGATCACATATAAAATTTGGTGGAACTTCTCAAAGTCCAGTCCATCCAATCCACACCTCAGCCAAGGTGCAAAGATGCGGGTAGTATTATCAACCTTGCACAGTTCATGTAGCGCTGTTACGCTGTTGCAAAAATCAGTGATCTTTGGTTTGTCCCATGAGTTTGTTTTAGTAATCAGATGAAAAACAGTTCTCCTGTCTGTTTCCTTTGTAAGTGCACAATCTCCTGCTATTTTGTATTGTTGCTTTACCTTATCTGTCCCGTCCCGTATCTGGCTCTGACTTGTAAGGCAATTCCTGCTCCAAAAGCACAGTCTGCGCTTACACATTGGGCTAACGCCTCTTCCTGTGGGCAAGAAAACAAATCACCTGTCCTTTGTGTAACGTTGGTACTGTCCTTTAATACGGTGTTTTGTCCATGGATGGTGTTGGCTGGTGGAGAATTGTGTAATCCTGGAATGTTCTGGTCTTTGTTAACGGTATCTCCTTCCCTCTCTTGGGCCTGGGAAACCCGGTCCACAGCAGTCTCTCTGAGCGACCTGTTGGGAGGATCACAAGGAACACACGAACTGAGGTGATGCCATGTGTCTCCTTTCCCCTGCAGTTGGACACAGTGGCAGCTATTTTACCGTTAATGGCATTTCCTTATCAGAAAAGATCCACTCCTTAATGTTCAGACTGGCCTTTTTATGGAATCAAAACCAATGTATGAATTAAACAAATGTTTAATCAGGTCACCTAATTGCCAAAACACCCACAACATGAGAGCGAGTGGCAGGGCAGCAAGCCATGTCAATTTAGTCTGAGCACAAATTTTGGCCAGTTTCAATTTCAGTGTCAAATTAATGCGCTCGACTTTCACCCACAGGAGCCAGACTGTGGGCTTCAGCTAGCACAGCAGGCACAAGAGAGGATGGCAAGACGGGCCTTCCATCTGGTGCCTGCTAAAAATTATCGTGGGAGCACTGTGCTCCATCTTCTTTCTATGCAGAGATCTCTTCTGGTGTGGCACCTTTTTGCTCAATTACAATGAATTCTTTAGAAAATTTTGGTAAGAGGTCTGCAAAAGTAGCATCAGATTTCACCATGGCTTGGGTAGCTACATACCCTGCTTTTTGTTTGGCTACCAAATCAGCTACTTCATTTCCTTTTGAAATGGGGTTTGTCAATTTGGAGTGCCCTTGGCATTTGATGATAGCAACTTCAGTAGGAAGCATACGAGCCTCTAAGAGGTCCAGTGCTTCTTTCGCATGCGCAATGGGTCACCCGTCGAGGTAGTAAAACCACATTTCTTCCACACAGGCATTTCAACATGCACAACATAAGCAAAATCACTATAAATGTTGACTCTTTTCCCAGCCGCAAAACGCAGAGCCTGTATCATCGCCAGAAGTTCAGCTCTTTGTGCAGACTGCTTCCCTTCCAACGCGTCTGAAACTCTTGTCACAAAGCTCTCCCCTACAGACTCCACCACAGCATAAGCAGACTTC
Organism: Danionella dracula; assembly: GCA_900490495.1. NCBI lineage: Eukaryota > Metazoa > Chordata > Actinopteri > Cypriniformes > Danionidae > Danionella > Danionella dracula. The sequence continues at coordinate 1,648,496 of UELW01000478.1, forward strand.
AGTGTACCATCCTCTGCCCTGAAACAAAACCCGTCTGTAAACAAATTTAGTATGTCTGGAGCTGGTGCGAGCTCAATTGCCTGAAGTCCTCGCAAATTTTTGATTCAGCTTCTGTCAGTGGGGCGCAGTCATGGGGTTCACCATCAGTTATTAGGTCTGCCATGTTTATTCCCTCATGGGAATAAGTAATGTTAGGGCTGATCAAGGTCTTGGCCAATTTTCTCTGTCTCAAGCAAGAGACTGTAAATGCTGTTGAGTTAACAAAGGACATAACAGAATGAGATGTCAGTAAATTTAATTTATGGCCCATAACAATATGGCTTGTTTTGTTAATGATTTTAGCCAATCCAGCAACAAATCTGGCGCATGTGGGTTGCCTCTGTTCAGTGTTATCCAAGAGAACACTGGCGTAGGTCAAGACCTTATTTTGGCCGTGTTGTTTCTGGAACAACACCCCATGTGCACAGGTTTTTGTTTCAGAGACATCCAACTAAAATGGAGATGTGTATTCTGGGCAATTTAGGGAAGCTGCTCTAGAAAGCTGCTGCTTTAATTCAATGAAGGATTGTTCCGCTTCCAGTGTCCAATCCAGTCTTGATTTCAGATTCTTCATCCCTTTTTCTTTCACCAACTGCCTTAAGGGCATTGTGGATGCTACATACATTGGTATGTAGTGTCTGCTGAATCCAGTTAAACCTAAAAAAGACAACATGTAAGAAACAGTGACTGGCTTAGGATGCGAGAGGATGTTACTCCTATGGGTGCTGTAATTGTAGCTGTAGCTGTAATTAATATTCCCATAAAAGTAACAATGGCTCTGCAAATTTGTAGTTTAGCTTTGCTTACTTTGAATCCTGATTTGTGCAGTTGTTGCAGAATGAATGACGTTGCTTGGAGGCAACTTTCTTGTGGAGGAGCTTCTAACAGAATGTCATCAACATACATTATCATGACACACCCTTCTGGCACAGCCATCAAGTTTTTGCTTTAGCACACTGTTAAAAATTCCAGGTGATAAAACAAAACCTTGTGGTAATCTGTTGTAAGAGTACTGCTTTTTCCTGAAAGTAAATGCTAGATACTTTTTATCTTTTTATGCATTTGCCAAATCAATGCACATGAACCCCTTTTGAGATGGTGTCAAAACAGAGAGAGATACATAAAGAATAGGCACCGCCAATGTAGGTGTTGCCACCACAGAATTGATTTCTCTGAGGTCATGCACTAATCTGTATTTTAGTGCACCTGCTTTAATAACCGGAAAGAGGGGAGTGTTCCACTCAGAGTCAAATCGAGTTATCACTCCTCCCTCTAGGAGACCAGCCACTGTACTTCTGGTTTGTTGTGATACTGTGGGACCCATATAGGATTGGTGGATGTCAATTCAAATGTTACAGGTGTTACATTACAAAATCCCACATCCGTGGGGCCTTGAGACCATAATTCTTCAGGCAGTGATGCAATGAGCTCCTCTGAACCTTCCCCATCTGTGTTTTCTCTGCCATGACACCTGGATAATATTCCTACATCTTCTGTGTTTTCCTGAATCCAGTAAGCTTCCTCTGCTCTCGAGTACAAAACGTTAGTTCTACCTGTTTCTTACCAGTCTGTCACCTGTAGTAATTTTTTGGCCATTTGTCCCAGCTCTCTTGCTTCATGTCCTGGATGTAATGCTAGGGAATTGTGTGGTGCTGCTGTATCTGACATTTCATATCATTTCGTCTGCTCTTCAGTAAGGTGTATTGGCGCTACCACTCCTTCTTTCCCTATCATGATTCCTTCTCCTCTCAGGACCCACTTGTCTCCTTCAACTTCCTGGAATACTTCCTGGTATAGACTTCTGTCATTCCTGTCATAAAAAAGTGTACAATGTAGAGGGTCAATTGAAGGCACAAAGGCATTTAGCTGGTGAATCCAAGAGCTACATTTAGCATACAGTTTGATAACACTCATGTCATCTTCTCTGTCTTTCAGTTGTACCCAATAAATGTCTGCATCAGTTCTATGACCCTCACCTGTTAAAACCCATTGATTCCCTTCTCCGCTAACCTGTGTTGAGCAGTTATTTACGGTTCCGTCCGGAAAGGTCACCACTACGCCCTCTGGTGTACAAAGGATGCTTGCTACTAATTTGATCAGTAGAGGTTCTAGTAGAGGTACAGGTTCATTACAGCATTAAAGGAAAGAATGAGTTAAGAGGAATTGTTTCGTCAGAGGCCATTTTTCAGCCATACCAGAAAACCCTCTCACAGTTACACATTGTGTAGACAGTTGACTCTTGTCAATTTAACAATTTGCCCCTGTGTCCACCAAGACACTTAGTGGTCTGTTGTTGACCACTATCTCCATGAGTGGGTCGGCCAAACCCCTCATGGTGGTTTTCTGTAGGCCCCTTCAACAGTGATCCGCACCATCCTGTCAGCCCCAGGTTGGGAGCATGGACACCTGAAAGTGAGAGGATGACGGAAGGTGTTGTCGGGGTTGGGCTGGTCCTCCCCCTAGACGCCCGAGCCACCTCCTCTTCGGGGACCCCATCCCCCCCCCGCATTCTGTGCCCTGAAATGACCTCTGCCAGTGGCTTGGCCAGGGCAATTCTTAATGAGGTGTTCTATACTGCCACACCCATAGCAACATCTTTCACTCCTGTAATTAGCTCCCCCACCTCCACCTATTCTATTTCCCCTCTGGGGTCTATTCCATCCTTGTGGGCGCTGCTCATACCTGCTTGTGTCATATTGTGGCTGAGGCTGACTCTCTGTTTATTGAGGCATCTGCTTTGAAGGTTTTTTCTCTTTGTCTCCCTTCCTAGCTGCTTCCAGCTGCAGTTTCAGGAGTTGTGTCTTGAATTTCTCTATCTCTTCCTCGTCCTTTGCTGTCCTTTCCATTGCGTTATTCATTTATCTTCATGTCGGCTTTATTCCCTTTCGGGGTCGCCACAGCGGAATGAACCGCCAACTCACTGGCATATGTTTTACGCAGCGGATGCCCTTCCCTGCCGCAACCCATCGCTGGGAAACATTCACACACACATTCACACTTTAACACTATGGGCAATCGTTCTTATTCAATCCACTTATTCCGCATGTCTTTGGACTTGTGGGGAAACCGGAGCACCTGGAGAAAACCCACGCGATCACGTGGAGAACATGCAAACTCCACACAGAAATGCCACCTGCCCCAGCCGAGCCTAGAACCAGCGACCTTCTTGCTGTGAGACGACCGTGCTACCCACTGCGTCACCGTGACGCCTTCCATTGCCTTATCTGTGTGAAAAATCAAATGTATTTCCCATACCTCGTTTCCCATAAGCCCCTGCATATCTGGGTTATTGTCCATGGCCTGCTTCACTTTATTTGGTGCTCCTGACATCACTGCCATTCTGAAAATATCTTTGGTCACAGCATTATTAATACCATTTTCTTCTACTATTAATTCCCATTCACTAGCACAACGAAAATGATAAGCTGCTCTGGTCTCTCCAGGTTTGATTCGAAATTTAATGTTTTGGTACACTGTAGGAGGAATAGGAAACATCGCTCGCAGTGCTTCGCCAATCAGATTGCTCACCTGTGGGAAGGGAACATCATTTTGACAGGTTAGAATTCTTGCATTTTGTTCAAAGTCTGTCATTTGTGCAGCAGTTAAAATTTGACCAAAAAGGCATCTCACATCACCCAAAGCCATTGTAGTTCCATGACATAATGAAGTGAGATTACTTAACCAACGGCTCCCTCCAGAGGTCAGTGGTGGTAATTTACTCACAACCGCATTCATGTCTGTTTGTGTCCAAGGTTGGTACACGTCACGTCCATCTGCTTTCTGTAGCAGAGGAGCCATTAGAGGGATGGCCTGGTTCACCATCACTGGGGTATGTAACTGAGTCACTGGATTTTCTTTGTCTTTAATCAGTCTGGGTGAGCATATTGTTTCACCCCAATGAGCTGTATCTGCATTTTTATCTCTACTTTTGCTTCTTGTTCGCATGGAAATGCTTTCATTATTTTCATCTACTTCTGTCATTTTACCAGTAATTATTACTTGTTTCAGTTTGGATTCCAAATTAGCAGTTGACTCCAAGGCTGCTCTTTCTTCCCTGTCACTGTATTGAGATCACATTCTGTGTTGTGAAACAGATTCAACTTCTGATTTTTCTTCTTCCATTTCTTGTTCTTCTCTAATGCTTCTCTCTATTTTTTCTATTACTGTCTGTGCTTTCCTCGACATGTCAGCAAATTCTCTGCGTACAGTATATTTTAGTTCTTGCACTTGATCATTTAATTCATTTGGTTCCTCCTTTCACTATAACAGTTGGCTGTTGCAAAGCGGAAGTGGGTTGTTCATACGGAGGGGGTTGAACCAAACTCGGGTAGAGGCCTGGCATTTTGGTTGGAGGTGGGGCAGAGGGTGGCAGTGAAGCGCTTCCTGTCTCTGTCATTCTACTCTTACTCCCTGTCTGGTGAACTTCCTTGTTCTGTTCTTTCCTCTCTAATGCTGTGGCTGTCAGAGCCATTCTAGTCCAAGTGTGGAGATTCTTTCGGCATTTTTCACACTCCTTATCACTTTTCTTTCTCTCAAACCAACCACCTTCTCCTTTTCTATTTTCCTGTCCCTTCAATCTGTTAAACATTCTTTTTCCATTTCTCTGATTTTTCCTGGCAACGACACTTTAACTTTCTCCGGATCAATCCACCCATTATCTTCACACAGTTCAATCCATTTCTTCTCTAACTCCTTCTGTCTCTTTTTCTGATCCTTTGGTTCCGTTTGAGCCATAATCATATCTATAACATTTTTCCACTGTGTGGTCACAGGCACACAATCATATTTCTCACTCTTTCTCTCTCAGACATTTTTCTTCACAAACATATAAAACACAGCAAAAATAATAAGCACAAAAACACAGCAGTAACAAATACACGACAGAAATAATGAATTTTGTACTGACCCAATTTATGTCGTACTGGCTCCAAACATTAATCAGCAATAAGATGCTGAAATTTGTTCTGACCCAGTTTATGTCGTACTGGCTCCAAACATTAATCAGCAATAAAATGCTTAAATTTGGGTTTAATAGAACCACTCTCTAAAGGAATTTAAACCTGACCACACAGTTTTTTTTGATAGAACTGCTCTCTAAAGGAATTTAAACCTGACCACACAGTTATTTTAATAGAACCACTCTCTAAAGGAATTCAAACCTGACCACACAGTTATTTTATTTGTCTCATTGTAACAGAATAAAGTTTCAACCTCTTTCAATATTACTTTTAAAACGGGGTGTTCATCAAATTCAACACACAAATTTAGTCTTAGTCAATAGCAGAATTCATACTCGTCAGACTGGTCAACCTCCATGGGATCGTCAATGGATGCTGCTTCCTCTGCCTCACTCTCTTCAGTAAGTAGCGCCGCCTCTGGTGGCTCCTCCTCGGGGTCCGGGCCTAGCTCAGGGTCATACATCGGCACAGACACACGCTGACTCACCCCGGCGGACTGGCGATGAGGCCCCCTGGGACGTCCTCGGGCGATTGATGGTTGGTCCGGGTGTTGGCGGTGGAACTCCGCAACGAGGGTACGATCCAAGATGTTTCTGGAGGAGACCCACGACCTCTCCTCAGGACCGTACCCCTCCCAATCCACCAGATACTGGAGGCCCATACCCTTTCGACGAGACTGAAGCAACTGCCAGACCGTGTAACCTGGACCACCGTCAATGATGCGTGGAGGAGGAGGAGGAGCTGGGACCAGTGTGTTCTCGTGGACAGGCTTGATTCTGGACACATGAAACGTGGGATGAACTCTCATGGATCTGGGCAGCAGGAGCCTGACAGAAGTAGGACTGATGATCCTCTGAATTGGAAATGGACCGAGAAAACAGGGGGCCAGCATCCTTGACTCCACCCGGAGAGGTAAGTCCTTGGCTGATAGCCAAACCCTCTGGCCCACCCTGTAGGCGGGAGCAGGAGATTGTCGACGGTTGGCCCCGTTGACGTAGCTGGTGTGGGATTTGTAGTTTATTCTATCTTTTTATATTATTAAGTACTTATTTTATTAATCAACTTCCTTATTCTTTATTGAGATAAAACTGCTAAAAACTAAAGAGAGGATTTGTAGGAGGATGTGTGTCTGGCTGGTGGGAGAGACGAGGTGTTCCAGCAACAAATTCCAGCAAAACTTTATCGGAAGCCGGGCCGGCCTTCTCACGCCTGCTTCCCACTGTCTCACCTTGGGAAAAGGACATCTGGTCTCGTTTCCATGGAAACCAGCTCCTGGCTGACGCAATGAGAAAGTATACAATTTGGGTAGAAAAGGAGAGGAACTTTGAAAATTACTTCAGAAGATGATTTTTGGGATCTACTACTGTTGATATCTCTCTGCTGAAGTCTTCATTAAAACTAGATCAGTTGGCAATCTGTCTCTTGCTCATTTTGAACATGCATTGGACGCCTCAAAAGTCCAACACTGGTGACTGATTTGAGTAGTGTGGTACGGGCTCGAGACCAGGTATGGCGACATCGGTGGGAACAGGTGAGGGCTGATGGACAGGTAGCCTCTCCCTCCTGGCTGTCAAAGAGGGGTGGCAAATAACCATATATGCACTGGAATGGGGGCATACCAGTGGGAGAGCAGGTAAGTGAGTTGTGGGCGTATTCCACCCACGTTGCCGAGCCCAGGAGCGCGGGTCATGGGAAGTTATACACCGGAGTGCCTTCTCCAGCTTTTGATTAATCCGCTCCGACTGCCCATTTGACTGTGGGTGGAAACCTGAGGTGAGGCTGACCGTGGCCCCTAACTGCTGACAGAATTCCCACCAGAAGAGGGAGGTAAACTGAGGACCACGGTCAGAAACAATGTCCCTTGGTAACCATCAGCAAGGCCGTCTCTTTGCCTGATGGTAATTTAGGGAGGGGAACAAAGTGAGCCATCTTACTGAACCGGTCCACAATGGTGAGGATGACCGTCTTCCCTTCAGATGTGGGTGCCCCCACTGTATGACCTGGGACCGTAGATGTTCCGGAACATAGAGGCGGTTGACGGGGCATGCGCTGGGGCCAGGCTGTGTGCGGAGAGCCTCCCTTACTTGGTCCTCGATCTCCCAGGCCAGGACAGCGACGACACTGTAGTTTCGGATGAATCGGCAGTAGAAGTTTGCAAAACCCAAGAACTGCTGCAGCTTCCTTCTGTTCTCGGGAACAGCCATGAAGTAACCGGCAAGACTTTGGCCGGATCCATCCGGATGCTATCCCCGTCAATAATATACCCCAGGAACGTGACCGTGTTAACATGAAACTCACACTTCTCAGCCTTAACAAGCAATGAGTTCTCCAGGAGACGGCGCAGAACCTGCTGAACGTTCTGGGTGTGTTCTGACTGGTTCTTGGAAAAGATCAGGATGTCGTCTAGGTAAACAAAGATGAATCTGTTTAGCATGTCTCACAGCACGTTGTTTACCCGAAAGGCATAACCAGGTATTCGTAGTGCCCCGTGGGAGTGCTGAAAGCCGTCTTCCATTCGTCCCCCTCTCGGATCTCGGATTTAAACAGGGGTTTAAATAAGGGGACTCGTTAACAGCAACAGGCTGCAGCTGTACTCCAATAAAGTGACTAATAACGGCAACAGGCTGCAGCTGTGCTAAATGAGGAACCGTGAGGGAGAGAGCAGACAGGACCTAACAGAGGGATTCCACTGTACCGTCAGCTCATGCCAGCGTCAGACGTTGCCACCTGGCGTGGAGGAGAGGCAGAGCTGCGCTATCAAAGTCTGTCTCCAGCTATGAGACGAAAGCAAAGCCCGGGGCAAAAGGTATGGCTATCATCCCGTGACATCCCTCTCAAAGTAATTTCCATCAAACTCTCTGCAAGATTTATTGGCCCGTTTCTTGTTACCAGAGTCTTCAACCTTGTGGTGGTCTGCCTGCGATTACCCAGACTACTCAGAATCCATCCGAACTTTCATGTTTCCAGAATTAAGCCGGTAGCCGAGCACCCACAGACTGATTATACCACTAACAGGAAACCAAGCACAGTCTCCCTTTAGACCACCACAAAGTGCGGCTTGGATGTGATGGCCCAGATGGTGCAGGAGTACACTGTCCACACAGGAACCAGACACTGGCTAGTTGCCATGTTCTTTTTATAACTATGTATTGGACGAATGCAAGCTTGCGCTCTCTAATCCTGAACATTGCCTGCTTCGAAGCAGGTTAGCCATGTGGCGTAAATCACCAGGGTGACAAAGACTGATTAAGTCCTAGATCCTATCATGGTACCCAAAATCCAGGATTGGTGCAAACTAATCCTGAGCTTGGCTAGTTAGTTAATCCAGCTTCATGGTACAGGCTCCTGTTCACACCTACTTGTGAAAGCTGTAGCCAATTGGCTCTCCTGTGGGTTTTATAGGTAAAATGTAGCCAAATGACTCCTCTCTTAAATGTGTTAAATGAACGAAGGATTATTGAACTTCCTGAATGAGCTAGATTAACTTATTTTACTGATGGCAGCAGTGAGGAAATGATAAAGCTGTTTGGGGCTTTATTGTATTTATTGTTTTGTTAACAGACAGTGATTATTATTTAAAAGCAATGACAACTTATGTTCATGTTTTGGAGAGCAAATGTTTCACCACAGCTAAGGCAAACCTTTGAAACATGCAGACTTGTGGAAGGAACTAGGAGAGCTCTTAGATCAGGGGTCGCAACCTGCAGCTCTTTAGCGCTGCCCCTGTAGTTCCCTGGAGCTTTTTAAAAAATGTTTGAAAATGGAAAAAGATGGCGGAGGTAAATATATATATATATATTTTTTTTTTTTTATTATTATTTTTTTTAATATGGTTTTATAGGAGGATAAACAATCTTAACGTTTTTCAATTTCAGTAAAGTGTGTAGAATAAATATTTAATTTCAAAATTTCTGTCAACGAAGATTTACATCATAGGCTGCGGCACATGTTTCTATCAGCGGGGCAGGATGCCAGGCAGGTGCCTGTTGAAAACAAACCAACGGCTGTGTGATGAACCATGGATCATAAAGGGAAAAAGAGAAAAATAACTGAGGAGAACAGAGGATTTAACATTTCATGGCCGAATCATCGTTTTATTGCACCAGAGAAGGGGCATATTGTGCACGTTCTATTTTGATGTTATTTTGTAATCCTCAAAATAAAAATGACATCAAAAATCTGATTTCTTTATTGCATTTCTTTAATTTCATAAAAGCAATGAAACATAATTCATTAATATTGTAATGAAGTTAAACTTTAGGTGGCATCGTACAAAAAAGTAGCCACGTTGTGCGTCATTCTCTACAAGAAAAATAAACTTTTAATCGTGAAGGCACATTATGTATTTGTAGCTGTTATGCTCACACAAAGGGAGAAGACGAGGGAGATGCAGGTAAGTGAAGTTTATTTACAGGTGGTTATCAAACACAGTTCAATAGTATTCCGCAGACAGGCGACTCCGTAAGCACGGGTCAGTACAGACACAAGAGTTCAGAAAACAGTTCAATCACTTCCCTTATGATGCTTTCTCTCTTTCCTCCAGGAATGGACAGGCAGGCTCAGACAGACTAGACAGGTTAAGGTTCAGGAGTGGTGAGTCTCAAGTAACCTTGATCCGGGACAAGGACGGAGTGAACTGGGTGAGTATTTATAGTGGTGGTGATTGAAGGACACAGGTGATGGTTCTCGGGATTGGATAGGTGCAGATGGATCATGAGGAGTGTCGGTGCAGGTGCTGGGTGTGACAGTAGCCAACTTAGTCATTTTTATAGTAGGCTAATATAGATACATACAGCATGTGTTGCCTTCATTACAAGGTTATATAAGGCTTTTAATTTTTTGCGGCTCCAGGCATATTTGTTTCTTGGTGTTTTGTTTGGTCCAATATGGCTCTTCCAACATTTTGGGTTGCAGACCCCTGTTTTAGATGAATGCAAGCCTAGGGTATTGCATAAAAAAAAATACAGACTACAGTGGCATTAAAACTGATAAACCTAACATAGAATCAGCATGGATTTTGCTGGTCCTCTAAGACCTTAGACAAGAAAAGGTAATTGCCCAATTGTATCCCTCTAGGCTAGCCACCAATGAGACAGTGATCAAAAGTCTGATTGAATAGATCAGGTATCGTGGGAAGCCTTAAAGGTTAAGGCCGCTACATATCCTTTCTAGCTAAGAATGGCACAAATCTTTGAATGACTTCTCTGCAGGGTGCATTTCGCAAGCTGGAGATAAAAATGGATGTAGTGACACTCCTTGCCAGTGGTTGCAGCAGCAGGTATTAATGAGTCATTCTTGAAAAGAATGAATCCGACTCTTTAGTATTAACTCTATTCACAAAGTGAATAGTTTTCTGTGGTGAGAGTGGATAATACTTATAATAATCAGAATTCACCTATAAGTATGTTTCTTGATGTATTTTGCTCTATTTTTCTGTCTTTGTCATAAAGGTTTGCAGTTAGATAAGATTTTTTCCTGATATGAAAAAAATGATGTATGCTGTCCTCACTAAATTATGCTTTTAACGTAGAAAGTTAGCAATACAGCTAGCATTACAATGACTCTCTGAACAACCTCCAAGGAACAGGTAGATTGTTGTTTTTGAACTAAGTATTTTTTGTAAAACTACAAAGAAAGCAAAAGAAACTAAAACATTATAGCATCTTAAAGCTAATTAGTAGTCTAAGCACAATGAATAACAAATTTCACAATACACAAAAATCTTTTTCCATAAACATTTTCCTTATAAACAAAAAATACAACTAAGAAATTTACATCAATTAAGGATGAAGCCTTTTTACGGGGATTTAAAGGATTTTCAGGATTGAAAACAGTGAATTCACTTTGATTTCACACTACAGCATGTCTCTCACAATTTCCTCATGCATCACTTCCATCAAACAAACACCACTAGATGGCGCCAAACTCACATCATAGGGGCAAGGTTCACTGTCTTTTACACTCTTCACCTGGCATTTAAGATATGCCACAACACAAATGTAACAGTCCAATACCTAAACTTTATGAACTCAGTCTTCATAATTGAACCTATATAAGATTTTCCTGGTCCTCCACTGTGCAAAGCAAGACTACCTCAGAAATAGGTCTGAAAAACATCTTCACATTCTCAGTCTTTGCAACTTTGACCTCTATTTTTCTTACAATTCCATCTTTGCTGGAGCACGATGTATGATGAGGTAAATAAAACCTGTTTTGTATCAGCATCCGTGTTAAGTTTTGTTAGCTAACAGTCAGCATTTTTATAATGTTAACATTGATCAAAGCAGTCACAGCCTGCAACTATAAAGGCTTTTATTTGTTGAAAATAAGTGTGCGCAAACCTTCAGATAACATTTCGCGGGCTTGACGCTATTCCTTTAAGTGTACTTTTCCCACTTTTCAATGACATTTAGAAACCTCTAACCTCTAAAAAAAACCTCTCCAGATTAGAACCGATGTAGGGCGTATGACTGTATTGTCAATCAATTTTCCCCCACACAAATCAAACTAGTTCACAAACACATTGTCAGGATATACTACATGACTACATTCGGATTTACAAAATCATCAAGAATTTCATGAAAGTGTTGCAAGGAAGCGGAAATATGAAACATCATCTGAAACTCCGTTGTGAGGCACCACAAAGTGTAATCATACAGTTAATGGTTAAGATCATAGAGTTAAACATTGTAGGAAGCGAGGCTAATTTTTGGGAATGTCAATTCCTACATATTATAATAATTACGGAAAAGAGTTTTAGTAGCGATCAAAAGAGAAATCACCTGTAATGATTTAGCTTAGATTAGACTGACTACCTTTCAGCCTTCCTGATTTCTGTCCAGCGAGAATTAAAGTAGTTATGACAAACATTTTATATCAAAATATTGACTTTAATATAAGCTAGGTAACAAGATCTCATTTCGATGTCAGTAAAGATATGTGTGGGACTTTTATTATTGTTTAATTAATGCTTAATAATTTTCTGTCATATAGTCAACTGCTAACATAACTTCTTTACAGCTTAATCAAAAGAAACATTTCTTTTCAGTTTTCTCCACTCATTATGGGATTCTTGTTAGTATGCTAGTAAATGATCATTGTAAATGGGATCACTGATTTTGTGGGTTGGGGTTTAAGGGTTTTTACATTAGTAGGCCAGTAATGATAATTATATTGTATTAGGAAGAATAGGTGTTTTAATGTATGTATTATAATAGTCAGGAAGAGTTAGATAGAACAGGCCAAAGAAACTAAAGTCTTTTCAGTGATACAGACAGCCTACACGCTGATCTTCAATGACATTCAGTCAGATAATATTGATGCAGATTCAGGTGTGGGAAATTGCTCTGGAGAGTCTCTGTTAGAGGATTACACCAGCTTAAAGCTACACTGCACAGAAACTGGCTGTGGCCAGCTCTCTCTCTCTCTCTCTCTCTCTCTCTCTCTCTCTCTCTCTCTCTCGGAAGGATGATCAGATGAGAAAGGAGGATCAGATGAGACAGTATCAAGAATAAATCGTATGAATATTATGCAAAAAAAACTGTCTTTTCTTGGCACGTTGCAGAGAACACCCAGCTTATGATCTTTATTGTCTCAGAATATTAAACCTCTGTTATTTGATTCTCAAACTGCATTCCTGATCATTTGAACACACAAGGATCTCCCAGATCCACAAGTTCGTAACCTGAAGACATGTTCTCCCGCCGATTCGGGACAACTGGTCATCAAACTGGGCTCTGCTGAGCCTGAAGTACCATCTGTGGAGGATCTGGTGAACCCAGATACGCCGCTGAACACGTCTGCGCTGATTTTCAGCCTTCCACCGTAAATAAAGCCCAGCAAGTCTCTCAATATACTCTGCGTCCGCCAATTTCCAGCACAAAGGAGGATTCTTGAAGCCCCTCCCCCGGGAAGCTTGAGCCAGGGTGCGCACTGTTCACGCAAACGAAGGGCGCGGACATCCTCACGCAAGTGCACCCCAGGTTTGAAAGCAGTCAGATAGGCGGCGGGAGATTTATTCTGTCCGCGTGTTTAGTGCTTGGTCTGAACGCCCTGTCAGTCTACCTTCAATTCTCATGATTGGGCCTTTTGCAGCAGGTTGGTTGTCGTTACTGTGGTTGGTGGCTTTTGACCTGCTCTTACAAACTTAATCAAAACTATTGGTGTTTTCCACAACTTTGACATAGTTCCCACAGTTCTTTCAGCGCTCCACAGTTTCATTCTTTTTTCTCCATTCATTGGGAACCAGATTTCCTTCTGGGTAATCTTGCTTCTTCCCATGCTTGCCCCCATTTTACTAATATTAAAACATGCAAGCATAAATGACAGATCATCATACATTAAACAATACACATTACCCACCCTTCTTGGGTAAGATTATGAAAAGGATTAACAAGGCATTTGGCTGTATACTGTGTCTCAACCACATTGTGTGTTTTGAGAACTGTGAACTTCTCAGCAATTAATTAATCGTTGTTTGATGAAAGAGTCATTTTTATAAGAAGGTTAATGTCTTTGTTGGAAGAGACTTGACACTGAGCGTGAAAGGAACAGAACTGACTGACAGATCCAATCACAGCTGACTTCCGGGAAATGAGGGCCCGCCCCATCATATACAAAAATCAATCTCGCGCAGGTTAAGGTTGAGAGCGAGCGAGCATGTTAGCCGTCCCCTCGCTTCCGACAGAGTGTTTTTCTCTCAGGTTCAGCGCGTGGGTTGAAAAAAGCTCGCTGTTTGTGTTTTTGGGCGCGCGCATCTGTTTTTGCTCGCGTGATTATCCAAAACACACACGCTGGAATAATGGCATAGATTTGCCGCCATAGTTTTGTTCCTCTCGGCCACCGTATGAATTACTTGCAAATGCGAGCGTTAAACAGCAGCCAGAGACGAACTGCATAAGGAAATCAAAGGAGCCAGCGAAGAAGCGACGCCAATCGTATGCTCGTTTTGATGATGAAAAGAGGAAGCTAGCAATGCTCTTATCCTCTCCGAAAAACTGATCCTTAACGCGGTAAGACTTGCTTTGCGTTGTCGAAAAAAAAGGTTTTTGACGTCGATGTGCTCTACGGGCGAGAGCCTGAGGCAGGTGTGTGACGTTGTAGTGATGGGAGTGATGCTAACTTCTTCTAAAATCTATAGTCATGCATCATCTGTGGAAAATCTTCATTAACCGTCACAATTTAGTATTTTTCATTGTTTTTTAGTGCGCTTGTGCGATGTACGAATAAAGCTTTGATGTTAGGGCCTGCTTCACAGTGCATCCGTGTCCAAGAGGTTTACTGTATGGGCTCAATCCCAAACTGGCTGGCAGAACTAGCCACAAGCAAGTCACGTGGTCTCTGTCGCTCCACGATCTACACCGCCGACAAAGTTAGTTCTGCCCATTCTCACAAATCATGTGCTTCCGGTCATTTTTCAGGACTCGATTTACGGCAGCTATAAGATTATATTACGGTAGAGTTTTAATTTCATTTACAAAATCCTTAGTTGTTAATCAGTAAATGTATGAGTTCGGTGGCTCTCTTGCTTTAATGTTATTAAAAGGACAATTCATTTTTAAAAGCGTTTGCGTATTTTTAACTTATTTAAACACAGAAAGACTCATATAAACATACTATATTAATTTTGTGTGCATATGTATTTTTACAGACAACAGAAGAATTTAAAGAATCAAAGAACAAACATGTTTTTAAATGATAATACCCAATATACATTTTTATTATGGAGGTGTAAAAGTTAAACAGTCACAGGTGAAAAGACAAATCAAGAAACTCACAGCACCTACAATAGTATGTTTTAACTTATTGACCAAAAACCTGACCATTTCTGTCCACACAGTGCTTTTATTGATCAAACATCTCCTTACAAGCTATCAAGCTTCTATTACAAATAAAAATACATCACTGCGTATTAAGCACATAAGAAAATAGTGAAAGCCAAAATTAAAAAAACAAATAAAATTACTAAAACAAAATAGTACAATAAAAAAATCAGTTTTGTGATACCATTATTTGAGGGACAGGTTCAATGTCACTGTAAAATTGTGAAGATGCACAGCATTCCTGGAATTCATGATGCCCAGTGAGTCAAAGAAAATACTAATTTCTCTCAAGACAGCAATTAGGCATGGGGATCATTTTAAGCACTTGCAATTATGAATAAAAATGTACCAAATAGTATTTTAATATTCAAAGGAATTCCAACTTTTTGTCCTCCAATTGAACACCAAATTGTACACAACAATATGTCCAGTTTGGAATTTTTAAACCATTGATCAATAACCAGTTACTGATCTGATTCCAGAAGGTAGAAGAGGTATTACAAGAGAGAGAGAAAAAATATGTCATGTTGTCTCAATCTCTGAAGAACAGAAGGAACAATTATTATCACCCATGTTAAAATTTGATCTCAAGAATCTCGTTTTAAAGTAGAGTAGTGTATAAACATTCCTGATTTATAACTTACAATAGAATTCTAATAGTACACTTTCTCATTAAATTGGTCGCTAATTTACAATTGAGAAAGGCGAGGATCAGTTTAAAGTAAATAGTGTAAAGTAACAAGCCTTTAATTGTCCTAATACGTGTTTGAGGGATTGCTTTAATTATATCATTATATTGTTTCTAAGTGCAGGTTAAATTAAATCAGTTAAATTAGATCAGTAAACATATCGAAACTTGACATCTGTGATCTATTAAATGTTAAACAGACCAGATTCCTTTTTCTAACTATTCAGTAAAGTAAAATGACTTTTTTTATTAGTATTATTCTATTATGTAACGGTTATTCCAAATTGGAGTATTGTGTGGAGAGAAGTAAGGTTTATATATCCTTTTCCAGTACTAAAGAACTTGTTGGAGATAATTTAGTTGCTTTAGTTGTTGATTTTGAAATCAAACACTAATAAAAAATAAATTATTTTTTATTTATTATCCTGTAATATTTTTGTAAGGAGATGAAACCAAAACTATTGGAGTTGGTTAATAAAAGTCTGTAACCGCACTCCTAGTAATGTGTTTTCAGGACTGTAGTTTAATGCCATTAGTCCATGTTATACATGTGTGATTCACATGATGGCTTTTGTGTGTGTTAAAAAAAGTTGCAGTATGAGTAAAGATGTTAAACTATTTAATTTCAATGAAGGGAGTAGTATGTGATGTAATAAAATAAGATTTAATCTATTCATATCTAGATGGAAATATTGAATTTGGTGGTGCCTTTTCTGCATTAAAAACGTAATAGTTACTTTCGTGACCCCCGTTCGACAGAAATTGCCTGCAGATCCCCCACCCTCTTAATCAAGGCTATCGCGATCAGGAGCTCTACTGATTTAAGCTCTACTGATTCAAGCAGCTCGAATGGAGGACCTTGAGGTCCTCTAAGGAGCCCCAGACGGCTGAGGTTGCATAGGACCCTGTCTCTGTGACGAATCAACTGGGACCGTGTCTGGGCCAGTATCAGCCAGTCATCCAAGTAAGCCAGGATTCGAACCCCTTCTCGTATTAACGGTACTAAAGCCGCCTCGATCACCTTTGTGAAGGTGCGAGGGGACAGAGACAAGCTGAAGGGGAGGATGCAGTACTGATACACTCGACCTTCGAGGCCAAACCGAAGAAAGGGTCTGTGCCGAGGGAGTATACTCACGTGAAAATACACATCCTTCAGATGTATTGTGGCGAACCAATCCCCTGGACGGACTGAGTGAACCGTGCGTCTGAGGGATATCATCCTGAATGGAAGTCTCAGAAGATGAGCGTTCAGACAATGCAGGTTGAGGATTTGACGCAACCTGCCTGTGCGCTTGGAAACTAAAAAGTATAGGCTGTAAAAACCCTCTTTCTCTGTCGGCAGGAGGGACCGGCTCAATTGCACCTTTTGTGTAGAATGGAATCAATCTCCTCGCACAGGACCAGGGCCTCTGTGGCTGACACTGAGGTCGTTAGAGCCCTGTTGATCCTGGGTGGCTTGGCCGCAAACTGCAGTCAATAGCCGAGCCGGCTAGTGTGTACGAGCCAAGGGGAAATATTGGGAAGCTCCCACCAGGCTTCCTGAAACTCCACTTATGGCGTCAAACGCACTTCACCAATAGTTTCCATAGTAGGGCCGAGAGCTAGCTGACTTAGAGGTGGGGTCCGAAGGGAGCCTAGGTGGAGACCTACCTGGGCGTCCAGACTCGTCCTTGGAGTAGCATCCGGTTTCGGCCGACACAGAAGCTGAGATCCATCCGGACCGCACTGCATCAGACCTTGAATGTGCCTCTGAGATGAGAACTGCATTCGGATCTGCAATGCAAGCGTCATGGCTGCGCATATAACCCAGAGAGTTCAAGTTTTGCATATGTAATGAAATCACAGGACGGTGTGATCACGTGACTATCAACACGTTCGCTGATTGGCATTTTGAAAACAGTGTGCATAGAGTAGGGTGTTTCTAGCGGAGCTTCCCATAGTTGTCACTGACATAAGTCGTAATGAACGACTGTTGAGGAACTAGAGTCCTGGAAACACGTTACTGGGAGTGCGATAGTTAGTATACGGTAGTTGGCGCTGTAAAGAAACAACGAGGGTCCTGAGATTGTGGCCGCAAAAAATTAAAAGCCTTGTATAAGCCCTTTAATTAAGGCAACACATGCTGTTTGTATCTACGTTAGCTATATTAGCCTACTGTAAAAATGACTAAGTTGGCTACAAATACATAATGAGCCTTCATGATTATTTTCCCTGCAGTGCATCTTGTAGAGAATGACGCACCATGTGACTACTCTGTTGTACGATGCCGTCTCAAGTTTAACTTCATTACAATATTAATGAATTATGTTTCATTAGTTTGTTGAAATTAAAGAAATGCAATAGAGAAATCAGATTTTTGATGTCATTTTTATTTTGAGGATTCCAAAAAACATCAAAATGGAACGTGCATAATGTCCCCCTTATCTGGGCAACAAAGTGCAATAAAACGCAGCATGCATTTATAAAAATAAAACAACAGCCTTTTGAAAAGATAAAGTATATAAAATCTAATTAATACAGTTTAATTTTGATATGATAATATCCTTAAGTGTCATTCCAAATATATGCTTACAAAAATAATAAATCACTTTAAAAAAACAGCCACTTTGTTACTAAATACGTGGATGCCTTCCCTGGAAATGTCTTTCCACGTTACTCTTATTTGTTATTTGACAACTTCTCACTGCAGAGCAAACATTCAGGCAGTCCTTCCGCATTGGCAATGAATGCAAATGATTCTGTCCAAGAAACGTTGAATTCTCTGTTCTTGGTTATTTTTCTCTTTTACTCTTTGGGATCCATGGCCCATCACACAGCCGCCAGTTTGTTTACAACAGCCACCTGCCTGGCCTTGAAAAAGCTCCAGGGAGCCACCAGGGCAGCGCTAATAAGATGCATGCGGCTCCAGAGCTGTGGGTTCCCGACCCCTGGCTTAATCCATCAGTCATCAACTTGCACCAGTTTCCCCTTAAAATGGTCCGCAGTTAGAAGCATCACAACCACAGAGCTTTAAAGTGAATGATTTGATGCCAACTCCTAAACGTCTACAAAAACTACAAGGCTAGACTTGTTCGAGGTTTTCAATTGAGATTCTGAAATTCACTTTCTGGCACAAATGTCCCGTTGGGACGGGGCTTACAGTGGTGAAAATCATTTCACTGTGATGAAAATATCCACTGGCTAACACAATGAACAAGCACACTATTGTTGTTCTATTGTTGTTCCAATAAAGCTTTTCATAACTGTGTATTTTTTAAACAGGACAACTTTCAGAGTATTTGTAAAAAAAATAAATAAACAAATAAAATAAACTCTTTCAAGGAATGCAAAGATTTCTTTTGAAAGGTTGGATAGAGTGATATTATTTAACCCTTTAACTGGCCAATAGACCAAACGGTTGAGCATAACTTGGCTATATTTTATTAAGCTTTTTTGTTGACAGGGTAAAAATCTAAGCAGAACATATTTTGTGTCAAATGAAAACCTGAAGTATTTTAAGTGATACCTAAATTCATAAAAATGTAAAATAAGATTTTTTTTTATTAAATTAGTATTACAGTTTTATACGGTTTTCATACATGTCTTTGGTACTTTTATCCTAAAAAGCTATATCAAAGCCTTTGGTAGTCAATGATAGTCTAAAATTCAATTTCCCTTTTCTTGCTGTGGCAGTTAAAGGTTTAAGTAAATGGTCTTGAGCTTTTTATTTATATATTCATTGCATGTTTTATAGATAAAGAGCTGTTCTATAAAATACTACATGGAGAAGGGTCTCTTTGTAGTTTGAAGAGGCTTTACTAACTGCGGGACACTCCCGCTTGTCTCATCAATTTGCATAAAATCATATCACCAACAGGTAGGGATATGACTTTTACAAGAAACAGCTTTTAGTAGAACCATCTTTCTCAAGCACCTAATATCTGGTCTGGTGCCTGTATTTTTACACTTCCTGAATGTTGTTTTTAGTTCACAGAGTTGTGTCCATCATGTGGTGAGCAGTATCCCCACACAGTAATATGCTATGGCATGTTATCTATTGTTTAGTGTATTTTGTAATTAAAAACAGTACTAAATGTATTTTCAGACATACATTGGACAGTATCACTGAAAGTTTGTTGCAAGGCCAAAAAAAAGATTATTGAATATAAGATGTCATTTTCAGTCAAATGCTTCCTTAGTTTCGTTGCATTATTTATTAAATTGTATTTGTTTTTAAAAAGCTGGTGGCATTGTAGAAAAACCAAAAACATACAAATAGGTATGTGAAAATATTTTTTTACCATTCAGCATTTATTTCAAGTTTTTAAATATTGACAGTATGATTATTGATATAAAAATGTCAAAATGAAAACTGAAATAGTTTTTGTAAAAGAAGAATACAAATGTTTTTGACTGTTTATTTTTAATTTACTAAACTTTAAATTACTATAAAGACTGCTTATTCACAATTTATATGGATGCAATCGTTAAATCAAACAACATATAATATATAATATTGTAATTATAATATACAGTATAACACAAAACTTTTTTAAAAGAAGTGTAATTTTCTTGTTTTTTTGCATGTAAAATCTAATTTTAATTCTTTGGAATGAGAAGATAAAAACAAACAAACATTTGTTTTCTTTAAGCTGTAATGATGGTTTTTACAATATTTTACTAGACTTGAAACTAAAAGTTTATTGAGCTAAACAACAAACCCAACTCATTTGTTTTCATTTCAGCCTAAATAAAGATAGATTTAATCACAAATGTATACCACACAACACTCCAAGGACGTATAAAAAGCTTTATTGGAACAACATTAATGTGCTTTTTCATTGCGTTAACCAGTGAAGATATTCTTCCCAAGGAACCAAAAGTGTTATCCATCTTTATTTGTCTCCCTATAGTCTTGTAAAAAAAATGGGGTATTGTATTAATCTTATGTTGTATGTTTTATATACTTAAATACAACATTTTTTTTATAATTAGTTGAATTTTTTTTGTTTTCAGTGATTTTTTTTTACATTATTTTTTTATGGTTTGCCAAAGAATTTTTGGCTACTTTTAGCTAAACTTGAGTTCGTATAACTGTCACAAAATAAATTCCATAGGAATGCATTCCTTATAATAAAAAAGCACCCGAGTGTAATAAAGTAAAAGTGGGAAACAAGTTGCAACTAGTGTCAACAAACGTTCACTGAAACCATTGATGTCTTTCCATCCAGGTAGAAAGTCAAAGAACTAGTGGTACGTTATCTAAAGTTAACTTAAGAAAGTTAGCTTTTTTTGTACAAGCAGAAATACAAAATTCATAAATCCACCCCACATTATGGTAATACATTCCTACTTCATGCAAACTAGAAATCTATTTGGTAATGTTTGCATTTTAATTATGACTTCAAATTATATATCAGTTTTCCAGATGCTCATAGATGCTTTACTATTTTCAGAGCATCATTCATTCACTCCACATTCACAAAGTGTCGGTTATAAGCTACCTGGTACCTGAAAGGTGCATCATGGTGGGTATGAGCGGGAATGCGTGCGTGTGTGTGTGTGTGTGTTTGTATGGATGTTTCCCAGCGAAGGGCATCCACTGTGTAAAACAAATGCCGGAAGAGTTGGCATAGACAAGAACCCGACAAGAAGATGAATGGATGGATTATCTGTCCTCGCGTCGATGGCTGACTCAATCAAACTTCCCTTGGAAGTAGTCTAGCAGAACGCCACAAACAATGGTCGGTGTAAAGAAGTCTGTACAGCTTAAATAATAATATTGCAATATTTTAGTTACCATAGTTACTAATGTCACACAACAATACAGAGATTGAACCAACCGACCACAACTGCCTTTGGGATTATTCAAAGTTAATCAACACCTGCCATCCAATAAGTATTCAGACAGACCATGACATAAGGATCAGTTGAGCAAACGTCCTACATTTAGATCAACACGGTCAGCTACTCTGAATGCTGGATGGATGGATAGATAGATAGATGCATGCATGATTGCATCTGAATCATAGAACAGATGAGTTCTTTAATGTTACGCAGCATGCTTTTGCAACCTTACATGATTACCCTTAGGTGAAAAATGGCATCACGCACACACAAAGTAAATCAAATTGCTGCTTATGAGGCCTTTGAACCATCCTTTGACCTCAAATTAAGCCTTGAGGTTGAAAGAAAACAGATATTCATGAGAGAAAGAGAAACTCATGCATTTCTATGTTTTAAAAAATCAGTCACTGTCATTGACATATTGCAATAGTCATTCTTAATGTTTTCTTTTTTTGGTACAGTGAACAATGGTGGAGCCTTTAAAGTCTGAGCAGAGTACATTCAGAGGGACACAGTTCGAAAGCCCAGCTGCCACCTTTGAAGCATCATGTCTACCTAACTCTGATAATGCCATAGTCAAAGATAATACTAGTCCACAAACAAAGCCTGCTGCTGTACTAAGTGTCCAAGAACAATGCCAGCAGACAAACGATCAACCAGAAGAAGTTAAATTCCATTTGGACCTTTTCAATTTTGATTCACCAATTGCAGAAGGGAACCGATATGTATTGACAAGTCCTCACTCTCTTGAGGCCTGTGCACGATGTGGAGTGAAACCTGTGGAGCTTCTGCCTCGTCCGCTGTCTGATTTTGCACGTGAGGCTCCTGGTCGTAGTATGCGTGTTGCCACAGGGATGTTTGAGATATATGAGCGAGACCGATTCGCAAAGCTTAGACACTGTAGAGAAGAGAGAGAACGAATAATCAGAGAGGAGAAGAAGCGCATACAGCAGGCAGCTCTCCATATTGGTCCATCGGCTTCAGAGAAGTCACAAAATTTTGTAGGTCCTGGACTGACAAAACAAACTAATTGTATTGTACAATATATCAATACAGTTTCTTCTTCCAGCAATGAACCCAAAAAACAGTCTTTGTCATTTACTGTCAAAAACAGTACTGCAGGGTCAGGACAAGATACCTCAGTTATTTCATCTAGTTCTTGCCTAGTCTCAAAACACAGCACAGTGATCTCTACTCTTACTCCAAAAGTGAATTCTGGTAAAAAGACCAAGTTATTTAAAGTTGAATTTAGGAAAAATCAACTTGCCAAACGTTCAACGCAACAATCAAGTCAGTCAGAATTTAATGGCTCAAAGAAGAACTCCAGCAATGCTGTAAAGTCCACTAATACATTTCCTAGATCAACACGACAGCCATCCTTTCCAAAAACATCAAACTCTCTTGTTCCAATTATACCAAAATCTGCTGCGCAAAGCCCTGCCAATGGAATCACAAATTCATTTGCACACCAAAATGGACATGCCATCTCCAACACAAAGGTAAGGTGCAGAAGCCACTCCCTAGAATCTTTACAAAGGAGGCGTGACACAGTCAGTTCTTCTACTGCTTCAACAACAAACACAACAACTATTACATGTACCTCTTCTGAGTCTGTGTCCTCAACCTATAGCTGGGATGGGGAGAGGGATTACTGGACTAAGACATCTAAACCTCGTGCACGCACTTTAGCTACTTTTAGCTCGCTTATGGGTCGCAGTTTGAGCTTGGGTGATCTCAGCCACTCTCCACAGACTACAGAAAAAGTAGAACGCATTGTGAAGGAGGTAAAACGAAGAGGCCTTAAAGCTGTTCCTGAGCGTGACAGAAAAATTGCAGCATTAATGCTTGCCAGGTACCAAGAAGAGGACATAATAAGCCAGACGCGTTATGTTGCACACTTGCAATGGGACAGTGAAAGGCGAGTAGAGGAGCTGCGACGGGAACGAGAGGAGCGTGAGAAACAAAGGGCTGTCCTGCAGTGCCAACGTGCCTGGCAATCACAAGTTTCCACCAGACAGCACTGGCTTAATCAGCAGGAACAAGAGGCTGCAGAAACAAAACTTCGTCAAGCAGTGGAAAACGAGGAGAGGTGGAAGGAGTTGGCAGAGCGACAAGAGCATACCCGGTTGCAAAAACTGCAGCAAGCTGCTCGTGAGGAGAAACACAAAAAGTCTTTACAAGAACAAAACCTCAAAGCTCTGGAAGAGGAACGAGCCGCCATTGTTGAGCAAGAGAAACTGCTCCTCAAAGAGAAACTCACAATCGCTGAGCTGAAGCGACAGGAGCGAGAACATCAGATACAAGAGGAACGGCGTGGACTGAACCGTGCTGAGAAAAGACGTCATGCAGCTCTCATACAAGAAATCGCACGCAGGGAGTCAGATGAGCGTGAAGAAGCAAGGAGAAGTGCTCATGAAAAACTAAGTCGTTCTTTGGAAAACTATGAGCAAATACAAGAAAAACGTTCTCAAGAGATGAAGGAGAAAGCCAAAAGAGAACAATTGCAAACCCAGAAAGCAAAACGGGTTGCTGAAAAACGTGACCAGCAGCAGAAGGAACAAATAGAAGCAAAGGTCAAGGAAGCTGAAAAGCGTGCGGAACAAGCTACTCAAGTGGCTGAAGAACGATCAAGGGAAAAGGCTAAACGCGCTGTGCAAAGTAGACAAGAGAAAGAACGACTTCAAAGGTTAAACCGTCAACGTGTAGAGGAAGAGGAAAAACAGCGGCGGCTAGAGTTGTTACAGTCCATCGAGCGTAAACTGGAAAAAAGTGAACGGATTTTCAGAGAAAAACAGGCAGTGTTGGAAAGTGCCCGTTCAGTAGCTCGTGCATCTTTTCACGTACGAGATCGAGTTCGTGTAGAGACAAACATGCGTACTTTTGACAAAATGGTGCTTGACGCTCAGTTAAAGGCAAATTTAGTTGAAAAGTAAGGAATTTTTGTCAACTACAGCTTATTGGCTATTTCCATGTTTTGATGCTGAGGCTGTCGCGCATGCTCAAAGCCAAGAGTTTGATAGTCATCTGACTGAATTTCAAGGTTCTTTTAAATGATGGGTCATTTTCATAATTTCATTATTTTAAAATGTTATTATACAAACTATGTAAATGCAGTATGATTAAACATGGGCATGATTGTTATTGTAAATGAGTTGCTCCTGTATAAGAGCAAGCTTGGCGCTTGTGAAAAGAAAAACTATGGCAACCAAGAGGACCTATTTTTAAGAGTGTTTTTTTCTTTCAACAAGAAATAGAAATGGAAAGAGAAACATTTTCCATTTCTATTTCAAAAATTATATTTCAGGAGTAAATCTTTTGGGGGAATACCTTTGTTTTGGATGGTAGACTGGAAGAGGTATAAGAGGTGTTTTTGAAAAGACATTTAATTCTGGAGTCAGAACAGGACAAAGATTGATCCCAGCCCAGTCAAAGTGCTGATGAAGCAAAGAAGTCTGTAGTATTATTGACAATATTTATTTATTAGATTAGTAAAAATCAGTTAAGCTTTTACAAGTCAAATAGAATCTGTTTTTGTTGTTAAGCCAAAATCAACCCAGCTAGAGCTCCCATGGCTGACAGTGTGTCTGTGAGTATGTTAAAAATGTCAAAATGTTAGATATTTCTGCTGCAAAGACTGGCTTAAAGAATGAATTCACACATTATACTATTTTGTAATAATTTACGTTATATGATAGTTTTAGTTTACACACATCATTTTTACTGTTTTTTGGAAGGCATGTTCAGTTTAGTTTATGTTCTATCAATTAAGCTCTTCCTTTTGTTTTCACAGCTTCCTTGTTTTTTTTCCTGAATGGTTTTTAAGCTGCGCTCTTATTCCCTATGTTGTTTTGTGTTATTTATTCTAATAAATCTTTTCACAACTATTACGGTGCATCTATAATTTATTGTTTTCTCTAAATGAAAGAATTTTGAAATTCAACTTCATGTTAGTACCTTTAGCTCTTGTAAAAATACAAATTCCATTTAGGTAAATGATGACTCTGGCAATGTGCTTTAATTAGACCAATCTCTATTCAGTTCAATGAGCATTAAGCCCTGTTGGCCGAAGAATTTGCATACTTCTAAATAAATGGAAGTGAATTGAATGCTCTTCCTGTGGACTCTGTTCCTTCTGCAAATTGTATGGATGTGTGTGACTGTTGGGGGGAGGTGGGTGGTTGTTAGGAGTGTGGAATGGCTACCAAAGTGGAACCAAATAGTGGTGGTGGATGACCGCTTAACCAAAAAAAACAACACTTTTACATTGTTGTTGACAATGTTTTCAATTTCAACTACAATAAACTATTACATTTTGTATTTTTACTGGTATTATATGAAATGCTAAAATTAAAGTCACATCTTGTAGTGGCACCACTTGATTTATTTTAACTTTATCACACTCATAGTAAGGATTGATAGTTTGTACACAGCTACCTACGAAACCATATTTAAAAACTGTTAAAAATATAAATACAAAAACTTGTAAGTTAATGTGGCTGGATTGTTAGTTATGGTGTGTTGCTGAATGGCAGTGCTTTTATAATTCCACATATGTGCATCAACTTGCATATGCAAAAAAACTACACAGTAAATTACAGTTGTATTTCTCCAGCCTTATATGTTTTTTAAAAGACAATAATAATGAAACACTTATAAGGAGAGAGGGAATAAAACAAAAATGAGCCCATCACAAGTAATCAATTGCGTTTTTATTTTAAAATCATCCAATCGCATTATTAAATTTTAAGTGAAAAATATGAACAAGTCCAAATTCTTTGAACATGTTTGATCAAAAAAGGGAAAGGTTTTTAATCCAGCTGAAGATTAGTACAGAATTAAGGTTTGATGTAAACGATCACATTCTTTTCATTTTGACCTGAAATGTCAGGTATTTTAACACCAGGTGACGCAGTAAGTGCATTGAGCCCAAGTCATTTCTAATAACGTTACTGGTCAGCAATGTTGCCAACTTTGCGACTTTGTTGCTACTATTTAGTGACTTTTCAGACGGCCTAGCAACTTTTTTTGTATCCTAACAACTAGCGACAAATCTAGCAACTTTTTTCTTTCTGGCTGACGGACTCTGGACGGTGAAACGCGGCTGCAGTGTCTGTGCTGTGCCTTTCTGTCACTCACTGCCTTCGCCCCCACCCCGTGCCTGCTCCCCTGTCAATGCCATTCACTGTATTTAACAATCCTTTAGGATTTTGACCATTGTTATAGTCTCTGTTATTATTTCCCTAGTCTCGTTTCTCATTTCTGTTCTTTCCATTTCAAATGTTTTACATTTAAGTCTTAGATGTTATATTGTTTCCTCTACTCCAAAAGTATCACAATTTTCAGGTTTTTCTGGTGCAAGATTTCGAGATGGTGGGTCTTTATTACAAAAAATGTGTAGCATAAAATGTTTTGTTAATTTGTTTACATATTTGCACAAGAGAAGCAGCCTATTCCTGTGTGAGGTTTTTCTCCCTCACACAACATCCATCATCATCATCATCACATATAATACAGAGTAACCCAACCTTTTGATACAATTAAATATTTGTATAAATAAGTTATTCTTTCTTGACACAAACCGTGAAATCTAAATTTATCTAAAGACATGCGCAATGTTAGTTTAAAACAGAGCTTACCTTTAAATAAAAACATTGAAAACTGAATGACGTTTTCCTGTTGCTTTAAAATGAATTTTATTAATGCCATTTGTGTTCATTTAATGACTAGAACCATGGATACCATGCGTTTAAGTTGGCATTGATAAAAACCCATTGGGGCGGGGAAACGACGTCACGCACGTTTATACAGAATAGGTGATGCAGTCATCTAGCGACTTTTGGGCCAGCCTATAACTACTTTTCTTACGGAGGTGTTGGCAACAGGGCTGGTAAGATCAGAACCCATCTGCAGTGATGTCCAAAAAAAGAAAGTTCAACAGCAAGTTCAACTTAACTAGCAAGCTGTACAAAACAGAGGAGTCATTTACATTATATTCTTTGGCACTGGATGAAAATTGACACAGCTGATGTGTGTAAATAATGAAATATATACATCTGTTATTAGATGTGTAATTAATGCATTCAATACAAATGTTCTTGGGCATCACGGTGGCGCAGTGGGTAGCACGGTCATCTCACAGCAAGAAGGTTGCATGCGATATAAGCCAATTGAGAAAAAAACAATTGTCCATAGAGTAAGAATGTGAATGTTTCCCAGCAATGGGAGGGCATCCTCCGCGTAAAACATATGCCGGAATAGTTAGCATTTCATTCACTGTGGCAACCTCGAAAGGGAAAAAGTCAACAAGATGACATGGATGGACGAATGTTCTTTAATAAAATGATTAAACTATTAAATTAATTAATGCATGTTCTCTGTGTTGCAACCTTTCATGAATTTATATTATTTGTCAGTCAATCATATAGTCAAGTAAACAAGGCTGAATCCAGCTTCTTATTCGCGGTTCCCAGTCCACCCAAAATGACGTGTAAGAAACTGAATTATGTCGTTGTATGATCTGCTTGAAAAGACCAAACGAAGCACAGGAACCAATGCGAACTGCTATCTTTTCACAGGCGCACAATGCAAAGAGCCAAAAACCAGTTCAGGGTGTCAGAATAATATATGCCCCGCTGTGTTTACTGAATCTGCATATGAGTGTGTTTGATTATCAGAAGCCCATGGGACTAGCCCTAAATTTACACCTAAATCTCACCAGCTTTGTCTCTCGATGAGCCTCACCTTTTCTCTGAGAGAGCCAATCCTGTATGCCTTAAATATCTAAAACTCCAAACAGCTTTGGCTAATGCTCTCCTGATTCGCATTTCTAATAAAGTCACACCTATCTGGGAGGAGATTGGTCTGAAGAAGCTTTCAAAAGTAGATAGCAGACTCAAATCCTGGCCCTTTAGTCTCTGTAATCGGCCCATGAAGGAAGAGCTCTAAAGCTCCCTTATCATGTAGTAAACTTGGAGTTAAAATGTAATGCCTTTTTTAAAATGAACAATTCCAAATTAAGTGTAGACAATAACTCATTATTCTTGGTTCATGTTTCATAGGCTGTATAATGTAATGCATTGTTTATACACATCAAGGATAATAAATGTTTGAACCTTTTTTGGTCATTCTTCTTTTACTGACACACTTTTAAGGGTTAATAAGAATATTAACGTCAAGTGTCAGTAAATTTAAAGGTCACTGAGTGGGATAAAACTTAATATTATCATTAACAATTAACATGCTAATTTATTTGGCCGTGACCAAGAATAACGGTAAAGATAAAACCTTTTAAATCAATTATGGAGTCAGATATACAAATTTATGTGAATTATTAAAAATCCTTTAGCACTGTTTCAGGACAGAACACGTGAGCCTTCAGTCCCGACTGGTATCCGTTTTTGGGCCAAGCACCGGGACCCTACAAAGTGGTGACCCTGCCTCCGTGATCGCCTGCAAAGCACAAGCGAAAAAGTCTTTGTGTACTAATAACTGGATTTAAATCAAACGAGTGGTTTGAAGCTCCCTTTCCTGCATCAGCCGTGGTGAGTAAAAAAATTCCCATTCCCATGTATTGCAATGTAATTACAATTTTGTAGCAGATTTTTGTAGCATGAGCCGGAATGCTCTTTAGACTGGAGACCGTAGAAATTGCTAAGAAACCCATTGCTAATTATGTAATATGGGTTTGCATGAGAAGCTCCGCGGCTGCGCAGAACAGGAAGTCATGACAACTCTTTCTTTACAAATTAAACACCTCCTTGTAGAACTAAAATCTAAAGGGAAATCAATGGAGTAAATCTGAACTAATGTCGTGGTATTTAGCTGAAGGTAAATGGTTGATGTGTAAGACAAAATACAAGAAAATCCCAACCGCTATGGCTTATCTCCTTCTCAAAAACAACCTCGAGACTTTAGCCAGAAATGAGTGCACGTTGGAAAGCACCAGAGAAATAGAGCGAATGCGATCCGACGAGCTTGGAAAACTGAGAGCGAACGTCAACACGTTCGAATCTGAGAATCTAAACTGGATGAGAAAAGAGGAGGAAACTATGCGCAAAATCGAGAACCTAAAAGAGGAGCTGCTGAAGAGGCAGAATCAGATTTATGCTCTTGAGAGAATTTGTGATGAAACCGGAACCCAAGTTCCCACTGTACAAGTAGCCGCAATCAAATATCATAGAGAGACAGAGGAGATCAGCACAACAAAACCAGCATTCTTGAAAAAAGTTCCACCAGAAACAAACAGAGTCGCAGTTTTAAAAACAATTAAAAATGCAGACAATGAAATCAGCACCGTGAGTCGTCCTCTAACAATTGTTGAGTGTTCAAGACACTCAGAGAATGTGGGATCGTTGCCAAACTCTGGTTCTTTCCAATCATACTGGGACAAATTAATGTTACAAGCCACAGTGTTTCAGCTAGAGCCCCGAGATGTTTGGCAGATCGCTATAATGTCTATTCCGGAGGACCTCAGATCGCAATTAACCCCTGAAATTAGGTCCGGCAGCATCATAACACACAGAGAGGATGAGAGTAACGAAACAATTTTTCTCCGTCTCAAAAAGGCATTATTAGACCTCAGAGGACCAGCGCAGACTGTCACAGAGGCTAACCTCGTCACTCCCTCCTCTGACCACCAGTGGGCACCTCCGTTGCACTAACTCCTGCTCCTCCATCTACACCAGACTACATTCCCCATACACCCCAGGGGCATCTTGATTACACACCCAGCTGAAGAACATTATCTAGCACTATTTAAACAGACTGATTCCCGTTGTTCAGGGCGAAGTCTTGTTTGTATCTTTACTGCAATTCCGAGCGTTTACCTTGTTTGTCTGCCTGCCTGCCTGTTGTGACCCTGCCTGTTCTCCGTTTATGATCCTAGCCGCCTGCCCGTTGGACTAATCTTGCTGATATCTGTTACTGCCTGTTTGCTGCCTGCCCTGACAACCTGCCTGTTGTTCTGACTACGTTGATAATAAAGGCCTGCAAATGGATCCCAACCCGAGTGATGTTCCGTTACACAGACAAATTGGGCAAAGATTCTCGAAGTAGAACAAGAAAGCAATGAACCATTTAAATTGTTTGCTGAGCGGCTTTGGGAAACTTATAAAGAATATTCAGGCTTTGAAGATGTGCACCAAAATCATGTACCGCTCCTGGACCTGTTATTGAACAAGGCAGGAGTCCTCGTTCAAAATGCGCTTTTATTTGGTGCTGATCCAGCTGAACACACGTTTCAAGGCATTGTTAAGTGGGGATCAAGAATTGAAAGTAGATGGCATTCCAGATCCAAAGCATGTGAAGGATTTCAGACACAAGAGCGCAAACCAAAAATGAAGATAAAGAAATGCGTTTTCTGTCTGAGACCCAATCATCTTGTTTCAGGCTGCAACAGAAAACACAAGAGACGCTCTTGCAATGAAGTCCCAGATGCTAGTCCTATGAGATAACTAATAAACTTGATTGGAAGTGAATATTAAACAAAGACAAATCTCCTAAACCCATAATTTACTTCATTAAAAAACATTCATAATTAGCTTCTCAAAACATCCATAATTTGCTCTTTACAATATCCACTATTAGCCTTTTAAATTGGACATAAAAAAGAAAAGAAAAGCACAAGGCTTAAGATTTACTTGATAACTATGATTTGGTTCTGGGACAAGGCATAGACGAGTTTGTTTATTACAGACATTTAACAGTCTAATTAAGTCAACTGAAGTGTAAAGTGCTTCAGAGCCTAATTATATTTTATCATAATAAAAATGTTGGAATCATTTGGGATTAAAGTCAAACAGTTAATGTGCTAAGAGAAAGATACATTTATTATACACACGCTGTTTCAAAGATCCGGACTTTAAAATGCAGAGGTTGTGTTCTTTGTCTGTGAGTTTGAGTGCACGCAGGCTCATGGAACGGAGATAGCAATTTCTGCATATTTGGATAAAGGATATTTTTATCAGCGATTCCTTAAGCCACAATCAGAAAACAAAACAAAGACATTTATTACAAGTTTGATATCGATTGCAGTAAAAAGGGGCAGAATTTGTGCCCATTCATGGAAAAATATTCTTTGTTTACTGCCATCGATTTACAAACTCAAACATTCAATTTTATAACTATAATTGAAGAATTTGTGCCCATTCATGGAAAAATATTCTGTTTACTGCCATTATTTTGTAAACTCAAACATTCAATTTTATAACTATAATTGAATAAAATGATTGCATAAGTCTAGAGTGTGAGTTAACAAAAATTCCCAAAGTAAATCTGCAAATAAAATTATTTTTTACTTACATTTCCAGAGCAAATAAAAAACTACAAAAAAGAAACTAAATTGAAACTATAAATTCCTATAGAGTAAAATACTGTAGCACAAAAAAATGGCTTTGCCTATCTGCTCTCTTTGAATGCAAATGACATAAGATGTTGACACCTCTGAACTGTTTTTTTTTAAGACAAAAGCTCTGTTTTCTCTCTTTAAATGCAAATAACAGCAGATGTTGACGTTAACACCTCAGAACTGCCTTTTGAAGACAAAAGCTTGCTCCCTCTGAAATCAGCATAGTGTGAAGCCTAGTATTTTAATGACCTTTTCAGGAACACTGAGAATTAAAGATATTGATAAGCTAACAATCTAGAAATAATCAAAGATTTTTTATCCTGTCATCGTGAGTGATTTCGCACAGATAATTGTAAGTTCATTGTATCCGTATGCTGCTGCATACTGTGATCCCTCGGACAATTATAATACACCTCTGTGACCAGTTCATGATCAAGATTCATTTTTCACAACGATCCAACTTTAGTGCAACCTCTGAAAAACATCAACGAGTTATTAAGTTGTACGTAGGAAACTATGGGTGATCAAATTAACCTCTGATTTACAAATAATCAAGTTGTAGGTAAGGAACTACGGGTGATCAAATTAACCTCTGATTTACAAATAATCAAGTTGTACATAAGGAACTACGGGTGATCAAATTAACCTCTGATTTACAAATAATCAAGTTGTACATAAGGAACTACGGGTGATCAAATTAACCTCTGATTTACAAATAATCAAGTTGTACGTAGCGAACTACGGGTGATCAAATTAACCTCTGATTTACAAATAATCAAGTTGTACGTAGCGAACTACGGGTGATCAAAATAAACCTCTGATTACTTTGAAGATGATATTCAAGTTGCCCATAGTTGCTTTGACCAGTAATGCAAAATTCTAAATTAAATATGTTTCAGTTGTAAGTCAGGAAAGAGAATTTTGTTGGACAATAATAAGATAAAAAAAAACCTCCCCAGAACCTTCATGCATACTCACATGGAATTGAACCTAAATGGGCCTTTACATACTTCATGCACACTTCTAAAGTGGCCCTCGGTTTTAAAACAGCTTCCAAAATCACAACACAATTATAAAATGTCTTCCTCGTTGAGTATGCTTAAAATGAACACATAGTCACAGTTAAATACGAACACATAGACTTTGAAACACTTTTATGTTTAACACATAGATCAAAATGAGAGTGTTTCTCCCACAATTGTTCAAATCTGGAACAGATACTCTTACTTTGAAAACTTTGAGATTTTTTTAAAATTGAGAAGTTTCAAGAATCACAATTTTTAAACTGAAAATCTCAAGATTAATCTGTGAGACCAAGGTTCACAGTCCTCTCTCTCTCTCTCTCTCTCTCTCTCTCTCAAAGGCAACCACTTTTTCATTTATAGTAAAAAAATCTATCTATCATGCTTTAGATAATAGCGCAATAAGTTTCTTGCATAACCCGTGGTTACATTTTGGGAGAATTCTGAAGTTAAAAAATGTAAACGTATTATAGATCTATTGCGCTATTGTTTTAACAACTTGTATTGTAGAACTCTGATTGTCCTCTCCTTTGGGCAGCTCAGACCGTCAAACAGTCAGAATGCGATTCAGACAGCTTTCATGGGAAATCCAAATGGTGTACTAGAAATTACTGATCCTGGGTATAATTACTATGCTGTGATTTATGAATGATAAGAGTATTCTAGGTATCTTTAAGCCATTACTTGGGTGAGAGTCACTGTTAGGTGTACCAGACATTTAAGTAATTTCTTACATTTTATATAAAAATGAAGAGTGTGAATTATTCTGAACTATTATCACCAAAAAGAGGTATATGAGCAAAGAATGCAATGCTTTTTTAAAATCATTCATAATTTTCCACTCATTCACCCAGATCAAGTGTATGTAAAGTCTACATAAATACAACTAAAAGTGTCACAAATCTGTTATTTCAAGTATTGCCACCTGATGTCGCCAAACTGTTGTGTTTTCTTTCTGTCTGTCATTTAATTTGTTTAATTGGAATCACCTGTCCCTCAGTTAGCACTGTGTATTTAAGTAGCTCTTTTTGTTCTGTTCTTTGCTTGGTGATTAATGTGAGAAGCCTGCTGTTTGTGAGTATTCTGTTTGTACATTCTGGCATTTCGTTTTTTCTCCCTTGGAGTGATTTTTAGTAGTACCTGGTTTACATTTTTGTTTTGGAGCTGTGTTTTTGGAGACCAAATAAATCCTCCACTTAACTAGAGAGAATTTTTGTTGGTTGCCTCATTTTGGATCCACTCACACCTGTGGGCTAGTGGTTAAGCATTCGCCTACCATCCACCAGACCCGAGTTCGAGCCCCGGCTCTGACAGAATCACCAAGCCACAATGGATCCAGAGAAGACCAATTCAGTGTTTGATGCCCTAGCTCAGCATGAATTGGCGGTTCAACGGCATGAAGCTGCACTCGTTCAGCAGGAGAAACTGACAGTGCATCATTCTGAACTCTTGCAAGATATCCTTGTATCTATCCGCCAATTGTCTGACCGACTACCTCTTGCCCAAGCCACTGTTTCACCTCAAGCCAGTATTCCTTTTTCAGCTAATATCCCTACGCCATCTTTTGCCCCTCACGCTGAACCCCGGTTACCACCACCACATTGCTATTCGGGTGATCCTTGTGCCTGTCGAGGGTTTCTCACCCAGTGTTCACTTACCTTCGAGCTACAACCTTCATGCTTTCCTTCTGACAGGGCCAAGATAGCATATGTAATGACCCTCCTATCTGATAAGGCCCTCTCTTGGGCATCAGCGGTTTGGGAGGCGAAGAGCCCATGTTGTTCTAGCTACTCAACCTTTCAAGAGGAGTTTAAGAGGGTTTTTGATCACCCCATAAGCGGGAGAGAGGCCTCAAAGAGGTTGCTGAACCTCAAGCAAGGAGGTCGATCTGCAGCGGAGTATGCTATTCAGTTCCGTACCATCGCAGCTGGAAGTGGCTGGAACAGTGAGTCTCTCATCGTGTGTTTCATAAATGGTCTCTCTCACTCACTTCAGGACGAGCTGTCCACGAGAGAGCCGTGCCAGGATCTCGAGGCCGTAATTGATCTGGTTATCAGACTAGATAATCGACTTCGGGAGAGAAGTCTGTCCCGACTAAGTAACCAGAGTGTCTGTCCTACGGGGGTTAGATCTTCTCAGCTTCAAGATCAGTCAGAACCCATGCAGTTGGGAAGAACCAGAGTCCCCTTTGAGGAGCGAGAACGCCGTTGGAGAGAGAGGTGCTGTTTATACTGTGGTGGCTCGGGGCATTTTCGAAACTCTTGTCCTGAACTACCATCGGGAAACATCCAGTCTCGTTCAGCAAGAGGAGAGTTGTGACGAGAAGTGCCAGTATCTCCTCACCCCCTAGTTCCGGACTCTTCATTTCCCTAATTTTTTCCTGGGGTAAGGAGCGACATCATCTCAAGGCCCTGGTGGATTCTGGGGCAGCGGGTAATTTTATGCACTCAGATCTTGCTAATCACCTTCAGATTTCTACAGAACTTCTCAAGATTCCCCAGACAGTTACTGCTCTTGATGGTAGGCCGTTAGGGCCTGGGAGAGTAACCCATTGTACACAACCCTTAACCATCTCCATTCACCACCACCAAGAGAGGTTAAGTTTTTATCTCATTCACTCCCCTGAAGTTCCAATTATTCTTGGACATCCGTGGCTTCTTATGCACAATCCACATGTTGACTGGTCATCTGGGGTCATACTGGGTTGGAGCCCTGTTTGTCATTCCTCTTGTCTGGTCCCAAGTTCTCAAGAATTCCCTTCCGAGTCCCAAGAACCTATTGACCTCTCTCAAGTCCCCTCCCAGTATCATGGTCTCAAGGCGGTTTTTAGTAAGGCAAGGGCTGCGTCATTACCCCCTCATCGGTCATTTCATTGTGCAATAGAGCTAATCCCAGGTGCCTCCCCTCCAAGGGGCCGAATTTTCTCTTTGTCTGCACCGGAGAGAGTAGCCATGGACACTTACATAGAGCAGTCACTCGCAGCTGGGATAATTCGTAGGTCCACCTCTCCAGCAGGAGCGGGCTTCTTTTTTGTGGGGAAGAAGGATGGAGGACTAAGGCCGTGTATCGATTATAGGGGCCTAAATAAGATCACCATACGTAATCGCTACCCTTTGCCCCTTATGGCTACCGCATTCGAACTTCTACAAGAGGCCACAATCTTCACCAAGTTAGACCTTCGAAATGCTTATCATCTGGTGCGTATTAGGCAAGGGGATGAGTGGAAGACTGCATTTAACACTCCTACAGGCCACTATGAATATCTAGTGATGCCCTTTGGCCTTTCCAATGCCCCTGCAGTCTTCCAGGCTCTGATCAATGACACTCTCAGGGACATGCTGAACCAGTTTGTGTTTGTCTACTTGGACGACATCTTAATATTCTCAAGATCTCAATCAGAACATGTTACTCATGTCAAGAGAGTGTTAAGCCGCTTACTGGAGAATCATCTGTTTGTGAAACCTGAGAAATGTGAGTTCCATGTGTCCCAAGTTCAATTTCTTGGGTACATAATCACTCCAGGTCACCTTGAAATGGATCCCAAGAAGGTCCAAGCAGTTGCTGACTGGCCCACACCATCTTCCGTAAAAGAGGTTCAACGATTCTTAGGCTTTGCCAACTTTTACCGAAGGTTCATCTCCAAGTTTAGTACAGTGGTCGCTCCCCTATCTGCCCTCACTAAGAGTAATAACAGTAGGTTTCAATGGAATACATTGGCAGACTCCGCGTTCAAAGATCTTAAGCGGAGCTTTACCTCAGCACCGATTCTCACGCTCCCTGATCCCGAAAAGCCATTTATAGTGGAGGTGGATGCCTCGGATGTCGGAGTAGGGGCAGTGCTCTCCCAGAGGGGGGAGGATGGCAAGGTACGACCATGTGCCTTCTTTTCTCATCGCCTTACGCCCACGGAGAGGAACTACCACGTAGGGGATCGAGAATTGTTAGCAGTGAAGCTCGCTCTCGAGGAGTGGCGCCACTGGTTGGAGGGAACTCAGCACCCCTTCCAAGTGCTGACAGATCATAAGAACCTTGAGTATATCCAGCAGGCCAAGCGCCTTAATCCCCGCCAGGCTAGGTGGTCTTTGTTTTTCAGCCGATTCCAGTTCACCTTAACTTATAGACCTGGATCCAAGAACCTCAAACCTGATGCCCTATCCCGGGCTCATGTGGAGACTCAGCCAGCCATCCCTGATGAGACTATCATGCCTAGCTCCAGGATCGTTGCTCCAATTAGGTGGAGATTGGAGGACGAGGTCAGGTCGGCTCTGGTTCATGAACCCGATCCAGGCGGGGGTCCGGCGAATCGCCTCTTCGTTCCCACGGCTGTGCGTTCTCAAGTCCTCCAATGGGGTCATTCCGATCGCTTCTCCTGTCATCCTGGAGTGGTCCGGACCATTGAGTTTATTCAGCGACGATTCTGGTGGCCTTCGATTAATAAGGATGTTAGACAATTTGTTCTGGCGTGTCCTACCTGTAACCTAGCTAAAAGTCCCCATCAGTCCCCACAGGGCTGGCTATTACCCTTGTCCATCCCTCACAGACCCTGGTCCCACATAGCCATTGACTTTATATCTGGTCTTCCCCCTTCCCAAGGAAATACAGTAGTCATGGTGGTGGTGGATAGATTTTCCAAGGCTGGCAGGTTTATCCCCTTCCCAAGCTTCCCTCAGCAAAGGAGACCGCCGAACTAATCATCAACCACGTGTTCAGAGTATTTGGAATTCCCCGGGACATTGTATCAGATCGGGGTCCTCAGTTCTCTTCTCGTTTTTGGAGAGCATTCTGCAAGCTGATCGGGGCTTCAGCTAGCCTATCTTCGGGATTCCATCCTGAGTCTAATGGACAGACAGAAAGATTAAATCAGGATTTGGAAACCACATTGAGATGCATGATTGCCAACAACCCGTCCACTTGGGCATCTTTTATCATCTGGGCCGAGTATGCTCACAACAACCTCCGTTCCTCTGCCACAGGATTATCACCTTTTGAGTGTCAGTTTGGGTATTCACCTCCATTGTTCCCTGAGCAAGAGGTTGAGGTAGCAGTTCCTTCTGCTAAGCATTTTGTTAAACGCTGTCAGCGAACATGGAGGCAAGCTAGAATTAAGTTACTCAAGACTTCTCAACTATATCAACGCCACGCTAATCGTAAGAGAAGAGCTGCTCCTAACCTGCGTCCGGGTCAAAGAGTCTGGTTATCCACCAAGAACCTCCCCTTACGGGTGGAGTCCCGCAAGCTGTCCCAGCGGTTCATCGGCCCCTTCAGGATTGCAAGGAAAGTTAATCCAGTGTCTTACCGGTTATACTTACCTAGATCTCTTAAGATTAACCCAACCTTCCATGTGTCTTTATTAAAGCCTGTTTTTTCTTCTCCCTTTGTGTCGACAGAAACCCCCCCCCCACCACCTCGCATTATTGGAGGTCAACCAGCCTATACAGTCCGTCGGATACTGGATTCCCGTAGAGTTCGTCGCTCCCTTCAGTATCTGGTGGACTGGGAGGGATATGGTCCAGAGGAGCGGTCTTGGGTTCCTTCCAAGGACATTCTTGACCGTAATCTGATTAGAGACTTTCATACTGAAAAGCCTGATCGTCCTGGAGGGAACGTCAGGAGCCGTTCCTAGAAGGGGGGGGTCCTGTCACAAATCTGTTATTTCAAGTATTGCCACCTGATGTCGCCAAACTGTTGTGTTTTCTTTCTGTCTGTCATTTAATTTGTATAATTGGAATCACCTGTCCCTCAGTTAGCACTGGGTATTTAAGTAGCTCTTTTTGTTCTGTTCTTTGCTTGGTGATTAATGTGAGAAGCCTGCTGTTTGTGAGTATTCTGTTTGTAAATTCTGGCATTTCGTTTTTTCTCCCTTGGAGTGATTTTTAGTAGTACCTGGTTTACATTTTTGTTTTGGAGCTGTGTTTTTGGAGACCAAATAAATCCTCCACTTAACTAGAGAGAATTTTTGTTGGTTGCCTCATTTTGGATCCACTCACACCTGTGGGCTAGTGGTTAAGCATTCGCCTACCATCCACCAGACCCGAGTTCGAGCCCCGGCTCTGACATAAAAGGTTCAATGGTGAGAGATCAGATAATCAAGTGGGAC
The DNA here is from genome assembly GCA_900490495.1 of Danionella dracula. NCBI lineage: Eukaryota > Metazoa > Chordata > Actinopteri > Cypriniformes > Danionidae > Danionella > Danionella dracula. The sequence goes on from UELW01000478.1 coordinate 1,687,292, forward strand.
AACCTAGTGGTCTACATGTCTTTAAAGGATCTAAAATGTATTCATTAATTGAACTGATTGATATTTCCTTTGCTTATAACACGCTATCAGGCCGTATCTTTGAATGACAACAAATCAATCAATGTACAATCAATATATGGACATTCAAATGCTACCTAGGTTTCTTTTACTCAATGATGTGAGATGAATTCCTTTTTGTGTGAAAGTTTGAAACATGCTCGTAACCCTTCCCTTAATTCAATGAAGGAACACAGGATTCAGAGAACAATGAACTTAACCAAAGGATTACTTCAGTAGATCATCTTGTTTAGGACCAGGTGAAAAATATACCTGTCCAGTTTTTCTACTTGCTCAGCTTTGAATGTTTGCATTCCCATATTTGCTTTGTACCAAAGGAATACTTCGGGACACTGTCAGATCACAGAGGACATTGACCAACATTGTCCCTGGCATTAGTTCACTCCATGTGCCAGCTCTGCAATGCCTTTAATAATGAGAATGTAGTGCAGGTGCCACTCTCCAGGGCAGGTGTCTTCCCAGCATCATGAGACCACAGAGGGATACATCATCCTAGCTCCAGAGGTGGCCCCAAAGCAGCTCCAGCCAGCTCTCAGTCCAGCTCCAGAAGTGGACTCCAGATCCAGCAATGATCCATCCATGACACCAGAGGGCCCAACGAGAAACAGTTATTGGACATGGGTTTCTGAGATGAGCTCCAGACAACTATAACGGCGCGTCTCCCAGTACCTGCTGGGTCCCTTGCTGATGTCATCGGCTCACCCATGGCTGCTGCTGACCTCCTCCATCCGAGCACGGGTTTCAGAGACAAAGTTCCAGACATCTACACCAGCGAGTCTCCCCGTACCTGCCGAAAACATCCATGGCAGCTTCTGATCTCCACAGGCCATTCTTCAGCGTGTATACCGAGGGTTTTCAGCATCTCCCTGTGCCTGCCGGATCGCTTGCTGACATCAACCGCTTCTCCATAGCTACTGATAATCACCATAGGCCATTCCTTCATCATCCACCGAGCAACCGGTATCTTCATTTGTTGGGCATACCTCCAGAAGCTTCTGCTCCATCACCTATGGGGTGCCCTACATCGAACCCATGTACACCATCCTGAGACACCTGATCCTCTTCCCTAAGCAACAACTAACTCCATCTCCCCTTCTGCAACACTTCCCAACCGGCACCTGTGCACGCATTACTTCCAAACCAAGACTCAATCCCCTGTGGCCTTCTCGCGCGATCAAAACGGGTCGTCTGTAAGAAACTGAATTATGTCGTTGTATGTGTCAGGACCCTGGCTTGATTTCTCTCTCTCTCTCTCTCTCTCGTTCTTGCAGCGGGCACTCAGCTGATCGCGATCACTGATCAGCGCGCACATGTGCTGCACCTGTCTTCTATCTCCTATAATTCCTTTGCTATTTAAGCGCTCCCTTTTCCATCTTCTAGTCGCTAGTGTGTCCTGTCGTATTCGGGCTAGCTTGCTGGAGTTTTTTGAATCCTGTCATTGTCATTGTTCTCCCTGTTCTGAACCTGTTTCCCTCTCTGCCCAGTTTTCCTGAATCCTCTTTTTGTTTTTGGATTTGTCCCGGCCTGCCACCTACCTTCGACTTCGCCTGTCTGACGCCGAGCTTCAACGCCTTCGTTGTCCCATCTGTCTCCCGTTTGATGCCTGCCTGTCTGACTTCTCTCACGCCTGCCGATTTGGACACTGGTTGCTGTACGGTCTCCCGCGCTCGTTGAGCGATCAAAGCATTTATAGAAGCATACTATTGGCGCTCCTTGTTTGGAACTGTTATTAAAATCCCTTGGTTGACAAGTTGCAGGTTTGACGTTCAGATCATGTGTTTGTGATCAATCAGACGCAGTTTAAGGACGTGTGCTGGGACGAAAACCTGGTAAAATGTTCCAAAGCTTGGGTCATGTGTTTCGAAACGTTTGAAGCTTCTTTGGCTGAAGTCACGTGACTAGAGTGTTTCGAAACGTCTGATGCTTCTTTAGGTCAAAATCATGTGACTTGATGGTTTTGAGTGAAGCTTTGGATCAATGTTTCGAATTGTCTGGGATTCGAGGTCGGAGCACAGTGTGGAAACGTCAGTCTCGTGGCAGCCATCCCTACTGAAAACCCAGAAAAGTATACTGATGCTCAGTTAAGGATATGTTTTTTAATGGTATAACTTGTTGTGTTGTTGCTTTACCAGGATAAAGATCAGACGGAGAGCGCACGTTTCAGCCAACTTTCAGGAGCTTCCCAAACATGTGTTACACCTGTACAGGTCCGTACAAACATGAGATGCACTCTTAATGTTCCCTTTACAGAACACCTCCCCTTTTAAGTATCCTCTTTAAACAATTATCTGCTAGACCAGCATAACTTTTATCATAACCTATAGCTTTAAATAGAGCTCAATCTTGGACAGTTTAAAACTTTCAGTCTGATTTTGTTGATACTAAACATCTCTCTACAAATCTAAATGTTGTGGAGGGCGTAACACTCTCCCTGAATTAGTCACAAACCCCTCCATCTCTTGGATCATCTCTCACTGCTTTAGTAGGAATGCCACTATGAATACTAGTGTCTCCAGGTTCAGATTGTCCTTGATCCTGTCTTGGGTGCATTACTCTCACATGTGAACGATTTCTCCTCAACAGTCCTTCATCCGTGTTCACAATGTAGGATTTGGGTGTCTCTGCTGCACAAACAACAGTCCCCTGAGACTCCTCTCGAGGTAATCACGCACTCTGTTCTGCCTTCAACAAAGATAAAGGTCTCGCTCTATGAAGTTGATTATACCAGTGAAACTATTTCTCCTTTATGACTTTCTCCAACCTTCTGAATTTTTTCATCTTTGGCCAATATGGGATCAAACATGTTGCAATCTTAGGTACTGTGGTACGCATTGATCTTCCTAGGAGAAGTTGTGATGGTGAGTAACCGTTCTCCAGGTGTGTGGTGCGAAAACTCAACAAAGTTTTTGCTTTTTCACCTCCTCCTTTCCAGAGTTCTTTCAGTGTAGCCACAGCATGCTCAGCTTCTCCATTTGCTTGTGGATATCTTGGACTGCTTGTAATGTGCATAAACCAATATTCATGCACGAAAAATAAGACTGTGCACACTTGCTGCCATGGTCTCTCTGACACCGGTGTAGTAAGTAATGGTTCTCTCTGCTCTGCCTTGCTCTGTGAGCATGTATTGCAGTTCTCAACCAGTTGACTTATGTGCACAGACAATCCTGGCCACCAGACAGCCTGACGGGCCCTGGCTCTGCAATTCACTATTCCCTGATGACCATCATGAATTTGACAAAGGAATTCTTTCCTCACTTCATTTGGAATCACAATCCTTTTCCCCCCTGTTGAGCAGTTCTCCAGCCATAGTCAGATTTTGTCTTTCAGCCCAATATGCTCCCAGCTCAGGAGGAAGATCATGTCTCTCTGGCCATTTGGTTTCATATTACTGTCTGAGTTTTCCACATACTGGATCAGCTTTCTTTTTCTTAATGATCATGTTCAGCCTCACATCTGTTACTGGCAGATATTGAACCACAGCATTCACAAACACTTTAATCTCCTCCTCATCTTCTTTCTCCATTTGACTAGCTCTCTGTGTCACTGGAGCTCTAGACAATGTATCTGCTGTGACGAGTTTCCTTCATCAGCCTCAGACAGAAACGTAGAATTCGTGAAGGTAGCTCCTCTAGTGCTTTGGTGCTTAACAATGAAATGAGTGGTGTGTAATCTGTCTCTAATCTGTATTTTAAACCCATGAGGTAAGATGACAGACGTTCACTTGCCCATGTGACTGCAAGTGCCTCTTTTTCGGTTTGAGCATAACTTTTTTTCGGCCTCCGTTAAGCTTCTGGAGATGAACACAATTGGTCTCCATGTTCCATCAGTCTGTTTTTGACTCATTACTCCTCCCTGACCACATGAGGAAGCATCCGCAGCTAAGCACTCTCTCTGCTGAGAGTGAGTATGAAGCCAGCTCAATTCTGATTTCAATTTTTAAATGCCTCTTTCTGTGGTATCTCCAAACACCATTAATTTTTCACACTTAGCAGGTCTTTGAGTGTAAGCGTGGATGAAGCAACATGAGGCAGAAACTTCCCCAGGTAATAAATCATACCCAGTAGTCTCCTCACTCCTTCCACACCAGTCGGTTTCAGGTATCTCCATGCTTCTCCCAGAAACATTATGTTACTTGCTGCAAACACATATATCTCATTTAAAGTCAGCCCCTCCTCCTGCAGTCTTTTGAAAACCTTATGCAGTCTCTCGTTATGGTTGTGTATGTTTTCCCCATACACAATTAAATCATCTGCATGGCACACTACACCTTCACATACCTCCAGCACCTGTGATATGTGGCGTTGGAAGTGTTCTGGTGCCAATGAGTTCACCAAATGGTAGACGGTTGAAAGCATATCGCCCAAATGGGGTTATAAATGTTGTCAACCATCTACATTCCTCAGACAATGGGATATGCCAGAACCCTGAAGTCACATCCAGCTTTGTGAAGACTTTTGCTCTTGTTAGCATTGCCAATGTCTGGTCTACTGCAGGTAAAGGATACCTCTCACTTAACCCATTTATTCAAATATGTTAAATCAACACAGTCTAATTTTCTACACTACAACCAGACCTGCACACCATGGAGTAGGTTGAGTCCCTTTGGAAATAATTCCATGCATTTCAGCTCAGTATGCACTTTGTCACTCATTGGAAGGGGAACTCCAGTGGAGATCAAAGTGCATAAGGCACAGCCTTGGCTTCAAGTTCAATTGTGTATGGCTCCTTTAACTTTCCCAAGCTTTCTGTCACGTGTCGCTCCCTAATATTAACCAACACAATATGAGCTGGAAACCTACAAGATTTGTTCTTTCCCCGAGTCCTCTGGCTCCTTTCGTTCTTCTGTCACGTGACGCTCCTTAATATTAACCAAATGCAGTTTGAGCCGGAAACCTACAAGATTCGTTCTTTCCCAGAGTCCTCCGGCTCCTTTCGTTCTTCTGTCACGTGATGCTCCATAATATTAACCTAATGCAGTTTGAGCCGGAAACAGAAAAGATTCGTTCTTTCCTTGAGTCCTCTGGCTCCTTTCGTTCTTCTGTCACGTGACGCTCCCTAATATTAACCAAATGCAGTTTGAGCCGGAAACCTACAAAATTCGTTCTTTCCCCGAGTCCTCCAGCTCCTTTCGTTCTTCTGTCACGTGATGCTCCATAATATTAACCAAATGCAGTTTGAGCCGGAAACAGAAAAGATTTGTTCTTTCCCTGAGTCCTCCGGCTCCTTTCGTTCTTCTGTCACGTGATGCTCCTTAATATTAACCAAATGCAGTTTGAGCCGGAAACAGAAAAGATTCGTTCTTTCCTTGAGTCCTCTGGCTCCTTTCGTTCTTCTGTCACGTGACGCTCCCTAATATTAACCAAATGCAGTTTGAGCCGGAAACCTACAAAATTCGTTCTTTCCCCGAGTCCTCCAGCTCCTTTCGTTCTTCTGTCACGTGACGCTCCCTAATATTAACCAAATGCAGTTTGAGCCGGAAACAGAAAAGATTTGTTCTTTCCCTGAGTCCTCCGGCTCCTTTCGTTCTTCTGTCACGTGATGCTCCATAATATTAACCAAATGCAGTTTGAGCCGGAAACAGAAAAGATTTGTTCTTTCCCTGAGTCCTCCGGCTCCTTTCGTTCTTCTGTCAGGTGACGCTCCCTAATATTAACCAAATGCAGTTTGAGCCGGAAACCTACAAGATTCGTTCTTTCCACGAGTCCTCCGGCTCCTTTCGTTCTTCTGTCACGTGACGCTCCCTAATATTAACCAAATGCAGTTTGAGCCGGAAACCTACAAGATTCGTTCTTTCCACGAGTCCTCCAGCTCCTTTCGTTCTTCTGTCACGTAACGCTCCATAATATTAACCAAATGCAGTTTGAGCCGGAAACCTACAAGATTAGTTCTTTCCACGAGTCCTCCAGCTCCTTTCGTTCTTCTGTCACGTAACGCTCCATAATATTAACCAAATGCAGTTTGAGCCGGAAACCTACAAGATTCGTTCTTTCCTTGAGTCCACCGGCTCCTTTCGTTCTTCTGTCATGTGACGCTCCATAATATTAACCAAATGCAGTTTGAGCCGGAAACCTACAAGATTCGTTCTTTCCTTGAGTCCTCCGGCTCCTTTCGTTCTTCTGTCACGTGACGCTCCCTAATATTAACCAAATGCAGTTTGAGCCGGAAACCTACAAGATTCGTTCTTTCCCCGAGTCCTCCGGCTCCTTTCGTTCTTCTGTCACGTGACGCTCCATAATATTAACCAAATGCTGTTTGAGCCGGAAACAGAAAAGATTGGAGACAGAGAGCACACGTTTCAGGCAACTTTACTGTATATCTCGTAACTTCCCAAACATGTGTTACATAGTCAGTACAGTACAGTCATGGGCGAAAAAAAAAGAAGAATTAAGGGACTGATTAAAAATACGTCAATGGGGTCGGAGAAAAACAGCTAATGGTAAACGAAGTAGGAGACCCATCACCTCCATGCACCCCATCTAAAAGTCCATGGGGAAAGAAGGGGAAAAAGATTATTATATTAATGAGAAAATAGATTTTCTTATCAATGCTATAAATGAGCTCGCTTCAAAATGCGATGGGTCGTTTCAAAGAGTTGAATCAATGGAGAAGGCCTTGGAAAACACTTCTGCATCAAGTCACACTTTATCCAATACTGTAAATGAACTGGTTAAGGAGAGTGAATCCCATAAAGGAAACATTGGAAAGCTAGAAAAGAAAGCTGAGTTGCTACTGCAAGAAAACAAACAGATGAAGGAAGCGTTAAATGAGGTGCAATGCTATAAAAGAAGGTGAGATCTTAGGGTCTGTAGAGTAAAGGAAAGCGGTCAAAATGTTGACGATAATCTACGCAAAACTGTGATTAAAATCTTCTCTAAAATATCTCTAAACATTGCACAGAAACTTCCAGACGTCGTAGGTCGTAGATTCGGTCCATTGACAGGTCAATGGAGGGGAGGTGGTTCCACTGTTGCCAACTCCTCAGCAAGAAAAGTCGCTCTAGATTAGCCCAAAATTTGCTAGATGACATCATCACCTAATTTGCATAATCCCACTTGATGTGCGTGACGTCCATTCACCACCCCCCAATGGGCCAACATCAAAGCATTGAAGGAACATGTGTTTCATGTCATTAAATTAATACATATGGAGTTATAAAACACACATGTAATGCTAAATAAAATGAAATAATAATATAAACAAAAAGAACGGAATGACGTATTGCTGTTGCTTGAAAATGAAAAGTAAGCTTTGTGATTTTAAACTAACGTATTTTAACGTAATCATGTGTTTAGATTTAATTTTGATTTCACTGTGTGTGTCAAGAAATGAATATCTAAAAAAGTATTTTATAGTGTCAAAAGGTTTGGTCACTTTGTGTTATATGTGATGATGATGGATGTTGTGTGAGGGAGGAAAACCTTACACGGGCATAGGCTACTATTCTTGTGCAAATATTTAAACAAAAAATTTTATAATACAAATTTTGTAATAAAGACCCACAATCTTGAAACCTTGCGCTGGGAAATCCGCGTGATAATTGTGGAGTAGAGGAAACAATAGAACATGTAATACTTAAAAGTAAAACATATGAAATGGAAAGAAAAAAAATTATGAAAGAGATTGGGGAAATAATAACAGAGCCTTTAACAATTATCACAATCCGAAAGGACACAAAAAAGTACAAGGCAATACAACACAAACAGCATTTTTAAACATGACCATGAAATTGCGCTGTTTTGTCTGTCTGCTAAATCAAAACATCCCAGTTTAATAAAAATGACTAAAAGACCAAAATTATTTATCATCATACATCGATATATGCAGCAGCAAATTAAAGTAGGGAAAATCAACAGACTAGTCTATCATTTTTTGCTTCGGCAGGAAAAAATTACGAGGCAGGAAAATCCGATAGAACACCTGTAAATATGTTCATGTTCATTAGTGCAATAGTACTGCAAGAATGATGTTGATGTAATGATTATTTAAATACAGAAAGTGACGACACACTCCACTCTGCTCAGCACTGTTGTTTTATTCCTACACAACTTTTTTTTTTTACATTGCCAGGATCGCATCCGATTTTCTTTCTGAATGGGCTAAAATCTTCCAGTGATGCACACAGCAAGAAAGTTTCTGAATTGGAAGCTCATATGAATGAAATGGAGAGATATAGGTGACGTTGGAACTTGAGGGTTTATGGGTTAAACGAACAAGAAGGAGAAGACATCCGACAGAGGCTGGTGGACATCTGTGCTGCTGTGCTTCCAGAGGAACGGAGCCGCTTTTCTACCGAAATGGATGTGGTTCATCACGTTGGACGAAGGCTCGACATGATGCAGAAACCAAAAGCAGTAATTCTCTTGTTCAGATCCAGGAACATAAGAGATCTTCTCTGAAAAAATGCAAAAATAAGCATCTTTTTGAAGGAGAAAAAGCTGAGATTTGCTGAAGATCTGACATCGGCTGATAAAGAAATCAGAAGTCATCTGTGGCAAGCAATTGGAAGCAGCAAGGAAAGAAGGACGAAGGGCTTATTTTGTTGGCATCAAAGCATTTGTTGATGGAAAAGAGATCTTTTCTAAGTAGGCAAGAACAGTAATGCTTGATTGTTTAAACAAGTTATGTTTGTCTTTCAAGGTAAACCTTGAAATGAATACGGGTGTTTAGAGCTGTTAGCGTCTTTGTTCTTAGGTGAGTATGAGTTCACTTGCTGTTTTTTCACTCAATGTTCAAGGATTAAGGAATTTGTTTGAGAAAAGCAGTTTTTCTATTCTGCTGTAAATATGTTAATGATTTTTATTTCATCCAAGAAACACATGCATCTGAGTCTGATTTGCAATTTTGGAAGAGTCAGTGGGGCAGTGATATGTGGATGTCTTATGGTAGCAACCGTTCTGCAGGTGTAGCAGTTCTGACAGGTAAATTCAGTGGGAAAATGATCCAAAGCTTTTCTCACTCTTTAGGTAGATGGGTTATTCTGCTTGTGGAAGCTAACCAGCTATACTTTGTCTTGAGGAATATATATGCAACCAACAGCATTGTAAAGAATAAAGTTTCGTTTCAAGACTTTGAAGAGAAAATAATGAATATAATAGATACATTTCCAGATGCTAAAATAATAGCAGGTGGTGATTATAACGCAGTCTGGGATAATAAATTGGATTGTGATCCTCCTCGGGAAAACAGTTCCAATAACTTCAATGAGTTGAGTAAATTTTGTCTGGGACTGGATTTAAATGGAAATATTGGCAATAATGTTCGTTCACATGTGCTCTGGAAACTAAATAAAGCGGTGTTGGACGATGACTTATTCAAAAAAAGAAGTTCAAAAGATTATTCAGAGTTACTTTAGTGAAGCTAAGTGTTCAAAAAGGTTTGGGGCCAATTGGGAATACATGAAATATCTTACTAGAAAACTTTCTATTGTAAGAGGTAAATCATTGGCACAACTGAAAAAATCTAAGGAGGAGCAGATAATAAGAGAGATTGTTGAATTGACAAATTGATTGTTGTAATGATGATTTGAATAAGCAGGATACACTCAAATTATTTCGTCTGCAACTCAAGTTAGATGAAATGTATGAATACAAGGCCAGAGGGGCATTTATAAGATCCAGGTCCAAATGGCTTGAAGAAGGGGAGAAAAACTCGAGGTATTTTTTAACCTTCAAAAGAGAAACCATGAACGCAATTCTTTATTAAAAAAACAGTTAGTCATCAATTTATGTTTGAGACGTTGGATTTTTTCGGTTTTGGTAATGTCTTTACCAGGGCTATTTGCACCTTATATAAAAACGGTAATAGTTTGGTAAAACTGTTAAGAGGCATAAGGTAGGGTTTCCTGATCTCCCCGTTTTTGTTTTTACTGGTAACACAAACAATGAGTCTTTATATAAATGAATTTAATTTTCAAGGTGTAAGGATTGCTGGAAAAGAAATAAGATGCTGTCAACTATATTTGTTAAAAATTGGAAAGTGAAAGTGACCAGTTGGCCAGATATGGAGTGACCCATACCTGGAATTTGTGCTCTGCATTTAACCCATCCAGTCTACACACACAGCAGTGAACAAACACACTGTGAACACTCACCCGGAGCAGAGGGCAGCCATGGTTGCAGCGGGGAACTGGTTGCAGCAGTTCGGGGATCTGGTGCCTTGCTCAAGGGCACCACAGCTGTGGTTGTTGAAGATGAGAGAGCAAGAGTTTCATCACTCACACCAACTTCAACCCAGGATCTTCAGGTCACAAGTCAATCTCCTTATCCACCGGACCACAACTGCTCCCCACTTTACTATGAAGTCAGTAAAGTTATAGACTGTTTAAATAATTTTTCTGTTGTTTCAGGGTTAAACTAAATGTGAGCAAGTGTGAGCTGTTTCCTCTTAAAAATTGTCAGCTTTCAGAAGTGAATGGTGTCTCAGTGAAGAAGATTGTTACCTATTTAGGTATCAAAATATGTAAAGATTAAATTAAAAGGGGTTCACTTAATTTTCAACATGTGCTTCCAAAAATTAAGAATAGAGTCAATTTATGGTTAATGACAGATCTCTCCATGACTGGTAGAGTACTTTTATCCAAGATGGAAGCCTTATCGCACTTTCTGTATCCTGCTACTTCATTAAAAGTGTTAAAAGTGTAATTATTTGCACCTTTGCTATTTGTCTTCTGCGGGACTTTTATTTTGATATAGACTTGTTGTCGTAATGCTTCTCCTACTGTTCTTCTTTCCCTACCACCAAGTGTAATGAGAGTGTGACACAGTTGTTCCTTCTGTTGTACGCCTTATTCATTTTCAATAAATAACCTGCCGAAGGCTAAAGCTTGAAGAATTCCTTCATGTTAGTTCATACGGGCACCGCCTTTCAACAAAAAAGTCCCAAATATTATAATTAAAGTAGTAGACAAAAATCTTTATGATTTTATTTGGAGAAACGGAACCCATTACATTAAGAAAGCCACTTTAACTCAATTAGTTTGCAAGGATTAAATGTACTGGACTTCAACACTTCAAATATTATTTTAAGGAATAGATGGATTAAACACTATTTTTAATACAAAAATAAAATTTGGTATCTTATCCCAAACTTGATATTTATTAGGTGGGCTCGAAGTTCTGCCTCAATGCAAATTTGATCTGGGTAAGTTCCCAGTTAAATTAAGCAACTTTCACAGACAGGCGCTCTTATCCTGGTTACTATATATATATATATATATATATATATATATATATATTGTAAGAATAATAAGGAATTCCTGCCGCCTGCCCTGTACACTGGCTATCATAAAAACAAAGGGACACTCTTCTGCTGATACTATAAAGGCTAAGGGTAATAATCTTGCAGATAATGCCGCTAAAGAGGCTGCGCAAAATGGGCAGATGCCTACGTGGTTAAACCTTGCACAAATTTCGACGGCTCCGAATACTCTAATCAGCGCCATATTGCCCCCTATCGATTTAATTGCTGTTCAAGCAGCTGCTTCTGATCAAGATTTCTATTTTTGGCAAACACATGGCGCCAAACCGGACAAGAATGACGTTTACCTTGACAAAAAGGGAAGGATTTGTGTTCCTTCCGCATGTGCGCCTTTTCTCGCCCCCGAGTTCCACGGTGTTACACATCGCGGTCGAAGAGGGGTAATAGACACAATGAATTCTTCTTTATGCATTTTTAATTTAACAACACACACAAATCAAACACTTGATAGATGTTTAATTTGTGCACAAAATAATGTTACAAAACCACAGGCAAAACACCAACAGTTGATAAAATCAGAAAGCCCCTTCCAGCAATGGCAGGTTGATTTCACACATCTCCCTAAGAGGAAACCAAATAAATATTTATTGGTCTTTGTAGATGTATTTTCTAAATGGGTTGAAGCATTTCCCTGTAGAAGAGAGGATGCAAAAACAGTTATTTCATACTTGACGAAAGACATCATACCAAGGTATGGCATACCATGTGGCATAGATTCAGACAGAGGCCCCGCCTTTGCAGCAAAAGTAATGCAAGGGGTAGCAAAAGACCTAGGAATAAATTGGCACTTACATATCCCTTACCACCCTCAGTCATAAGGAGTAGTGGAGCGAACAAATCGCACCATAAAAGACAAATTGAGAAAAGCTATGCAAGAACAGGGGACCTCAAACTGGCCCGCATTGTTACCAATGGTGCTGGCTGACATGAGAATGTCCCCACACAAAGGACTCCAGGGGTTGTCGCCTTATGAAACAGTGATGGGTAGACCTTTTCCAGCCCCTTGGAGAGGAGGCAGCTTCGCTGTGGGGGATGGCTCGGGTGATGTTCATTTAAGAGAATATATGAATCAATTAATTGAGGTTCTGAATCATTATTGGCAAAAGATACATTCAGAAGCGGCAACAATGTCTGAAGACAGTACACACCCGTTTAATGTTGGAGATAAAGTTTTGATAAAGCAATTTCACAAATTAGGAGAAAATTTCTCTGAACCCAAATATAGTACTCCTACTGAGATTGTTGTCGTCACTAGAACAGCTGTATTAACTTCCTCCTTTTCACAATTGATTCATGCTTCTAGCGTTAAACAAGCCCCTGAAACAATGTGAATTATTTTGGGTTATTATGAATGTGCGCAATGAAAAGAGTTCCCATAATCTGTCTTGAGGTTTCTCTGTTCCTAGGGAACCCCCATCAGAGAACTCTGGTGGTCAAGCCAACAACTGCTTAACCTCCATTCTGAGCATTATTAAAATAACTTGGCAACCTCACAATGATCTGGAAACTCTTCCTCTGCGGACTGGTTCTGAGACATTTCCTGATGGACTTCAACTACCAAGTAGTCCGTGGAAATCCACCACCTAAAGAACTTTTGACTAGATATCGACGCTGGAGTGAACATGGACATTTCGACTGGACCAAAGAGCAAAGCACAAACCCTATAGAAGAAAATTTATGGTATAAATATTCAAAAGTTTTGGCTAAATCATATAATGTTTCTAATTGCTATGTCTGTTCTGTTATGCCCCACTCAGCCCAACAGGTCACCTTATATGGGAAACATATGAGCGGGCCTAACGCCGCTTGTTTTGCTAGCATAGCCTCCTTAGGGTATGCCGATGAGTTTCTTCCACTTCTTCTTACAGGAACATTTGAGCAAATGATTGAAGATAGGGAGTTGAACAGAACAATGGATAATGTTGAATGTGATTCTAAATTTTGGGTTAAAATAGGCAGTAAAGCCCCAAAGGGAAAATTAGTAGGACACAAAATATTTATAAATCATAGTAAAATACAACGAGTTTGCTATAAACAAGTAAAGGGAAATATTTTCATGGGAGAAATTGATGAGAAAAATTGTGGTGTTACCAGTGTGGAGAGCCTTTCTGACCCTACATCATCTGACCTCTCCAACGGCACATATATTGTGGAGGGTGGCTGTGTGGATACATGGCTTACCTTGCTCTGCCTGCTAACTGAACAGGTAGATGCGCCCCCATCCATGTTACAGATCATACTTTTATTGTCACAGCTAAGGCTGGGGACGAAGACAAACCCAACCTTGAAGTTGGTCAACCTAAGCGGGTGCGAAGCAAAAGGAGTGTGCTCTCTTTTGAGCCACACGACCCAATCTGGGGGTCGAATGTTCCTGAAGAATTTAAAATCTGGACTACGGGAGGCAAGGTCACGCTGGCATTGGTACCACACATGGGAGTAGGGAAAATTATGCTCCAATTAGAGACCCTGGCCTACAGATTTGGTTTGTTTTTTAATGCTACAATTGATATTGATCAGAACCAGAATAAGGAAATTGATAATCTCAGAGCTATGGTAATGCAAAATAGAATGATTCTTGACTTACTGACTGCTTCCTCGGGAGGAGTCTGTGTACTGCTAAATACAACGTGTTGTACATTTATCCCAGATGACGTACATAGTGACAAAATGAAAAAAGCCCTTGATACATTGGTAGCCCTGAGGCAAGCTATGACTAAGGATTGGAAGAGTGACCAGGGCTGGGGATGGGAATGGTTGTTTCCTAATTTGTCTGGGTGGCTCTCACCCTTGTTATCAACATTTGTTCCCATAGCAATCATTCTCTTACTGCTTTGCTGCTGTGGTCCTACTCTTATGCAATGCTTGATGAACCGTGTGTACGCGACTAACGAAAGAATGACGGAGAGAAGAAATGTAAGAATTCCTTTAAAGTGAAGGGTTTCTTAGGCTTTTCAAGCCTAAAAGAGGGGACTGTAAGAATAATAAGGAATTCTCATATTATACTCTGTGTCCTTGTGAGACTCTCTGTGTGGTAAAAGTGACTAGAATAACCTGTGTTTTATTTATGCAACTGCCACTATCCATCTTCTCCTGAAATGCTCCTGCACACCATATGTTTTGGGGACAGGTGGTTGAAACTCTGACTATTCTTGTGTGTCCTGACCACCCCTCTCTTTGAGAGTATATAAGGCGACATAAAACTCTGTGTTAGTAGAAGTCTTTGTCTGAATAAAAATCACACTCACAAACTGCTGATTTGTTCATTCAAAAGCTTCTCCGAAGGCTAGGGGATCCGCTGATGATGTTGCTCAAATAAAAGAAATTTTACATATATATATATATAAACATAACTTTTCCCCTACTAAATGCATAATTTGGAACAACAGACACGTTCTATTCAAACGTAAATCTTGCTTTTTCCAAAATTGGGTTGATTGCTTTTGTTCAACAATTGTTTAATGAAAATGGGCACCTTCTCAGCTATGCGGAATTTCTTCAAAGGTATACTTTTCCCACTACACCAAAATAATATTGGATTGTGTTTGACGCAATACCTTCAGCATTAATGTCTCTTTAAAGGAGGTCATAACAAACAATTGATGTTTAAGTCTGTTGTTATGGTAAATGTAAATAGTATTAATGACAAAAATGGAATAACTATTTCATAAGGAACTTAGTAGTAGGAGGTAGCCCAATTAAAACTATATATTAAATATATATAAAAATATATTGGTATTCTAGGATTGGATCTGCAGATTGGAAGTTTGCTTGGTTGCTACCTAAAATGTTTTACAAAAATTTACTGTATTACAAATAAAGTGAGAGAAGTTCACTTTAATATTCTTCATTTTGTGTATCCTGTGAAAACCCTTTTCCTAAGATTTCTCTCTAATATCGATGATATGTTTAATCTTTGTTCTGTAGAGAAAGATTATGTTCTTAATTTTTTTGTAAATTGTGTTTATAGTAATATGTTTTGGGTTGATTTGGAACACTTTTTATGCAAATGTCGGAAAGTGAAATTTAATATTTGTGAGAAAGATATTGCTTTTTTCCTAAGAAGGGAAAATATGTCACCTAGTGTTTTTTATGTTATTAATATTTGTTTGATTATGGGAAAAATTTCATATCCACAATCAAAAATGGGCAAAAGGAAAACACATTTTGATAATTTGTTTAAAATTGAAATGAACCACTACATAAATCTGCAATTGGACTGAAAAATAAAAAAGCTGTATTAATTTTTAAAACTTTTAACCTCTTCATTTAATACTGTCTTACTCTCTTGACTTTTGCATTATCCACTTCTCAGTTTTTGTGAATGTGAATTGGACTGTGTTTGCAATTCTTTGTCAATTCTTCTTCTTCTTCTTCTTTCGGCTGTTCCCAGTTTAGGGGTCGCCACAGCAAATCATCTGTTTCCACCTAACTCTGGCCTCAGTATCCTCTACTCTTGCACCAATTACCTTCATGTCCTCCTTCAGCACACCCATATAACTTGTCTTTGGCCTTCCACTTGCCCTCTTGCCTGGCAGCTCCATCTCCAACATCCTTCTACCAATATAACTACTATCCCTTCTCTGCACATGTCCAAACCATCTCAATCTGGCTTCTCTGACTTTGTCTCCAAAACAACCAACCTGAGCTGTTCCTCTGATGTGCTCGTTCCTAATCTTGTCCATCCTTGTCACTCCTAAACTGAACCTCAACATCCTCATCTCTGCTACTTCCATCTCTGCCTCGTGTCTTTTCCTCACTGCTACAGTCTCTAACCCATACATCATAGCTGCTCTCACTACTGTTCTGTACACCTTTCCTTTGATTCTTGCTGACACTCTTCTATCACACAACACCCCTGACACTTTTCTCCACCCACTCCAACCTGCCTGCACTCGCCTCTTCAACTCTTTTCCACACTCCCCGTCGCACTGGACTGTTGACCCCAAATACCTAAACTCCTCCACCTTCTTGACCTCAGCCCCCTGTAACCTCACTGTTCTGCTTCCCTCCCTCTCGTTCAAACACATGTATTCTGTCTTACTACGACTGACTTTCATTCCTCTTCTTTCTAGAGCAGACCTCCAACTTTCCAGGTGTCCCTCCACCTGCTCTCTACTCTTACTACAGATTACAATGTCATCTGCAAACATCATTGTCCATGGAGATTCCTGTCTGACCTCATCTGTCAACCTTTCCATCCCCATAGGAAACAAGAAGGGACTCAAAGCCGATCCTTGATGTAGCCCCACCTCCACCTTGAACTCCTCCGTCTGACCTGCAGCACATCTCACTGTTGTCATACTCCTCTCATACATATCCTGAACTACTCTGACGTACTTCTCTGCCACTCCTGACATCCTCATACAGGACCATAGCTCCTCTCTTGGCACCCTGTCATACCCTTTCTCTAAATCCACAAAGACGCAGTGCAGCTCCTTCTGACCATCTCTGTACTTCTCCATTAGCATTCTCAGAGCAAAAATTGCATCTGTAGTGCTCTTCCTGGGCATGAAGCCATACTGCTGCTCGCAAATATCCACTTCCCTTCTTAGCCTAGCTTCCACTACTCTTTCCCAGAGTTTCATTGTGTGGCTCATTAACTTTATACCTCTGTAGTTGTTACAACTCTGCACATCACCCTTGTTCTTAAAGATTGGCACTAGGACACTTCTCCTCCATTCCTCAGGCATCTTCTCACTCTCTAGAATCCTGTTGAATAACCTAGATAGGAACTCCACCGCTGTCTCTCCTAGACACTTCCACACCTCCACAGGGATGTCATCTGGACCAACAGCCTTTCCACTCTTCATTCTCCTCAGAGCCTTCCTCACCTCATCCTTTCTAATCTTTTCAACTTCCTGCTCTACAATGTTCACCTCTTCCCCCTTCTTTCCCTCTCATTCTCCTCATTCATCAACTCCTCAAAATACTCCTTCCATCTTCCCTGCACACTCTCCTCATCTGTAAGAACCCTTCCATCTCTATCTTTAATCACCCTTATCTGTTGCACATCCTTCCCATCTCTGTCTCTCTGATCTGTACAATTCCTTCTCACCTTCCCTCGTGTCTAACCTGGCATACAACTCATCATATGCCTTCTGTTTGGCCTTTGCCACCTCCCTCTTCACCCTGCGCTGTGATTCCTTGTAGTCCTGCCTACTTTCTTCAGTCCTCTCGATGTCCCACTTCTTTTTAGCTAGCCTCTTCCTCTGGATGATGTCCTGTACTTTCTCATTCCACCACCATGTTTCCTTATCTTCTTTCCTTCTTCCTGCTGACACACCTAGCACCTTCCTACCTGTCTCCCTGATCACTTCTGCTGTAGTTTCCCAGTCCTCTGGAAGCTCTTCCTGGCCACCCAAAGCCTGTCTCAGCTTCTGTCTGAATTCCTCACAACAGTCTTCCTTTTTCAACTTCCACCACTTGATCTTCTTTTCCATCTTTCCTCCCCTCTTCTTCCTGACCACCAGAAACATCCTACACATCACCATCCGATGCTGTCTGGCTACACTCTCTCCTACCACTACTTTGCAGTCAGTGATCTCTCTCAGATTGGCTCGTCTACTTAGGATGTAGTCCACCTGCGTACTCCTACCACCACTCTTGTAGGTAACTCTATGTTCCTCCCTCTTCTGGAAATAAGTGTTAACTACAGCCATTTCCATCCTCTTGGCAAAGTCCACCACCATCTGTCCTTCTGGGTTCCTTTCCTTAACACCAAACCTGCCCATCACTTCCTCATCACCTCTGTTGCCCTCACCCACATGACCGTTGAAGTCTGCTCCCACCACTACTCTCTCCCCTCTGGGAATACTCTCAGTAAAACAGTTTGTATCCCCCTCCAATACTACGCGTTTGCTACCCTTCCACCTGGTCTCCTGCACACACAGAATATCTACCTTCCTTCTCTCCATCATGTCCGCCAGCTCTCTACCTTTCCCGGTCATCGTACCAACGTTGAGAGTCCCTATTCTCAGATCTATACTCTTGCCTTTCCTCTTCTCTCTCTGCCTACGAAACTTTCTCCCCCATTATCTTATTTGGAACAGGCCATCTCGAGTTTTTGGGCACATTCGGTCAAACAGTACGTTTTTTTTTAGCGAATATGTGTAGAGTGTATAGAGTATAGAGTATAACCATGTGTAGAGCACAGCCAGATCACAGAGCTTTCAGATGGATCTGGCCCAAAGATTCTTGCTATCTGGGTGCTGACTTGACTGATAAAAACTCAACGATGAAATATCCTAGATTCATATCTCAAGGTAGGTCTCAGTTTATATAAACCCAGCCTCACATTCATGATCTAATACTAAAACTCTTGAAAGTTCTCATGCTTATTGAGACAGCACCTGAAAATAGGTCTAATGACAAAAATACTAAACTCATATAACGTTTACATGTTCATAATTGACATAAAAAGAGATGAATTTATATTCACAATAAATTAATTTAAATAAAATTAATAAAAAACGAATTATCAATCTTTGGATTAATTTGGTGGTGTGCAGGGATAAAAAAAATATGAATTAGTACAATTAAAAAAAGTTTTCACTCTTGTCTTTTATTTTGATAGCAGATCATTAGAAAATGTATAGTTTGAAATAGTAACTTCAATCAGAAAGTACACGTCATTGCTGATGTGAATAAATTAGCTACAATATGTTTCGTTATTGAACCAACACCCTATAAAGTGAAAGAAAATATACTAAATGAATGACAGTAGACCTTGTAACTAACCACGATGGGCTGTCGGGGTCAAAAATGCCAGGGCCTTTTCTGTTCCAAGTGCGCCCTGTGTGTGTGTGTGTGAGGTCACCATCTGAAAAGTGGGCGTGACCAGACGTCAAGTTCTGGTCGAAGCGACCTCCACTTGGTCTGATTGGCTGATGGTTTAAATTGTAATTTATCTTAAACAAAGCCAGGGGTAGAAAAGTTATAATTGTTTTTAGTTCAAACTTTTAGTTATTAAATTTAAGTTGGTCAGTATTAATATTGAAGTGAATGAGAACGTGCTCTCTTTTGGAGCTCTGGGAACTACAGTTCAGTCACTTCCTTAATCGATAAGGAGAGCGCGAGACTAATAAATACGTTCTATGGTTGACACCCTTGGTTAGACCGCCGACAAAATACATCCACTTTTATAGTAGTTTTGCTACTAGATAAGATTTTTAAGACTCAGAATAGCCTTTTACAAGCGTGTATTTTGCAATGAAGTGATCAGAGCGCTAAAACGGTAATGAATGAAAATCTAATTTTGGATGTGGATGTGGGCTTTTGTTTTGACTGCTATATTCCCCGGAAGTGCTTCACTCACACTGCCAGCATCACGCAATGCTAGTTCGCGCTGCGAGCTTGTGTGGCAAAACGGTGTAAAGGCTGTAAGATTGTTACATAGTTGGTCGCCTCTAGAAACAAACATGTAGCGTTATTTATACGCATCACTACATCCCATGATCAAGCATTGATCAACCGTTTAACTCTAGGCTGTACAAGGCGTTAGTGAGTTCTGTTAGCTAACGTTAATGTTAATTGTGACGTGATTTCACTTGTTGTGTCAAATTCGGCAACTAAGTTAAGATAATTGACTAGGTCAGTGCGCTTATACATACGAAGCCGCCTTGTCAGCTGGCCAGAAGTGGAAGGTTACGTTTTTACTTAACATTAGCTGTCCGAAAGTCAAATCCTACTAACTAACATTATGTATTAGCTAATGTAAGCAGGCTAACGCACCAAAACGATTCTTAAATAACGTTAATATTGCTTGACGTTATCAGTTTTATCGGTTAATTCGTGGAATTTGAGCGAGAAAATGGACGACTTCAGCTCCATCAGTCTGCTGTCTCTGGCTATGTTGGTGGGCTGTTATGTGTCTGGAACTATTCCCCTGGCTGTCAACTTCTCTGAGGTGAGCTGGAACCCGATGTAATCATAGACTTGATCTTTAATGTTTTTTTTACTGGGCCTTACAATCGAAAGCGTTTTAGGCGCGATTTATCTAAAGTTTTTAATGCGTTATTATTAAGTTAATCCCAGATCACATTTTAGCGAAATTGGTTTAAATTATTTTAAAATTTACGTCTTTATAAGATAAGCAGAAAGGGGCTGGTTTACATAACCAGGGGAAAAACAAACGTACACCTGATTCTATTGTGTTATTACTCTTAACTTTTCAAAAATATTTTTTGTCACATCAGTTTACTGTACATGCGTCGTAAGTTGTCTTGTGGTGACACATGATAGCGTTTTCATAATATAACGTTAACGTAAAAATTGAGTACATATATTTTTATCCCAATTCGCTTTACTTTGATAATGTATTATTTCCTTATAAAAAATATTTTCTATTTGTTTGCAATCACGAAAAGGAGGTCGTTTCTGATATATGCTCTACCTTGTGACAACTGTACAAAGTAGTTTGAGACTTGCTGACAGCAATTCTGTACTGATTTTACTAACTGTGTTTTATTTTTTCCATTTGACATTGAACAAACAAATCTTTATCTGGATGAATTTTTCTTTGAGAAGGACGTTGTTTGAAAAGGAAATTCATTATTACAAAATCGTTTTAAAAAATGTTTTGTTTTTGTTATGTTAAAATAATTTTTTTTAAGTATGTATTTATTTTGTAATAAAAACGTAATAAAATATAATCCAACTTGAATAAAAAAATATTTTATTTAATCTTTATTTTTATTAATATTTTAATAAAAAAATTCACCATTTCAAATATAATTTTAAAATAATTTCTTATGGATGCGTTAAGTTTTTTGATTCCAGCTTTAAAAGGACCCTTTGGGTTATGCTCTCACCAACTTTCAGAATATTTTACTGTTGCATTTTTTGGGGAAATTAATAATTTAATCTTAATTTTAATTAAAAATGTTTTTTTGCCTATTTAAATATTATTTTAGGGCGTCACGGTGGCGCAGTGGGTAGCACGGTCGTCTCACAGCAAGAAGGTCGCTGGTTCGAGCCTCGGCTGGGGCAGGTGGCATTTCTGTGTGGAGTTTGCATGTTCTCCCCGTGATCGCGTGGGTTTTCTCCGGGTGCTCCGGTTTCCCCACAAGTCCAAAGACATGCGGAATAAGTGAATTGAATAAGAACAATTGCCCATAGTGTTAAAGTGTGAATGAGTGTGTGTGAATGTTTCCCAGCGATGGGTTGCGGCAGGGAAGGGCATCCGCTGCGTAAAACATATGCCAGTGAGTTGGCGGTTCATTCCGCTGTGGCGACCCCGAAAGGAAAAAAAGCCGACATGAAGATGAATGAATGAAATATTATTTTAAAATAATTTCTTATGGGTGCGTTAAGATTGTCTACTCAAGCTTTCAGAGGACCCTTTGGGTTATACTCGCACCAAATTTCGGAATATTTTACTGTAGCATTTTGAGAAATTAATAATTTAATCTTAATTTTTTTTTCAATTCTACATTTAAATATTTTAAAATATTGTCTTATGTAAGAGTATATTGTCACCAAGTTTCAGATTATTTTACTGTACGACACATACATTTTATAAGTATTAAGGACAAAATATAAATTTCATTTTTATTTTGTTTTCTGAAAAATAATTTTTTCACAAGTTCTTTCATTGTTTTATGAAAGTTTCCTATAGGTACGTTTATTATTTTAATCCCTGTTTTCAAGGTACATTTTTCTCTAAATAGCCTGTTAATTGGAGCGCTTTCCTTGTGTCTCCAGTGACCTCTCTCACACAGATTTCTTTGTTGATCACTTGTCAGACAAAACCCTCATCATCAGAAAACCGTTCGCAGCCCCTGCACCCAAGTCCATCCACAATCTTCAATACTGTGCATGTCTTCATTTACTTCACTCACAGAACATCAGATGTCCAAATTCCTTAACTCGGCAGATTCAACCACCTGATCCCCCGATCCCATCCCCTCTCCCCTTTTATAAACCATCTCACCCATCATCACACCTGCCCTCACCCACATCAACTCCTCAATCACTATAGACAATTCAACTTCAAGGTAGCCTGAATCATCCTGCTTCTCAAGAAACCTACACTCAACACATCACTGGTGGAAAATTACTGACCATTTTTTCTGCAGCCCTACACTGCTAAACACTGTCTTCAATCAACTACCTTCCCACCTGACAAGTTTAATATTCAAGAATGGCTTCTCTTCTCCATCTACACCAGCTCCCTGGACCCCATCGTCCACAGACATGGAGTCCCATACCACTGCTACACCGATGATACTCACCTCTATCTGTTGTACATGTACCCCAGTATAACTCATCAGTGCCCAAGTCAAATTTCAAGGTGCGTTTACAATGTACTTCATCACAGAAGCCAACATTAATGAAGTAATTAGTACAGGTAATAGTAATCGACTAAAACAAAATATCAACATAAAAAAGATTATTCTAATAGGAAATGCCTGTTAAATACAGTCAATTTGAAACGCATGTGCTTGTTGGACACATTTGCGGGAGCGCTCCCGGTGACAGTCAAGCGAGCTCACGCAAGAGGAGACAGCAGTGCAAGTGTGTTGCCTACTTGAGGTGCCGAGTCGAGATCGTCGGGTGCCTGAGTCTGAATGCTTTTGATGTGAGGCATGAAAATGATCAAACAAAACAGTGCTTGGAGTGGACAGGTGTGCACCATGATGTAAATTAAATTTCATCTCGACCCAAGCCTCTGCTCTGGGACTATAAAGAGCTCCTGACGCACTCGCAAACTCATCCCAGGGTCATCAAACGAGAATACTACTGTTAAACCTTCTGAGGAGTAAAACATCTAAATAATCATCTAATTAATTTTACAACTTGTGTTACTGTATTTTGCAAAGTTAGTGTGTCTTCTTTAAACCAACATTGGAGAGTACCCCTGTGTGACAATAATTACTTTTGTGTGTTGCACACTTGGCAAAAAACATCTTTCTGATTCTAATGACGAACCATCATCTAGAGCTCAACATGGCCAAGATAGAACCTTTGGTGGAACTTCTACATCACGACCTCACCATTCAGTTGGAATCCTAAATAATCACCTCTTTACCTTCAGTCAGGAATCTCAGAGTAATTTTGAACAAACAGTTGTCCTTCAAAGACCACATCACAAGGAACACTCGACCATGTAGGTTTGCACTGCACAACATCAGGCCCTTCTTAACTGAGCAACTCAACTCCTGGTTCACGCTCTGGTCCTCTGATGTCTGGACCACTGCAACACTCTAGTAGCAGAACTTTCAGCAAACGCACTCTGCAGATGATAGATCTCCAAATCAGCCCCTGTTTACCTCCAGAAGCTCCTCCACTCCTACAGTTCTTCCAAATGCTCCTACCCTCCTGCACGCCCTCCACAAGCTCCTGCACGCCCTCCACAAGCTCCTGCACGCCCTCCACAAGCTCCTGCACGCCCTCCACAAGCTCCTGCACGCCCTCCAGAAATTCCTGCATGCCCTCCAGAAGCTCCTGCATGCCCTCCAGAAGCGCCTACAGTCTTTACAGAAGCTCCTACACTCCTACATGCCCTCCAGAAGCTCCAACATGCCCTCCAGAACCTCCAACACTCCTACATGCCCTCCAGATGCTCCTACAGTCTTTACAGAACATCCTACACTCCTGCATGCCCTCCAGAAGCTCCCACACGCCCTCCAGAAGCTCATACATCTCCTCCATAAGACTGCGCTCAGAGAAAGAACAGCAACTCGTGGTTCTGTCCTAAAGGCAGAAAATCTCTCAGCAGAACCTTCTCTCTCACTGTCCTTGGCTGCTGGAACAAACTCCTGATCCTGTCAGGAGAGAAGAAACATTAACCGCTTTTAAAAACTCTTCTCTTAAGGGAACACTACTTAAAATTTTTTTTTCTTTTTTCCTTATTCCCTTCTTGCAATGGGTGATTGATCAGCTGGGTGATTGAGCGAGTTCTGACTGACACAAATAGTTTGCGTTTAAATGGAAGTCCATTGAAGTGGCAGTGTGTCAATACAGATTTCAATATCACATGTGCAAATTTAAGCAGAAAGCAATCTTTTATTTAAAAAACTGCATTGTGACATATTTGAGAAGTTATGTTTTTATGGTACTTGACTAAGCCCATAAGAAATCATTATAACACCATAATAAAAAAATAAAATAACACTGAAATTAATATTTTCTCCTTAATGCTACTGTAAGATATTCTGAAACTTGGTGACAATACAGACCAAAAGGTCTCCTGATAGCTGATGCAAGTATGAGCGACCTAAGACACAAATTGCATATTGTGTCTACCATACTGTAAGTTGCTTTGGACAAAAGTGTCTGCTAAATGAATAAATGTAAATGTTTTTATGAAATAATGTTTTTATGGTACTTGACCAAACCTTAATTTATTGACCATTCACTGTCATACATAGAATATTTACATCTGAAGAGTATAACACGCAGTACATTAAAAATCACTTTTTGCCCCTGCATCCTGCTCATCATCTTCAAAATACAAACTACAAAGTAAAATAAAATAAAAACAACATTAAGAGAAAAAAACAAAAGGTAATTTATTGTTAAATCCATATTTGATATTAAAAAACAACCATAAGAAATTAAATGAAGCAATAAATAAAAATGTGAAAAAATGAAAACAAAGATACATTTAAAATGTATATTTTCTCCTTAATGCTAAAAAGTGTGAATTTTATTTATTTTTGAAAATAAAGAAAAAAAAGTAGGGGAGAGTATAGACCAAAAGGTTCTTCTAAAACTTGGAATAAAAAAACTTAACGCACACATAAGAAATGATTTTAAAATAATATTTAATTAGGGGGAACATTTTTTTTTAAAATTAATATTAAGAATAAATTATTAATAGCTCAAAAATGCCACAGTAAAATATTCTTAAAATTGGTGAAAGTATAGCCCAAAGTGTCCTCTGAAAGCCTGAATAGAAAATCTTAATGCATCCATAAGAAACTATTTTAAAATAATATTTAAATAGGTGAAATTTTTTTTTTTTTTGTTTAAAATTAAGATTAAATTATTAATTTCTCAAAAATACTAAAGTAAAATATTCTGAAACTTGGTGAGAGTATAGCCCAAAAGGTCGTCTGAAAGTCTGAATAGTAGAAATTAACGCACCCTTAAGAAGTTATTTTTAAATAATATTTGAAATTTTGAAGAAAATTTTTTTTTTTATTAAAATTAAGATTAAATTATCAATTTCTCAAAAATGCTACAGTAAAACATTCCCTCATAACATTCGTAAAGTGCGTAACATTCCCTCGATCCCTAACATGAACACGAATAAGAAACCGGGCAGATTGCGTCATTTAAGGTGGACTGGGAAACCCGAATGAGAAGCTGGATTCAGCCTTGTACTCAAGTCAAGTCAAGTGTGTTTATACTCAACGCAAACAAAACATTTTAAGCAGGGGTTATCTAAAAAAACAAAAAGTTTTACATTTTCACAATTTACATGCAGCAACAATAAAATCATACTGAAAGTTTCAGAGCTCAAAATACTTTTTGTTTTTTAATGAATGAAAATCTGTTTTTTAAACTTTTTTTTTTACAGTCAGCGTTACAGAGTTACAAGCTCTGAAAGCTTAGCATAAGAGAGGGTTTAATGACATCTGGAGACATCCCTCTGAGTGAGTAGCACCCTTATCGTTAGTTAACTGAGTAGCTAACATTAGCAAGCCTGCTGTGCATTTGAACAATGCAGGTTAACTCAAGATGTGAAACACTTTTACATAGAACAAAACACTTATTAGAGAATCCTCAATAACTGGAGATTCAGAGCTGCATACAGTTAAATTCGCAAACCAGAGCATAGAGCTAACTTTTTAATAAGTTAGCAAGGCATGTAAACAAAATGGTCATCAGCCGTGAAGATATTTTGACCAATCAGAAAGCTTCTCTTAGCTTTTCAATGACTGGGAAACATAGCTCACACACCAGATAAGATTAGTGTTTTTTTATAAATGAAAATTATCTCCCCAGTCTTTACCAACAACTGTTGTGTGTACCAACACACTGAAAACTTCATTTATCTGGGGCCTGTTCAAAACTGCCACAGCGGAGTTCTTTCTAGTTGAGGCCATTTTGTAATGCTATGCACTAGATTTTTTCTTCAGGATATATCCAATGGCTCAAGACATTGCTTATTTTTGTATAACAGTTTGTGCTGCTCAAAAATTGTGAAGCAACACTGTGATACATGAAAGGGTGTTAGAGTGATAACAGCATGTTATGGATCTGACGTCAATGAACTCAAGAACTGGCAAGATAAAAGTCTATCTTATGGAATGAAAATGTTAATGTCTGTGTTTAATGTAAAAAAACAATTAGTTTCCTATTTTCACAAGTTTTTAAATTAATGTATTTATTCATTTTTAGTTACTTATTATTTGTAATGTATTACAATTAAATAAGCATCTTTAAAAACTAAATTTGTTTTCCCTTAAAAGCCCATAATCTTTTATCCTATTTTGTTTTCATTATATAGAGACTTTAGAGTGGACATTAGATCAATTAATATATTTTTTCTTTAACTCTGAAAAAATACATGCAAATAAATAGTATGCAGTTCATTTACAAAAAAATATTTGTTAAAAAATTGTGATTTCAATTATTAACTGAATAACTGTTATTAACATTTTACAGCTCTACTTTACAGAGTTGTTTTCCCACTTTCTGAGAGGCAAAAATTTGTGATTCATGTGTACATCTGAAAGATTAATCAACTGCATAATAGGATTTGGCTATGTCGATTCATTTTGCATCTGTGATGTGTAATGAGAAACATCGCCAATTGACTATGACATCGTCTCTAGGTAGGGGGGGGCTATGGGGATTGTTGTGTTGTATAATTAATTAATTACAAATTTATTATTTGAAGCCTGCTCGCATGGTATTTGTTTCACCAACAACAAAAACATAACATAAATAGAAGTTACACAGAAATTAACCTCCCCCTGTAATGTGACATCAACGCTTTAAAAATGCTGCAAATGTGTCACCTTAATGTGGTCAAAATCATTACACCCACTTACGACCTGAACATGGTTAATAAGGTTAGTGATTGTAGAATGAACACTGTATGACTGAAATAGGAAACAAAATGTGAAGATCGGAAGGATGACCCAGATGCCACACGAGAACTCCGTTAAAGCTTTAAGGAGGAAATAACAAAAAAACACTGTTCAACTGAACAGGACAAAAATTAAAAGTCACTAGAAGAAAAACAAAAATCAGACAAAATACAGCTTTCCAGGCTGAGGCGCAGCTGCCTAATGACCTGTCGCCTCCAGGTAAGACCCTTACTCCTTCTCCTCCACAAGGAAATGAGCGAACACAAAGGGTCTGGAAGGCACAAGACACACAGGGAATCTATGGACAGATGCAGGGTAATTTGGTAGAGAGTGTAGCACACTAGCAAGTAATAATTCACGAACGGCATGAAGAAAGAGAGGCTTATCAGAGAGCAAGCAGTGACACGTGAGTTGATTACCAGAGCGGAGGAACTCGTCAATCAAAAAAGGATCAAAAATATCTCGAGAGGTAACCCATGACCTCTCTTTCAGCCCATAGCCCTCCCAGTCCACAAGAAATTGTCTACCTCTACCGCAGTTGCAGACGTCCAGTAATCTCTAATCTCTAGCGTGGCTGATGAAGGGTTGCAACGAGGGGACACTAGCCTCGCCGAAGCCACAACGATAAACTCCCTGGCAAAACACCCCTATCCAAAACCATGTCGCTAGGCAACTCGGGAATTCGAAAGACATGGGTAAAAACGGCAGTGGTTGTCTCGCATGCAGAGGGCAACTTCGGTAGGGGAATGAAATTAGAAGACTTCGAGAATCGATCAACAACAGTAAGAATGACAGTATTGCCCCTGTACTCGAAAAGACCTGTAATAAAGTCCATAACAATATGGGACCAGGGTCTAGAAAGGACGGCGAGAGGACATGAAAAACCCGAAGGAGAAGTACTACTGGACTTCGATTGGGGACACGTAGGACAAGCTCTCACTAATCACTAAAAGTCATTGACATCACAGATTATGGTTGGCCACCAGAAGCATTGCCTAAAAGCATTTCAGACCTCATCCTCAATGCCCCAGGAGACACTCCCGACAACCACCCCTAGAGGTAGGATGGGAACCCTCGGATGTATCGAGCTGGCGAGAGAGGGCATCAGGTTTGGTGATGTTTGATCCTGGCAAAAAAACAATGATCAGCGTGCCTGCCAGGCATTGAAGCACTTAGCCAAGCGAATGTACTCTAAATTCCTATGCTCAGTCCAAACTAAAATCGGCAGGTGAGTGCCCTCAAGCCAATGGCATCACTCCTCCAGCACCAAGCAGATAGCTAGCAATTCACAGTTGCCCACGTCGTAATTGCGTTTGACTGGAGTCAACTGATGAGAGAAGAATGCACACGGGTGTATTTCCCATCTCTCTCGCCCTTTTGAGACAGAATAGCTCCTACTCCAAAGTCGGAAGTATCTACTGTTTAGTAGGGTCAGGGGTTATAAGACTGGGAGTAGTGGAAAAACGCCGACAAAGTTCGTCGAAGGTGGACTGGACAGAACACGACCACTTATAGGGGAGGTCAAGGCGGTCAACAGGGTGGCGACTTGTCTAAAGTTGTGAATAAATTGCCTATAGAAATTGGCGAACCCCAGAAAGGGTAGTGCGTGTGGCAGGCACCAGCCATTCAAGCACTGTCTGGACCTTAGGTGTTATTAGTTCAGATATAATATATGTAATGTACATAGTTTGTACAGTTTTTTACAATTATTAGCCCTCCTCTGAATTTTTTTATTTCTCTTTAAAAACTTTTATGGCTTGTGCTTCAAGAAAAGGGATTGCTTCACTCATTTCCTGTGGTGAAAAAAGCTGAACACACTCTTGCCTGCTTCTGCAGCATGCAAGCACCTTTTTAGGTCCTGGCACCTGTTCACCCCAAAACGTGCAAGGCTGGATAATACAAACTTTGAGAACAAGCTCATAAATTTAACCTGTGACTATGAAGAAGGTATTATCGTCATCAAGCAACTATTAGAGGTGTGTATGCATTTTTAAGGAAAGTGATCACCTTGTTGATGGGTGTGTATATCCACAGATAGGTGCACATGTCTGTGAATATTTTAACCCCTTACAGCGAGAGCAGTCCTTACAATGACATTAATGAAGGACATGACAAAACTATTTTGTTTACCTTTTATTTAAAATGATCCTAAGAGTTTGTATTGTTTCTGCCGCTTATTTTTCTTCGTGTTATTTTTCTACATTCACCTATCTGACAATACTTTGGCTCTAGACCGAATGAAAGACGACAGCCACGAGACACGTCTGAAGTGACTTGGATGATTGAAGATCCTCATCTTTGTAGCAAATTGTAGGCAAATATCAATAAGCTTCCGTGAAGATGAGACACTAAGCCGCCTTGCTTGACCCAAGATACAGACGGGCTCACATGAAACCACCTGAGCTATATAGGCCTAAGTGACACAAAAACTGTTTACCGAAATGGCGAGTCCATTGCCTGCACCCGTTAGTTATAGAAGAGCGGGAAGACCATTAATCAATGTGGATTTTATTGTTTGACATTGGTGCCAAAATCGCTTTCAATTCCAGCAATGCAACGTCGAATAAAACCTCAAACACTAAACAGTAAGTTTATCTGCCATCGGTGATGGACGATGACATCGTCTATCGAACCAAACACAGTGTATAGCATTATAAAAATGGTCTAGAATAGAGAGAACACTGCTGTGCATAGAGCTCAATTGAGGTCCTATTATCCACATTATTGTGGTCTGGTGATGCATGGGAAATAAAATGATTCAAGGCTAAGAATAAGATGCACTTATTAAATTATATTTAAATTGTTCCAGTCATGAACCAGATTGCTTTCCATTTCACATGTTAATATAATCACTTGTCAGATTTAAATATAGATTGCATTTGAATTGCAGGAGAAGCTAAAGCTGGTTACTGTGCTGGGAGCTGGGCTGCTATGTGGCACTGCTCTGGCTGTCATCATCCCTGAAGGAGTCCATGCACTCTACGAGGAGATGCTAGAAGGTATCTTCTGCTTTAAAAGATCTCGCATATCAGTTATTCTATTGAATCCTCTTTGAAAGTTCAAATCAGATTTTATTCATTATTTTATTTTGATATCCGCCTACGACAAACTGGTTGCGCAAAAGCTGCAAAAACACGTTAGGTGGCGCTATAGAGCCATTTTTTTTTTTACTTGTTTTTCAAAACCCAATCGAACATAAATTTTCACCAGGCCTGAGGCATGTGCAAATATCTGTGACTTTTCGTTAATGTTCAGGTACCCAAAAGTCCCCGGAAAGACAGTAAAGAATAATAATAAAAAAATTAAAAAATAAATAGATTTTTTTGAAAAACAATAGGGTTCTTGCACCTTTGGTGCTCGACCCCTAACAAGCACATTATATTCAAATGAGTTGAATGTAGTTGTATTATTTTGTGTCAAAGTATCAATCAATCAATCAATATATGTTTTATGTAGTGCTTTTCAAAACAGCTTCATCAGGTAGGGTAAAAAGAAATTCCCTGAGTGAGGTCCCAGGGAGCCTCACTGATTGAGGCAGGGGCTAGTCACCTCTTGAGCATATAGACTATTTGAACTTAAGATCAATCCACGAACAGTTCACCAGACAGCACTTGAAAGAAAAAAGTTAACAACAACAAAGTAGAAACAATTTAGGGCTTTAGCTATTGCATATTTTAGTAATCGGCTGTTGTACTGAAAAATTAATTGATTAACCGAGTAATCAGATAAAACATGTGTGAGGTCAGATCCTGCTTCCGGTGCCTGCCCGGAATTACCCTAGACATTCAATATTAGAAGACGCTCTAACTTTGATTGTTATTACATTATAATTATGTACATTATTGTTATTAGGGGTCGAGCACCAAAGGTACAAGACACCTATTGTTTTTCGAGAAATTCTTCTTATTTAAATTTTTTTATTATTAATATTCTTTACCTTCTTTCTGGGGAATTTTGGGTACCTGAACATTAACGAAAAGTCACAGATTTTTGCACACGCCTCAGACCTGTTGAAAATTTACGTTTGATTGTGTTTCGAAAAATGAATTAAAAAAAATGGTTCAATAGCGCCACCTAACGCGTTGTTGCAGCTGTTGCGCAACCAGTTTGTCTTAGGCGAATGAAATTTGGTACAAACGTGTAAAGTACCAAGCTGCAACTTTTGATAATATGAATCCTGTTTCCAAAATCGACAGGAAGTCGGCTATTTCGCAAAAACCTCTAAAAATGGTTGTTTTTGCTCGTTCTACACTTTGACAAACTACTCTTACAGATTTTATCCAAACATCTCCAAACTTCTTTAGTATCATCATAAGGCATATGGCATGTGATATTGAGAAGCTTTTTTGACTATCATAAAGTATGTGGTGGTGGCGGCGGGCCAATGTCCAAATTTCGACTCGAAACAGGAAGTTGTTATAACTCGGACATAGAATATCCGATCCGGCTCAAACTTGTCTCATTCTCATCGTAGTCCAAGCCTGAGAACAGGCGTATGACAAGAAACATCATCCGCCATAGCACCACCTAGTGGCGAGCATTAAAAGTGTATTTTTGATAGTTTTACGCTTCTATTTCAGGCACTGTATTGCATACACACTTAAAACTTGTCGCATGTGTGTAGGACCTTAAGACCTACAAAAAAGTCCTTGGGTTGAGTTTCGAAACTGGACGGAAAACTGGATTTTTTTGGGTTTATGTAAAAAACACAGACTTCATACTTTAACAAACTCCTCCTAGGTGAAATGACCGATCCAGCTATAAATTTGTGTAGTTAGTCGTAAGGCATTAGGGAAAAACGTTATCAAAAGCTAAGAAGTACATCAAACGGCCTTGGGGTGGCGCCACCTGAAGCGGTTGTGTAGCTGTTGCGCAAACAGTTTTTCGTAGGCAAATGAAACTTGGTACACATATGTAAATAACCAAGCTGAAACTTTTACTAACATAAACCTTGTTTCCAAAATGCACAGGAAGATGAATATTTTGCAAAAACCTCAAAAAGTGTGCTTTTTCGATAGTTTCAAACTTTGACAAACTCCTCCTAGGCGAAATGTCCGATCATGCTGAAAATGATCGGACATTTAGCCTTGGAGGAGTTCTAACGCATTAGGGAGAAAAAGTTATCAAAAGCTAAGAAGTATGTCAAATGTCAAATGTGGCACCCCAGCAAAGTTCAACCTTCAAAATTGTGCAAAAATAATTTACATATTTTGGACTTTATCTCCGTTCTAGGTAATCCACTATCAATAAAAACAGCCTGCCATGATTAACCTTGTCAGGTTGAACAAAAGGATATGCGTCACTGTGACTGCGCTCCAAAAATGAGCTCTACAGCGCCCCCTTATATGTGACCAAAAACTTCGTTTCAACTGTTTTGTAAAGCTGTTCCTCAAGCAGTTTGCGAATGAAATTTGGTACACATGTGTTAAGTACCAAGCTGCAACTTTAACTAATATAATCCCTGTTTCTAAAATTGACCGGAATTCGGTTATTTCGCAAAAACCTCTAAAAATGGGCATTTTGCTCGTTCCACACTTTGACTAACTCCTCCCACAGATTTTATCTAAACATCTCCAAACTTCTTGAGTATTGTCATAAGGCATACGGAACCTTAAAATTAGAACTTTTTTTAGCTATCATAAAGTATGTGGTCGTGGTTGCCGCCAATGTCCAAAATTTGATTTGAAACAGGAAAAAAACTCAGGCATAGAATTTCCGATCCGTCTCAAACTCATTCTCATCGTAGTCCAACCCCGGGAACAGGCGTATAACAACAAACATCATCCCTTATAGCGCCACCTAGTGGCGAGCATTAAAAGCCTGTTTTTCATAGTTTTATCCTTCTATTTCAGGCTGTGTATTACAAAAAATCCATTGGGTCGAGTTTCGAAACCGAACGGAACACCGGATATTTTAGGTTTTATGAAAAAAATTTAGACTTCATACTTTGACAAACTCCTCCTAGGCGAAATGTTCGATCCAGCTGAAAATTGGTGTAGTTAGTCGTAAAGCATTAGGGAAATAAAGTTATCAAAAGCTAAGAAGTATGTCAAACGGTCTTGGGATGGCGCTCTACAGCGCCACCTAAAGCGGTTTTGTAGTAGTTTGTCATAGACGAATGAAATATGGTACACATATGTAAATAACCAAGCTGCAACTTTTACTAATATAAAGCCTATTTCCAAAATCGGGAAGACGGTAATTTAGCAAAAACCTCAAAGTGTGCATTTTTGCTAGTTTTATACTTTGACGAACTACTCCTAGGTGAAATGTCAGATCAAGATGAAAATTGGTGTGGTTACTCGTAACGCATTAGGAATCGAAAGTTATTAATTTCATCAAATGGTCCCAGCAAATTTCAACCTTTTAAAATTGTGCAAAACATATTTTACATATTTCGGACTGTATTTCCGTTCTAGTTAATCAACTATCAACAAAAACAGTCTGGCATGATTAGCCTCTTTAGGCTGAACAAAAGGATATGCATCACTGCGACTGCGCTCAAAAAATTGGCTCTACAGCGCCTCCTTAATGCCGCGAGAGCCCTCCCATAGCTGCTTGCAGCTATAATATGAATTTGAACCCAATTTGCCCAACCCCTATCCACCTAAGCATAATACAGCAGGACCTTTCTGGTTCTGGAAACCTTGAACTGCTGTCTTGCTGCTGAATGGAAACAAGAACTTGGTGTAGTTGCCAAACAGAGAAATGCAGGTTTGACTGGGACTGACTAATCCTTTACTTGAAGGCCTCTACGGTGGTAATTGGAAATTCATAGATCATCAGTGACCAGAGAAGGCAAGGCAGGATTCAATCTTTGAACTTCCCAGGATGTCCTGACTTGTCTGCAGCTGTAAGCCATGTGTTAAGGTCATTGCTGGTCACTTTAAGTGCAGCAGCATAAGCATAATGGAACATTAAAATGCACAATCAACAAGTAAAAAAACTCTGAAATGCTATTTTGAATCAGTATTTGACTTAAAATTTTATGCAAACACAAACCTTCTGAACTACCTCTTGGACCACTGTGAGCAACATCCTGACAGCATCCTACCTTTCTAATTAACATGGTTTATTTAAAAAATCTGAATACAGCTGGGGTTACCTTAAGATATCATTTTTAAAAAGTGATTTTTTGTTAAAAAAGATGACTGATGTAAACCACACTTGTCAAGTTTTAATATAAAAAAATAAGGTACATTATACTCTTCCCACTGCCAAGTTATATTGCCTACATAATATATTAAAGTAATATATGTAAGGGATATACCCTGACAGAGACAAATAATGTTAGTCATAAGGTAAAATTAATCTAGATTGCACTTCACTCCTGAATAGATGAGACAAGACTGAATACAGTTGGGTGATAAAATCTGTGACATATAAGAGATCCGCGACAAGCATTAGGCAATAACTAAACAATGTCTGTAGTGCTCACTATCTTAACACACAAAAAGAACATCAGGGCTGATCTTCCAGTTTTTTAAATATTTGTAGTTTATTCATGATTCTCTCTCTTTCTCTATCTCTCTCTCTGTTTTCTGCATCTTCATGAGAGAGAACTGTATATTAGCTTTGTAGAATATGTTGTTGTAATACACTTAGACATAAAACAATGTTAGGACTTTAAATAAATATCTTTTAGAAGACTTTTAAAACCAGCTGCAGAGCAATTGATAAATAGCGTGGTGTCATTGTTTTATCAGTATTCAAAAGGCTTTATTTCCTTCAGTGATATCTGGATCTGAGTGTTGCAAGTTTCTCTTCTGTATTGAGCATGAGCACACGTCAGCGTTGATATCAGTCAATGAGCTAAACCAATCAGAAGCATCAGTTTTGGTCTTCTCAATGTGTGGCTTTGGATTGGTCTTCAAGATACTTACTTGATGTAGAAGGAATTTCCTCAGACCAGAAAAGACAACAAATGGTAATCTAGTGACTATATATGACATCATACCAATTCCACACATTTCTGAATAGAGATTATTTTTACTATACCACTGTTTGCTGCCACCATCTGAGTGAGTGAGAGGAAGCATGCGCAATCTCAAGCATGCGCAATCAGGAGCTGAATATTAACTCTTTCCAAAACAATCCACTCATAAAAGTATTACCTGAAGCTGGAACCTGCATTTTCGAGCTTGATCGACGACCAAATCCAAGTAAGATTCAAGTTCGAGTGTAAACACCTATAAGTTCTTGTCAGAACCATGTTCATGCCAAGTGATTGCAGTGATTTTTCACTGTGCACATGTCCTGGGACTGGTGTGCATTGTGATAACACATGTGCTTTGCTTATAGAGATCGTTGTTACCACAGCTGAAAAACATCTATTTAGATTTCTCTGCCACAACCAGCGGCATCAGCAGCAGACGGAGCCTTATGTCTGTTCCACAACTCTAGTACGCATTTGATAGCGGGGCATCATTTATATAACTAGATCTGCAATTAAACTGACATTGTTGTGCTGTATGGTCGAAAAATGGCCTAATTAACCATGTCTTGTTATGAAAATGATTAGAAAACTAATCACACCTCCTCATGTAATTCTTGTTTGTTTTTTTTGGTGTAGCCAGCCATCAACATGGTGCAGGTCCGGTGGAAGCAGAGGATCAGAAGCCCCTGGATTCTGCATTGAAAGGCATCGCTGAACACACACACACTCGTGGTCATGAGGAGCTGCACGCTTACATCGGTGTGTCTTTGGTGCTGGGCTTCGTGTTCATGCTGCTGGTGGATCAGATTGGCAGTGCTCACATCCACAATGGAGATGGTCAGTCTCAACTCATCCTAGTACTCTAGTAACATTGAAGGGACTGGAATGTATTCAAATCCTTATGGGGGTTTTTTTTAGATCCAGAAGCTGCAAGGGCTGCCAACTCGAAAGTTACCACTACACTTGGACTAGTTGTACATGCCGCAGGTAAGCCCAAAACTAAGAGCAGCTGGCTCTTTCCCATATTCAAATACCAGTCTGTTTTGTTTTTATCACCTAATGTTGAGCCAAGAATTTAAAACTATTTTAAAACTTTATCTATGAATAGATATTATACTTTAAATCAGTTATCACCAGTGAACGTGTTCCTCATCTGTACTGACTGGACCCACAGTTGCATTCCTTCCTTTTACGTTAAGGCTATCTTTTAACTTGGTTGACATATGTCACTCACACCAAAACTTCCACCCCCTGCACACACCACAACAAATGTTTGGAAAAGGTTTATGAAATGTAATATCTATTAATTTTAAACCCAATATTATTAATATATTATATTAGCACAACATTCCTAATGCTACACCTTAATGGTGGAAATACAATGTATGTAGTTAGATTGCGTCCTACAGACTCATGTAACGCTCACCTGATCACATAGTTGTCCATGCATTTTGAATCAGAATCCGCTTTATTGCCATGTGTGTGTGCGCACACAAGGAATTTCCTTTGGTACAATGGAACCATCAGTGCAAACAACATAAGTACAATACAAACCACACAAGTACAGTAATGTGCATCACAACAAGCAATTAACATAAAGCTATGAGGTAGAATGAAGGATTGATGAAATGTAAACAGTAGAACAAAGTCTATAAAGTGTGGTGTGCTTAAGTGCTCTGAAGCGGCGGTCAGAGGGCAAGAGCTCAAAAAGGTGTTGGCCGAGGTGAGTGGGGCCTAGAATTGTTTTGTTTGCCCTCTTTCTCACTCTGGTGGTGTACAGGTACTGAAGGGAGAGTAGGGAATTCCAGCCGTATGAATAGTCCTCTGAAGTCTACGGATGTCTGCTTTAGAGGCGGAGCAAAACCACCCCTTGGGGGCCCCAGTGCTGGTGGTTCGGGTGCATGATGTGAATTCACCCATTCTCACATGCTGTTGTCTGTCTATCAGGAAACTTGTAATTCATTCACAGGTGGAGTCAGGGACGGAGAGCTGGGAGAGTTTGTTTTGAAACAGTGATGGCATGATAGTATAAAGTGCTCAGCTGAAGTCCATAAACAGGATCCCCAGCTCCAGTCTTTAAAAGGACTTCATGACCACAGATGTCAGGGCCACTGGTCTGTAGTTATTGAGACCTGAGATTTTAGGCTTTTACATTTACATTTATGCATTTGGCAGACTCTTTGTCCAAAGCGACTTACAATATGCAGAGACAATATGCAATCTGTTGCACCGTCAAAGTCTATCTCAGCTTGCTCATAACATAAATTGTATTAACTGATTAAAAAAACCATAGCAGAGAGTAAATAAAGGAAGAAGATAAAGACAGAGGAGAAAAAAAAGACAGGAAGGAAAAATAAAGTTTTATTTTTTATAGTAGGTGTTCCCTGAAAAGAAGAATTTTAAGTTTCTTTTTTATTGTTGCTTTCCTGACTAGATCAGGGAGTTTGTTCCACCAGCCAGGAACAGAAAAAGAGAAGGTTCTGCTGAGGGATCTTCTGCCTTTGTGGAACGGAACCACGAGTCCCTGTTCCTTCTCTGAGTGCAGGCTTCTTGAGGGCATGTAGGAGTGTATGAGCTTGTGGAGGTAAACAGGGGCTGATTTGGAGATAGTTTTGTACGCTAGCTTCAGCGATTTGAATTTAACCCGAGCTGCAATGGGGAGCCAGTGAAGAATGATGAAGAGGGGAGTAACATGAGCTCGCTTCGGTTCCTTGAAGATAAGACGAGCTGCAGAGTTCTATGATCATCTGAAAAGGTTTGAGCGTGTTTGCTGGAAGTCCTGCTAGGTGAGCGTTGCAGTAGTCCAGATGTGAGAGGACCAGAGCCTGAACTAGGAGTTGAGTTGCACTCGCTGTTAAGAAGGGCCTGATCTTTCGAGTGTTGTGCAGTGCAAATACACAAGCTCGAGTTGTCTTTGTGATGTGGTCTTTGAAGGACAGCTGTTCATCCAAAATCACTCCAAGATTCCTGACCGAAGGAAAAGAGGTGATTGCAGAGAATTCCAACTGGATGGTGAGGTGGTGATGCACAGAGGGATTGGCCAGGATTACCAGAAGTTCTGTCTTGGCCATGTTGAGCTGTAGGTCTAGTAGGATGAGGACAGATGATATGTAGTTAGCCCTGGCACCTCGCAGCGCTTCCATCACAGACAACAAAGTCGTCTCAGGTGAGTGTCCATTCTTGAAGCCTGATTGGTTGTCTTCGAGCTTGGTGTTCTGAGTCAGGAAAGTAGAGAGTTGATTTAAGACGACCTGCTCAATGAGTTTTGCAGTGTATGGCAGCAAAGAGACAGGTCTGAAATTTTCCACTAGTGATGTTTTGAATGTAGGTTTCTTGAGAAGCAGGGTGACTCTGGCCACCTTGAAGATGTTAGGGAAAATGCTGGTAGTGATCAAGGAGTTGATGATGTGAGTGAGGGCTGTTGTGATGGTAGATGAGATTGTTTGTAGAAGGTGAGAGGGGATGGGATCGAGGGGACAGGTGGATGGATGCGCTGAGTGAAGAAATTTGGACACCTGATCTTCTGTGGGTGGAGTGAATGGTGTCGTGGATTGTGGATGAATTTGGGTGCAAGGTGGTGCAAACTGCCGGCTGATGGTGAGGGTTTTGTCTGTGAAGTAATCAGCCAAGTCATCTGCAGTGAGAGGGGTCACTGAGGGAGGTTGGAGTGGACAGAGGAATGAGTTGAAAGTCCTGAAGAGCTTTTGGCTGTCCTTGACATGTTCAATCTTGTCGCGGTAGTTTGTTGGCTTAGCATCTTGTATCTTGTTTGAGAAAGCTGACAGTGCAGTTTGGTACGCTTTGTCTGCCATGCTCTTTGATTTCTTCCATTTTACCTTTGCTGATCTGAGGGTGGACCTCTGTTCCCGGAGAGCATGCGATAGCCAGGGATTTGATGGTGTTATCCTGGCTGGTCTGGAAGAGTGAGGCATGTAGCGAGTGTGGTGCAGAAATGGTTAGTTGCATCGTAAAGAGGAAAAGTTTCCAGGTGATGAAAGAGAAGAGGACACAGCTGAAGAAAAGAGAGAGGAATCAAGGGATTTAAGGTTACATTGGAAGGTGACCGGAGGTGGCATGGAGTGTGAGCAGCTAAGCAGTGTGAGGTTGAATGTGATTAATAAGTGATCAGATTTGTGCAGAGGAATAACTGTGAAATGATGTGGAGAGCAGCTGCATGTGTAAATGAGATCTAGCTGATTTCCTGATTTGTGTGTTGCTGTGGTAGGGACAAGAGTCATGTCAAAGGAGGACATGAGTGAGTGGAAGTCGGAAGCATTTGGTTGATGAAGATGTGTATTGAAGTCTTCAATCACAACGAATGGGCTGATATCATCCTCTGGAAAAGAGGAGCGAAGACCATCAAGCTCCTCCAGGAAATTGGAGAGCTGTTCTCCAGGTGGGCGGTATATGGTGAGGATGGGCATTACAAAAGGAGAAGTGATAGTGACAGCATGATATTCAAGTGAGCATGTCTTACCAAAAGATGTGAAGGTAGAGAATCTGAAGATCTGAGAAATGAGAAGTCCAGCACCCCCACCTTGTCCCATCTCGCGAGAAGTGTGTGAGAGGAAAAATTTATTGGAGAGGGCTGCAGGCGTTACGGTGTCCTCTGGGCGGCTGATGTCTGCTTTGTTGACAGAAGACTGACAGTTCCAAAGTCCCACATAGAGAGAGCATGGTTCTGGTGAGGCAAAATAAGGTGAGCGAAGGTTTGAAGGATGCTAGTGTGTTCTACGAGGACGGGCAGAGTGACGTGCAGCTGAGAATGACTGGAATGTACTGAAAGTACATGTTAGCAGGTGTGTGAGGAGTTGCGCAGGTAGAGTTGAATGTCTTTACTCGATTAGTCTTCATGCGAGGAGGCTGAACGCTTCCGCTGACACTTCCGTGACAGCAACACTGCACCACTTTATAGGCCCCTGACTATGGGTAGGCTGCAGGAGATGACCGATTGTTACTGGCTCGTCCCAGCACACCCTAGACCTAAACCTGTCTAAATCACCCTTGGTGCAAGCTTTAAGCTTTGCCTGTAAATAAACTACAACGTCTTATAGTATGCTTTTGAAACACTGTCACAGACTAATAGGTACACTTATGACTGTACTATACCAACAACACAACGAAAGGGGAATGATAAAAATGCTTTCTACCTGTATGACGTCTCTGCTGATGTTTGGCTGAACAATCTCCGTAGAGCTGTCAGGACAAACTTCCCGTGATAACTCGTTGCACAACTCTCACAGAATGACTGCAATTACCGACTATATATACTTTCTCACCAATCGCTCTCACTACCGGCTCGTCCCAGCACATCTTAAACTGAAACCTGTCTAAATCACTCTCGCTAACGGCCCAGAGATAGTCACTCGACGACCTGGCTCAGCTGCAAGCTTTAACCTTTACCTGTATGACGTCTCTGCTGGCTGATGTTCGCACTGAACAATCTCTGTAGAGCTTTCTGGACAGACTTCCCTTGATTTTAACTTGTTGAACAACTCTCTTGGGGATGGGGATGATGGTGAAGCGTTTGATGCAAGCAGGGTCTTCACACAGCTCGTTCAAATAATTAACCAAGTTTTGATTGCCCATTGATAAAGATGCTGGAGTTTTGTAGTTTGTGATGGTCTTTAGGCATGACCACACTGAAGCAGGGGTCGTTGGTTGCAAACTGTTTTTGCAGCTTTTCAGAGTATGTTGTTTTTGCAGCTCTGATCTCCTTATTCAATGGCCTAGTTGCACAAACCGCGGTCTCCATTCCCGTAGGCAGCTCCCTTGGCTTGGCAAAGCTGTTAGTTTTCCAGAGAACCATGGTTTGTTGTTGTTAAATGTCACATAAGTCCGGGTGGGGATGCTCATCTCTTCAGAGAAACTGATGTAGGATGTTACAGAATCAGTGAGCTCGTCCAGGTCTAAGGCAGCAGTTTCAAAAACACTCCAGTCCGTGCAGTCGAAGCAGGCCTGTAAATCCTGCTCTGCTTCAGTGGTTTATCTTTTAACAGTTCTCACTATAGGTTTAGCTGCTTTGAGCTGTTGCTTATATGCTGGAATATTGTGGACCAGACAGTGGTCGAAGAGTCCTAACGCTGCGCGGGGGACGCATGGTAGGCACCCTTGATTGATGTGTAACAATGATCCAGAATTTCCCCCTCTCTGGTGGTGCACTCTACATGCTGCTGGAACTTTGTATGTGTTATTCTTGGAGACTTCAACAAAGCCAATTTGAAAATGAGCTGCCAGAGTCCGGAAAACACTACTCCACATTTGTGATCTTGTCAGCCAGCTGTTGCTGCACTTCGGTCACTCGTGTCTGTAGCGGGGATGTAAACACTGACAAGAATATACGAGGGAAACTTGCAGGGTAAATAGAAGGGCTTGCAGATAATAGAGCACTTCCAGATCAGGACAGCAGATCTTCTTCATAAATGTTACATCTGTACACCACCTCACATTGATGTAGACACATGTGCCTCCTCCGCGAGTTTTTCTCGTTGCCCTCGAGTCGTGGTCCGCTCTGAACAGCCCGAATCCAGGTAGGTTGAGAGCGGCATCCGGTATCCCTCCGTCTTTGTTGCTTCAGGTAAGCAGATGAATCTCATCCATTTTATTAGGTAATGGCAGATTCGGCAGATGAAAACTGGGCAGCGATGGTCGATGCTTCTTGAGGAATGTAGCGACCTCGCTAGCAAGAACGCTCAATAAAACATTCGAAAATTCAAAACTCGGTGGAAAAAGGTTCTGGGAGTGCTGCTCAGAGATGAGCCTTTCCTCTCAGGTGTAACGTATGAAGATAGTTGAACAAATAGCAGGACAAACTAGCAAAACAAACAAAAACACTGCAGAGCTGCGTACCAAGGCGGCCATCCACGGCCCATCATTTGGGACCAAAAAATACCATTGGTCCCCATTCGTTTTTTTTTTTTTTGACTAAAACTGGTAGGTTCTTAATTTCTCTCTTGTATAAGCACTTGTGTTGTAAACTAACAAATTAATTCAATCTCACCGCAATGAGAATACTGAGGGCAAATAATTTTTTTAATCATTTTTTTTATACAACCATTTTTTCGAGTTAGCTACAGATTTTCCAATGAGGGAATGGCTTTAAAGTGCCCCTTCTGGCACGTTTTGAGAATATATATCTACCCATTGTAACTTCTTTCCACTCCACTATAGTACTGGAACAGCTTTCACAATATTTGATTGATACTTTGCTTGCATAGCTTGACAATTTGAGCTAGTGAATGCATCATCTGGGATTTGCCCACAGACGATGGGCATTTCCCAAGTTTTACAGTTTTTGCCCTTCTATGTAATCTCTGGATTGATTATCAATGATGGATTTTTTTTAATGTAATGTTATTTATTTTGTTTAAAAGATTAATAGTAATCGAACATGCTTCTATCTTTGTCTCCAGCTGATGGTGTTGCTCTCGGAGCTGCTGCTTCCACATCTCAGACTAGTGTCCAGCTCATTGTGTTCGTGGCCATTATGCTGCATAAGGTATTACATAGTGCTTGGCTCATTCCTCTTCAAAGTTGTTTCTTTGAATTTGACTGACCTGTTAAATAATTAATTTCAAGTGAGAGTTATTTGGTTTGTCAATGTTTTTCCTTCCTGCTGTAAGGTGCCACAATATTAGGTGCACCTTTGAATTGAATAATACTCTCTGTATTTCAGGCTCCTGCAGCATTTGGGCTTGTCTCATTCCTCATGCACGCAGGCTTAGAAAGAAATCGTATCCGCAAACATCTGCTCGTCTTTGCTTTAGCTGCCCCTGTTTTGGCCATGCTCACCTATGTAGGACTCAGTCAGGTACGTTGAAAATACAAGAAAGCTCAATTAGCATGCTTAACTCTAATATATAAATTGTGTTTTATGTTTAAATCCATTTATTTGAAATCTTTCAGGTTTTTATAATTTGCAAAGAGCCAAAAAACCAACAAATAACAGCATAAAATCACCAAAAGAATCACTCTAAAGCACTTTATTGAACACATTTAGCTAAAAACCAAGTTTGAGAAGTTTGGTTTGGAAAATTTTTAATGTACATTTTTAATATATTTAATTATGATATAATGATTTGGGTCAGTAATCAGTGCTTGCTGCTGAAAAAGTAATTTTATAGTGAATGAATATCTATAAATCTCTTTCCTTCAACAGTAGTTTTTGCGTAGTGTCGTCATTGGATTGCTGCTTAATCTTTCTCAAGTGATGACGACGAGTCTTGTGCTAGAAAAACTGAAATAGAGCAGCAGTGATGCTTCTTCAAGGCTATTACTTTTAAACAGTGGCATTCAAACCTTTCATGCACAGATTTAAGTTGAATTTTTGAGAAGGACTTCAAGAGTGTAGAATAACAAGAGTGTAAATGCTTTCTGCATTCACACAAATAACTAGATTCAAGTTCG
The DNA here is from genome assembly GCA_900490495.1 of Danionella dracula. Taxonomy (NCBI): domain Eukaryota; kingdom Metazoa; phylum Chordata; class Actinopteri; order Cypriniformes; family Danionidae; genus Danionella; species Danionella dracula. Next base: position 1,731,011 of record UELW01000478.1, read on the forward strand.
GTACCCAAACTTTGATGTTAGCTAGACAATTTTGGAGAGACAATATTTTGTACATGCGGGTGAGTTTTTTGATTCAACATCATAATTAATTAATTAAATAAATAAATAATTACAATTTTGACTGAAGTTTACATATAAAAGTGGGTCATGACTTAACTAACTTATGCAGCTGCATGACATCATGTTCAAATTTACTCTCCACTAGGATCAAGGTTAAACAGCCCCCACATCTGTAGGTCGCTTCATTTCAGAGATTTTTAAATTGGAAGTTTTTGTGGGGAAAGTGGCGTGACCTAATTGATTTAGGCAAATTTACAATCATGTAACATGCCCCTCTCCACTAGGGTCAAAATAAAACAATCACCATACCTGTAGGTTGCTGAAGGAATCTTGCATCTTAAAACCCCTCTCTGTTTATGCGCAATTTATCTCAAATGGAGGATTTAATGAGTGAGTATAGTTTGATCACAACTCAAATGAGAACTTGTTAAGCTAAAAAAAAATGAAAGTTGACATTGAAAACAGTTTCTTTAAAGCAGATTGAAGTTTTCAATGTTGCTTTATTTTGCCAGAGAAAATGCTAAGCATGCTTGATTTTCACGGAGGCTCTTATTGTCTGTAGAGTAGACAATAAAAAATTCCATTTAATGTACACACTGCTATTTTTATGCTCTTTACACCCCTAAACTGCGATATTTGCAGTAAAAAAAAATCTTTATACAAACAGTCAACAAAAAGCCACATTGTTATCTTCTAGAAGCCCAGGTCCCTGTTATCTCACAGGAAATGTTGAGAAAACACTGCTAACAGAGAAAGAACTCTTAAGTAATTGAGTACATTATTTAATTTGTTGATTGAAAAGACATAATAATCCATCTGTCTTTGTCCCGTGTTATCTACCCCCCCTCCTTTCTAGTCTCCCCTTCTCTCTTTCTACATTCTCTCCTCTCTCCCTATATACACTCCCTCTCTCGCTTCTCTATTTTTTCTACAGCTTTTCTTTCTGACTCTCCATATTTACACTCTCTCTATCTCCCCCTCATATCTTCTCTATCTCTCTCTTTCCTATCTTTCCTCTATTTTTTCTCCACTAAATCTCTCTCCTTTCTCCATCTCTCTTCTATCTCCTCTGTCTATTCCTCTCCCCGTTTTAGCTCTCCCTCCTTTCTCTCTTTCCTATCTTTTCTATATTTCTCTCCTGTCTCCTCTATCTCTCTCTCCTCTCACTTTCACCTCTCTCTCTCTCTCTCTCTCTCTCTCTCTCTTTCTTTCTTTCTTTCTTCCTTCTCACTCCAGCTCCCCTCTTCTCTTTTGCTTGTTCTCTCGCCTATCGCCTCTATATTTTTCTCCTTTCTCTCTCTTCTATCTCTCATTAGCATACTATAAATATGTTCCTTTTGCTGGAATAATGATAAAATATTAAATAGTATAAATATAAACTTATTTTGATGTGTTTTAGATTTCTTTATTTGAAGTTTTCTTATAAGAGAGGGTTGTTATTTGACCTTGATGGAAGTGCAAGGCAGTTTAAATGACCATGAGCTTCGGCCCTTTTTCTGTTTTGTCTTGTATAATTTGGACCTTAGGTAAAAATAAATGGGGCCTAATGCATTATGCAAATTAGACATCTTTTAAAAATCCACTTTCCACTAGGGTCAAGATAAAACCCTCCCCATACCTGTAGGTAAGTTCAGTTCAGAGATATTTGGCTTTGAAGAATCTTTATAAAGTGAGTGCAATCTAAATCATTAGCAAAATAGACATAATGTTAAAATCAATTCTTTTAGATCAAAGATCAAATAACCCTCAGATCTGTAGGTGGCTTTGTGTCATATATATTTGACTTAAGTTTGTGTAGAAAAGTGGGCACGGCTTAATTAACTGTTCTAATTAGACATCAGGCTAAAATCTACTCTCTACTAGGGCCAAATTAAAACAACCCCACACTTGTTGGTTGCTTCATTTCAGAGATATTTGACCTTAAATTGTCTGTGGAAAAGTGGGCGTGGCTTAATATAGATACACACACACAAGCGATGACCCAATTAAACGCTCTTTATAACTAGTTGACAACGGTTTTGAGAAACGAGTTCAAGTTCTTACTGGACGGAGATCCAAATCTCACAGAGTATGTTAGTTCTGAACTGGACTCATAAAAAAAAGAGTGAGGTGATAGTTTTTGATTCCTTTGCAACACTTCCATCTAGTGGAAGAGCTTGTCTTTAATTTGGGGAGTTGCGTTGGTTTCATAGAAATTTTTGAAAAAAAAATATAGCACACACCTTAAAATTGCACAAATTATAAATATAGTGCTGAAATAGAAATGTATAAATATAGTGCACATTCGAGGTAGTGCAGATGGTGTATTGGTGTATATTTGAATTTAAAATAAGATGTTTACGATGCTGAGGTCATAAACATCTTCAAACATATGGCCCACATAAGAGTGTTAGTTTTAGTGTGCATCGTTTTAAAGACAACTTCTATATGTAAATATGATCTGGATAAACAGTCTTTGCCTGTTATGTTCACCATAAGAGAGAGACAATCTGTGTTATTAAATAATAAAATATATTATGAATATGTTGTTAAATATATAAAATATAAACAATAAAATGTAAATTCTTTATTACACTGAAATTCTTTTCGTACTCCTTTCAGAGCAGTAAAGAGGCACTCTCTAGTGTCAACGCCACTGGTGTGGCCATGCTATTTTCAGCAGGGACCTTCTTGTATGTCGCCACAGTGCATGTACTCCCAGAAGTGGGAGCCATGGGTGGCCACAGCCACTCCCCTGGGGGCAACGCCTCTAAGGGACTCAGCAAAGTTGAGGTCAGCGCACTTGTCCTGGGTTGCATGATTCCTCTGGTGCTGTCGATTGGTCACCAACACTAATGATCTTCAAATGCAAACTGTGAAAAACAAGACTTTAAGCGCAAGCTATTTGATTCCTGCAGAGTTGGGTGATTTAAGTTATCTGCAGGAGTGAACCACAAAGGAACTTATTGACATGGAATGGGACTCCTCTGATACTCTATAACCATCTGTGAACAGATAATGACATGCCAATACAAATAAATACATCATGTTTTTGACTAGTTATTTTATTTTATTTTAAAAACTGTGGTGGGGTTAACACATGATGTAGATTTCATGTTTTATCTTGTTTCTTCTTGCAAAGTACAAAAAGACATGTTTCTCAAGAGGAAATCGACAATGGTTTGCGGCTTTATAAATGTGTTATGTTATTGGGTTCTGTGCATTTATAATAATCACCCTTTTTCAAATAATTTTATTGTACATGTAAACTTAAAATATACATGTAAACAAAATATAAATTGGATAAAGTTTAATGCAAAAGAGCCATAGCTATCCATTTTTTGTTGTTTTTAAATCAAAGTTCATGACTATATCTCATTTTGCATGGTAAGCTGTTAAGGTGGTTGTGACTGGATTGATGTGGGTTTAAACTGAGCAATGCTATATCTCCAAAGGTTACAGTTGTTTTAAGTTTAGAATATTATTAGCTGTTCAGACTGATCTTTTATTGGTAGATCAGAAGCTTTGTACATTGATTCTTGTAAATATGTATTCTCAGTAAAGATGAATCCTTCACAATAGTCTGTTTTAAACTCACACCAGGGGAGCGTTTGGATTAAGCGTGACATTTTTTTACACAAGTCTTATTCTTGGCAAAGCAAGAGTGTGAGGGTGGAGCTGCTGTTCATCCTCAGAGGCTTGAATTAAGGGTTTTGGGAAAATCTATGAAATAGTAACAGCATTGCACTGGTTTAAAGTTTCCGAAAAAGTTAAATTCTCAGTAAAAGCCCTGATCAAACGAAAGTGTGTAAGTGCAACATCAGCTTCAGCCTTTTTCCAAATTGGAAGAGCAAACAATTATTTATTTGTTTAATTAAACCTGTAGATTGTTTTCGAGTATCTACCAAATGTATGCATTGGTCAGATGCACAAATGGTAAACTAGTCAGAGTTCAATTCAATGACAGAATCTCTGAGTGTAAATTAATAATTTGGGTGAAATGATGTGGCATATTAACACTTACTTTGAAGTGTTTCCAGACTGGCATCACCTGGAGATTGTAATTAAATCATTCCACATGAGTAGCCTTACTTTATTAATGGTTGCTAAACTCATAATCTTAAATTAATATTTTACTTTGCCTGCCAGGAGATCTGTAGTTGCTGTACAGTGTTTTGACAATGTGAAATAAAAGGGTGAAATAAATAAAGGGGGAAATAAAATTCATGTGTTGCATTTTTAGAGCAAATTGTATTCACGTTACTATAGAAAGTATTACAAAGAGACAATTATCCAGTTTCAGTAATGCAAACTGTATTGTTTTATTTTAAAAATATTAGGAGGTTCATTGGTGAGATGAAATCAATTGATCATTTTTAAAGTTCCCTGTTGGTTTAGTGAACCCAATTATACTTAACACTCATTAATATACTTTCAGCTGATAATTAAAATTAATTACACTTTTACCTAAATCATATTTTCATTAAACATTCATAATCATGTCTTTAATTACCACAACATGCACAAAACATTTTGTTGTGTTCATATTTTCTCTGAACTCTGAAAGGAGACATTTTATTAGTACATTCTTCCCACTCCACCAAGTAACATAGTATTTAATTTCAGTCTAATCTGCAGACGAGGTCCAGTATGTCTTCTCAAACTTGAATAAAAGGTATGTTTTACTTAATGTAAATGTGCTTTTTTAGAAATTAGTTTTCATTCTGAAAACTGCAACTTTTTTCTGGTTTTCCTAACTCAGGTTGATTTAACTTTGACAATTGTTTAACTTTCATTTCATTATAGAACCTGAAATAAACACACTATAGCCCAGACCTGTATCCCTTCGTTTTCCTAAACTTCTTATTTCAGTCTCCATTCCAATCTAATGATCTCTCAGTACTCAAAACTACATCGTTCCTCCATGCAGCCTCCACCCTTTACCTTTAATCACTACACCGAATAATCTAGAATGTTAAAAAGTAACTAAACAGTGTCTGTGCTGAATTGGTAACCTTGCTCATTAAATGCTTAAAAAATATATAATTATTTTAATTATAAAAAAATAGATGTAATGAAATGTAAACACTTCCATTGCTTTCCCCTTTTCATCATGGATGTTTGAACAGGGTAAAGCCATTAAAAAGATGACACGCAGATAGCTGAGCCTAAGCTCAGTAAGTGTGAATATACTTGCTGTTCGCTCTGACTTCCCTGTCTGTCTCAGAGGGTATGGAGCTAGAGTACTACCATTATTGAGGATTGTCATTTAATAAACATGAATATTATATGCCATGAAAAAAGATTTTCAATTTAAATGTCTTAGTTTGAATTTGAATTTCGTTACTTCAATATTGGATATCTGAAATTTAAGACAACTTAATTTTTTTAAAGCATGATTATTTGTTAGACGTAATTTAAAACGGATTTTTTGGTTCTTAATGTATAAACTGCAGATGTTAAGACGCTCGCAGAGGAGCGGAGACGCTCGCGCACGCTAGGAAAGGAGCGGAGGTATGGCGAGCGGAATGGGCCACTAACGCGCTCATCTCAAACGCGTTTAATATTAAAACGGCGCCGCAAACGGCGTTTTAAACCGCTTTTGCGCCGCAAAAAACGCCGTTTGCAGTTCAAACGCCGTAAAAAACGCGCGAAAACCCGCCCAAAACGCCGTTTTTAACGGCGTTTCTGTTGTTGTAAAAAACGCCGTTTTAGACGGCGTTTGTCCTCCATAAAACGCCGTTCACAACGCCGTTTTGGGTGCACGAAAACGCCGTTTTAAACGGCGTTTTCTTGTCTGCATAATGAGCTCCTCCCCCTCATTTCCAAAACGAGTAAGGCCACCCCTATCAGTGACGAACAGAGCCAGACCAGACTAATTCACCACAGAGCGGTTTAATGGGGATGGCTTAACTCGAGTACACGAATGAACTTTTGCTACATCTACACACCCAGTAAAGTTATAGATTAGTTTTAATGTTGATCACAGGTTAACAGATGCAAGAGATTGTTTTATATATGTGGCAACCGAGTGGAATTGGAAAGAGTTATTTTAAATTTACCTGCAATAAACCGACTACGCCACTTGGGTGGGGGCCCAAGACTTACCCCAGATAAACCTAAACGGCACACAGATTCGTTGTGGCTGAGGCAAATAATCAGTACCAGAGAGGAACAATCAACATTTTTATTGAATATCAATTTTGGCACTAATAATAAATAGTCACACACACTAGAATAAAAAAAAGGGAAACCCTGTTCAGAGCTGAGGCTACTGGAACATTCTAAATATCCTCGTGTACACTTTCCACAACACAGCAATGTGAATCAGGCAACAACCACAGCACCCCAAAGTCTGGATCGAACTTAATGGTCCTGTTGCTCAGCTCTGAAAGGGAAACACTCATCACAATTTTATGTAAAACCTTTCAACTTTGATGAGACGCACTCACACCCACACAACCCAGAAGACCAGCATAAAAAAAGGAAGCTATTGCACTTATCCCACGTTGAAAGAGAAACCCACTATATTGCACTCGTCCCCACATTCAGTAATTCAAGGGGTTAGCAGCCGAGCATCGGGGGGGGGGGCACCAACCTTATTGTACACAGTCCAAACAGAGGAGGGAAACCACGTCGAGACGAGAGTTGTGTCTGGGAAAGGAACGATCGGCCGATCGCAACAGTAAGCGAGAGAGAGAGACTCCACTGAAAGCCGCACTCAACTTAGATGCGCGTGATTTCGTGCACTCCACGAGTCCCCAGCTAATGACGCCAACAGTCCCGCTGTGTCTTCACTCGTCCCGCCGGGACAATCAGCCGCGATGTAGCGAGGTGAACCGGACAGCGACGATCAGATCCGCAGCCCAACAAGCGACCCGGAAACGCTCAGACCCGCGAACCAAGCGGCCCCACACAGCGACCTGGAAACGCTCCGACCCGCGAAAGCGGCCCCACACAGCGACCTGGAAACGCTCCGACCCGCGAAAGCGGCCCCACACAGCGACATGGAAACGCTCCGACCCGCGAAAGCGGCCCCACACAGCGACCTGCTGCAACGGCTGGGAGATGCGGTGGACTGTAGGATAAAAGCAAGTGTCAAGAAGACCCAAACACTGCACTCATGGCAATCGAAGCGAACGATATACCTGTAGTATCGGTCACAATCTGCACACCAACAGCCACATTTGGAATGGTTCCCTAGGTCCACACTGAAAGCAACAACGCTCGCGTCAATCTCGTGTGATTATAGCGGGCCAGTAGATCAACCCGGGTTACTGCTTACCTGGAGAGCGGAAGCCACGACTACCCGGAAGCAATGTCTTTCCCGACATGCATTGGAACGGTAAGCGCTGCTTATTTTATATTGGCGTGGAGACTCATTAAGGGACCCGCCACTAATTACCTCGAGTCACCACATTCTACCCCCCCATTAGTCATCGTAGTCCCGACGATGAAACTCTAAGCACGGGCTAATCCCATGGTCTGAACCACACCTGTATCGCTTGGGAGGATAAGGCAGGGTTCGGCTCTGCTGGACTCATCACACGCACTAATGTTCGTGGGAGATGGTGTACATTGTTATGTTGACCAGCACCCCGACGAGTGGTTCTCCTAGGAATCATTTCACTAGTGGTCGGGTGATCTGGTTGCACAGAGGCCAACCTTAACCCTTCCTCCACATTATCCAGATGCTCCTGGGGTACCCCAGCCCGTGCTTGAACCAGGGGAGAAAGTACTCGAGGGCCAGTATCCCGAGGGTACTCTTGTGCTGGACGAGCCTCCACCAACACATAGGAGGGCCCAGGCTCCTCCCGGTGGGTCTCAACTGGAGAGGGAGCTTGGATTGGAACAATCCCCTCCGGAGGTTCAGGGCAGATGAGACCGTCCTGTATGCAAGGCTTTATTGAAACCCTATGGACGCGTCGGATTTTGCTCAAGTCTTGCGCTGGAGCAATAATGTACACCGATCCCCCCTCTTGAGGCACACCCACTACCTCATAAACAGTAGAGCCCCACAAATCTTGAATTTTGTGACGGCCCACAAATCCATGCTCCCGCAAATACACTGACTGGCCTTTATAGAGGGGTTGATACTTAACCCGTTGGTCATGCTTGGCCTTCCGATGTTGAGCAGCTTCTTTCAGCCTTTCTCGGACTCCCTCAAAGGCTACCTCTAGCCGGGACTGGTGCTCTTCCACCCAATGGTGGGTACCTCGAGCCTCCGGTTCCCGTACCTGACCCAGCAGAAAATCAATGGGAAGCCTGGGTTCCTGCCCAAACATGAGAAAGTGGGGAGTTTCTCCAGTAGTTTGGTGAGGGGTGGTATTATAGCAGAATACCACCTGACCCAGACAGGAGGCCCAGTCCCTCTTCCTACCAGGGGGCAATGTCCGCAATAGGTTGTGCATGGTTCGGTTAAACCGTTCGCACTGACCATTTCCTGCTGGATGGTATGGGGTAGTGCGGGACTTGCTCACCTGGTAGAGACTACACAACTGCTGGATCAAACGGGATTCGAAATTACGACCCTGGTCAGAATGTATCCGCCCAGGTACTCCAAATTTGAAAAACCATTCCCCCACCAGTACGTTGGCCACTGTTTCTGCCCTTTGGTCTCGGGTGGGGACCGCTACCGTGAACTTACTAAATACGTCGGTCATGACTAACACATTCTCCAGCCCTGAGTGAGATGGCTCTAAGAGAGTGAAGTCAAGAGCAACAATTTCGTTAGGGCGGGAGGCCAATAGATCCCCCATATAGCTATGAGCAACTGGGGCGGAATCTTTCGCTACTTGGCAACGTTCGCACTTCTGCACCCAGCGGGTGACATCAGCAGTCATCCCGGGCCAGTAACACCGTTGTCGTACCAGCTCCAAGGTGCGCTCAATCCCCTGATGCCCATGGTTCTGGTGCAATTGGGTCAACACCTCTGCCTGTAATGAGACAGGTAAAATTAGCTGCCACCACTGTTCACCCCCATCAGGGCGCTGGACTCTACGGTATAGTAAGCCCTCCTGTAAACTTAGCCGGTCCCACTGCCGAAGTAGGACTAGTAGCGATTGAGACATAACCTTCTGCTCCTGCAGCCCTGGCTTCCTTCCTTGGCGGACAAACGGGAGAATAGGACCAATAATAGAGTCATCTCCCTGGAGTGTCAGAAGGTCTGACACAGAACGACCCGGTATTGCCTGGATTGTTTGTGCTGACGCTGGCTGGGGTGGTCCAGCATACACTCCATCTCTCAATAACTCAGGCACCACCATACCTCGCTGGTTATGTTCTGGGAGTGCCTGAACTATGGCTGGGAGCCGTGACAAGGCATCCGCATTTTGATTCAGGCGGCCGGAACGGTACTGCACCTTGAAATCAAAAACAGCATGCTCTGCTGCCCAGCGCTGCTCTGTAGCCCCAAGTTTGGCTGTCGCTAAATGGCTTAAGGGATTGTTATCTGTTCTAACTATACAGCGGTGTCCCAAAAGGTATTCGCGGAACTTTTCCGCCATAGCCCATTTTAAGGCCAAAAACTCCAGTCGCATGGAGCTGTAGGTGGCAGTGTTTCGCTCCGCGGGTCTCAGACTCCGGCTGGCATACGCCACTGGCCGCACCTTGCCATCGGTTTCTTGCGATAACACGGCACCCAGCCCTCCATGACTGGCATCAACCTCAAGTATAAACGGGCGGCTAAAATCAGCGTAGGCCAAGACAGGGGCATTTACCAGCCGCTGTTTGAGGCTCTGAAATGCAGCTTCACAAGCATCAGTCCACAGCACTCCAAATTCTTGCCCCTTCTGTCCAGTTCTCCCTCTCGTCGTCTCTGCTACGAGGCGATGCAGAGGTGTTGCTATTTTAGCAAACCCCTCCACAAAACGCCTATAATAACTGGCAAAACCCAGAAAGGTTCGCAGTTCTGATGTGGACTTGGGGCACGGCCACTGGGCTACAGCATCTATTTTACTTGGGTCTGCTGCTACGCCTTGGGGTGAAATCACATGGCCCAAGTATTGTACCTCTTTCTGAAAAAAGGTGCATTTCTCAAACTTTACCTTCAGACCTGCAATTCTAAAGCGCTCCAGGACCATCCTCAGTCTCTGCAGATGTTGCTGAATGGATGACGAGAACACGATCACATCATCTAAATACAGAAGGACAGACGAGTGCTGCTGATCACCAAAAAGCCTCTCCATCAGGCGTTGAAAAGTGCTGGGAGCGTTGCACAATCCAAAGGGCATACGGTTCCACTCGTAAAGCCCAAAAGGTGTGCAGAACGCAGTCTTATGTCGATCAGGTTCCCCTACAGGAACCTGGTTATAGCCACAAGCCAGGTCTAACGTGGTAAACCACTGTGCTCCCGCCAATGAATCGAGGGTCTCGTCAATTCTGGGGAGAGGGAACGCATCCTTTCGGGTCTTGGCATTGAGCTGACGGTAGTCCACGCACATACGGAGACTACCGTCCTTCTTCTTCACTAAGACCACGGGGGAGGCATAAGGACTGCAGCTTTCCCGAATTACCCCAGCCTCTAGCAACTGGCCAATATGAGATTTGACCTGCTCATATTCTGACGGCGGGATTCTCCGATAGCGTTGGCGAACAGGTGTATCGTCAACCAATGGTATCTCATGGGACAGGAGATCTGTAACCCCGAAGTCCCCATCACCACTGGCAAAAACACTCTGATATTCACAGAGAAGGGACCTGACCTGTTCCTTTTCCTGCTCAGCCAACCCTGGCAGTGAAAGGTCCTTGGCAAACTCTGACCGCAACACAGCAGTCCTATTGCAAATCGCAGTGGGTCCCTCAGCAGCGTCTTGGTGCCCTCCAATCGCAGGCTCCACCAGGAAGACTTCAGTAAGCCGTCCTAAAACAACTGTTGGATACAAAACAGCATCCTGGGTCCCCACATTTACAAGAGGTACAGAAACAGTGCCACCTCTGACCTGCACCAATGCTGGAAAGGCCAATAAGCCAGCTGGTAGTCCTGATTCTAGGGGTTCAAACAGTACTACTCTACCAGTGAAGGCAGATGAGCATGTAGCACTCACCAGCTTTAAAGTACCACCGGGGACACGACAGACCCCCTGTCCTCGTCCCTTAACCTTGCCCCCACTACTGAGGGCACCGTCAATGCGCTGGCAGACTTGGAAGGCCTGAGACAGCCCTACAGCAGATTCAACAATGGGGAGAGTAAATAAAGCAGGTCCATGCACACTGAGGAGCTCTTTATAGCAACGGCCCAGCACATTCATACCCAAGATGCCAGGAACATTATTATTTCCACTTGGAGGATCTCTGACTACAAGTATTCCACAGCCCAATATCACCTGGCCACACAACTCTATGTCCAGTTCCAGATACCCCAGATAAGGGATTTCTAAACCGTTGGCTGCTCGGAGCTGCAGCCAATGGCAAGACTGAAGATGATCTAAGCCCCGTGACTGGAACTTTCCACGGAAGCAGCTTTCCGTAATGGTTGATACCATTGACCCGGTATCAATCAAACACGAGATAGAGACACCGCCCATGATGACAGTGCAGTGTGGACACGAGGAAACCAAATAAGAAAGAGAATCAGAAATTACAGGTATTTTAGAGCCACTAGTAACCCCTACCGAACTATGGCTCACCAGTCCGGTGGGAGCTAGTTTTCCGAGCGCCTAGGACCAGGTACAGGTCCTGTATTCCTAGGCAGAAAAGTATTGTGCGAATGACGTGGAGGGCCAGCTGAATGACTGTTCCAATTACATTCCCGGGCAAAATGGCCAGGCTGATGGCACTTCCTGCATAACATTTGAGCGGCAGAAGGAGGCTCTCTAAATTGTGGACCATAACTACGAGTGACCATTTGGGTAAGTTGATCAATTTGCTTCTGTTGCTGAGAAAGCATCTGCCGTAACTCACTTAAGTCAGAGGAACGATCTCCCTTATCACAAGGTACTTTGGAATTACCAGAAACGCCATATTGAACCCCATGAATCAACGGTACAGATTGACTCCGCCCCCTGACACGACCAGACGATCCCTCTCTCTCCCAGCGGATTGCTTCTCCACGCACCTCCAATAACATTGCAGCAGGTCGCTGTCTAACATACTGCTTCAACTCTCGTCGAAGGGAATTATCAAGCACCCCCTCAACAAACTGGTCGCGAATAATAACATCTGCATTGGAAACAGTGTTTGGGCATTGTCGCTTTAATTTCTCAAACAGGCTTAGTAGCACTAAAGAGAATTCTTGGAGCGTCTCCCCCTCTGTCTGTCGGCGCGAGTAAAACACTTCTTGTAGTGTAATATAAGAATCAGCACACCCATAAAGGTCACGCAACGCCGCAAATATTCTCTCTGGATCATGGCGATCGGATTGCGGACGGTATTTAATTTCGTCTCGAGCTTCGCCTTCAAGGTGATCAAACAAAAATAATGCTTGCTCCACGGTAGACATTGATCGCACACGCATACATGACTTTACCTCCTCTATCCATTCCTCAATCCCTATACCGGCCTTCCCATTAAAATTTGGGCACCGGCGTTCCCGCGGAACAAATACAAAACGCTCAACATTGTTAGGTGTAGCAGCATGCTGTGTTAATGGCTGAGGTTCAGTCTCAGAGGAGGCACCAGGGTCAGACCTTTCAACTGGGGCCCTCTCCTGCTGCAGCCTCTCATTGTCAGCTCTTAACTGTGCTATAAGTTCTCTCATCTCCTGCATCTCAGCTTCCATCCTCAAAAGTACCAACAAAACCCAACCCTTGCTTAAACAAAACAGGAGTTATTTAACTATTTTAAGCTAAATTTTACATCCAGTCTGGTTCTGAGTTTGCACAACAGCCACAACCCTGCCGACTACGCCAACTTGTGGCAACCGAGTGGAATTGGAAAGAGTTATTTTAAATTTACCTGCAATAAACCGACTACGCCACTTGGGTGGGGGCCCAAGAATTACCCCAGATAAACCTAAACGGCACACAGATTCGTTGTGGCTGAGGCAAATAATCAGTACCAGAGAGGAACAATCAACATTTTTATTGAATATCAATTTTGGCACTAATAATAAATAGTCACACACACTAGAATAAAAAAAAGGGAAACCCTGTTCAGAGCTGAGGCTACTGGAACATTCTAAATATCCTCGTGTACACTTTCCACAACACAGCAATGTGAATCAGGCAACAACCACAGCACCCCAAAGTCTGGATCGAACTTAATGGTCCTGTTGCTCAGCTCTGAAAGGGAAACACTCATCACAATTTTATGTAAAACCTTTCAACTTTGATGAGACGCACTCACACCCACACAACCCAGAAGACCAGCATAAAAAAAGGAAGCTATTGCACTTATCCCACGTTGAAAGAGAAACCCACTATATTGCACTCGTCCCCACATTCAGTAATTCAAGGGGTTAGCAGCCGAGCATCGGGGGGGGGGGCACCAACCTTATTGTACACAGTCCAAACAGAGGAGGGAAACCACGTCGAGACGAGAGTTGTGTCTGGGAAAGGAACGATCGGCCGATCGCAACAGTAAGCGAGAGAGAGAGACTCCACTGAAAGCCGCACTCAACTTAGATGCGCGTGATTTCGTGCACTCCACGAGTCCCCAGCTAATGACGCCAACAGTCCCGCTGTGTCTTCACTCGTCCCGCCGGGACAATCAGCCGCGATGTAGCGAGGTGAACCGGACAGCGACGATCAGATCCGCAGCCCAACAAGCGACCCGGAAACGCTCAGACCCGCGAACCAAGCGGCCCCACACAGCGACCTGGAAACGCTCCGACCCGCGAAAGCGGCCCCACACAGCGACCTGGAAACGCTCCGACCCGCGAAAGCGGCCCCACACAGCGACATGGAAACGCTCCGACCCGCGAAAGCGGCCCCACACAGCGACCTGCTGCAACGGCTGGGAGATGCGGTGGACTGTAGGATAAAAGCAAGTGTCAAGAAGACCCAAACACTGCACTCATGGCAATCGAAGCGAACGATATACCTGTAGTATCGGTCACAATCTGCACACCAACAGCCACATTTGGAATGGTTCCCTAGGTCCACACTGAAAGCAACAACGCTCGCGTCAATCTCGTGTGATTATAGCGGGCCAGTAGATCAACCCGGGTTACTGCTTACCTGGAGAGCGGAAGCCACGACTACCCGGAAGCAATGTCTTTCCCGACATGCATTGGAACGGTAAGCGCTGCTTATTTTATATTGGCGTGGAGACTCATTAAGGGACCCGCCACTAATTACCTCGAGTCACCACATATATATAAATAAGTATACTCATACGTTGCTAAGTACGAAAACAAATGTTTTAAGCTGTACTGATACTAAAACCATGCCTTGCATCAAGCAGCAATGCATTGACTTATCAGGCTATCTTTGAAAATCTATCAAAAACGAGTTATAGAAACTCTTAAACTTGTTTGTTTTAAATAAGGATTATGAATACATTTACGTTTCAACAGGGCATTGAGTGGGAAATGCCGCAATGTGACTTGTTGCACCTCTTAGAACTAAACAGTAGTGGTCGCTAAAGTTTGGGTTATATTAAATCAGTTAATAAATGCTCTATAAATTAGATTAAAAAGAAGTAAAACTGTGTGGGATTATTTGCACAATTAAAAGTAACTCCAAAACACACTTTAATAATTTGAACAATAAATAACGTTTTATTCATTTCATTTTGGGAGACAGAGAGAGAGAGAGAGAAGGATTCTGGTATTAGCTTGTGAAGGTAGACAGGAGAAAGATGTGTGAGAAATCAATTATTGGAACTTTTTTGATGGGGAGCCAGTGAAGAGTGACGAAGCGGGGAGGAACATGAGCTCTCTTCAGTTCCTCGAAGAGAAGATGAGTTGCAGAGCTCTGGATCGTCTGCAAGAGGTTTGAGCTGGAAGTTCTGCTAGGAGAGCCTTGCAGTAGTCCAGACGTGAGAGGACCAGGGCCTGAACCAGGAGTTGAGTTAAGTGCTACATTAAGAAGGGCCAATTTTCTGATGTTGTGTAGTGCAAACCTACACGCTCAAGTTGTCTTGGCGATGTGGTCTTCGAAGGACAACTGCTTGTCCAGAATCACTCTGACTATTAACTAAAGGACAAGGGGTGATTGTTGAGGATTCCAGCTGAAGGAGGGGTTTGTTTGACGTGTCAACATTTTTTGCTCTGTTGGCACCAGTCTAAATAGCACACAGAGAAGATAGATTAAACCACATCCACCAAACTCACCCCACCAGTCACACACGTCCACCAAACACACCCCACCAGTCACACACATCCTCTAAACACACTCCACCAGTCACACACGTCCACCAAACACACCCCACCAGTCACACTCATCCACCAAACACTCCCCACCAGTCACACTCATCCATACAGGGCAAAGTGGGTGAATTCGCTTGGCCAGGGCCAGAACGGCAGAATGGACCTAACAGGGATCGAACCGCCAATCCTCGGGTCCCACGATGATCGGGTCTCCACCACTGCGCCACCTAATTCACAAATCAAAGGCAACAAACATTTATTCTTTTGATAAACATAAGATGTATCTTTTAGAAGATGAGGTGCTTTTCAGCTTGAGATGCAGACATCTTATTATGTTCTTTGGTAATGTAACACTGTCTGCTTTGAGGAACATAATAATGATCCTTTGGAACAAAAAAATTAAGTCAATCTGTTTGTTGTGCCAAAATGAGCATATTCACTATTTTTTCCAGGTACTCGTCTATACAGATACTGATAACAATGCCTGTTTTTTGGAGAAGTATATTTACGCCTTCTCAAAGATTCCATCTGTAGACCACAAAGTTCGACATCTACACCCTCATGGCAGGATCTTGAGATCCTGGAATCTGTGAACAAGGCCCTCAGCCCACTCCAGGACTTCACAGGTGCCCTGTCGGGTGAACGTGTTGTTAGCATATCTTGTGTAAATCCTACTCTGCATTTTCCGCACACCTCAGTGCAGTGCTGGCTAAAGAGGAAGAGGACACTAACCTGACAAAAAAACAGAACCAGACAATGTTGACGTGCTTGTTTTTTTGGCAAATAACCTCTCAATTTTGTAAACACAATGTTTTAGAGACAGAATTTTAATGTACCAGTTGGTCATTTAAAACAGCAAATGTTACAGTTTTATCATGAAACCACACTAATGTATCCAGCTTTCTTTTCACAAGATGTAAACAATGCATACTGCAAGTTACATCCTGCTCAAATAAAAAAAAAAAAAAATAATTATATATATATATATATATATATATATATATATATATATATATATATATATATATATATTGTTTTAGGTAGCTGTACTTTTGACTTTATTTTTTAGTTAATTTAATGTTATTAAATTCGGTAATGTAAAGATGATAAAGTAATTTAATTTTGTACAATTTCATTTTCACTTGAAAATATTGTTAATTTATAGTTGTTTCTTGTTTACACTGTATGCTGTATCTCAGTTGATAAATAAAAATTTCAGCATTATTATTAGTCTGTGTGTGCATTTTCCTCGATAACAAGCAAGTTGAGTCATAACACTTGTTTATCGTATCGCAAAAGGCAAATCGGAATTTTTACCTTAATAGCCGCAATGTGACATTTCTCCCAAATCGTGGATCCGTAATTGTTTATATTTAATCTAAAGTTTTAAAATAACTTGTTGTTGTCAGATTACATCACATGAAAGAAACTGGTACGTAGTGTCCTGTTCTGAACAAAGGCTAGAAAAGTAGCAGCCAGTAAAGACATGGTCTTTTTAAGAGCCTTCGCTTTCTGAGCAGCTTCCTGGTGTTTAGCTCAAGGTTTATAACAGATTACTGCGAGATAAATTTGACAGAAAAGCCCAAAAGTGACCCTGATCTTAAACTCAATTCTCCCGTTTTATCACATCGGAGCAAGATGATTAGTAGAGCAGAGATTTACAGTTTTGAGGCTCTCTGCTGTCAGCAGAATTCAGACTGGGAACGTCTCGTCTATTCTGTTCTCAACAATGTTTTTGTTATTCTGTGATCTGTGACGTGTCGATGATAAACTATAACGTTACTGCCTTTTTTTAAAATGAAGGTTAGAAACCTTTTAGTGTTTTTGATGTGCACAGGAGTTTTTTTTATTTTTTATTATTAACTCATTGATTGTGCTGTACAGTACAGTTCATGTTTTAGTTACAGTTATAATAAGCTCTCAATCAGAGGGCTCTCTGCCGCAGTCTGCTGCTTTGTGATTTGTCTGCGTCAATAAATAGTTAAGACACATCTTAACTATAGATAGATATTTCGAACAAGTTTAAATACAGTAGATCAAGCGTCACTCAGGGATCAATGCGATGTTAAGTGCTGAAACGCTGAGTGAAGTTCATGCCGTCTCTTTCCCTACTACAGGCTTATGATACATTTGCAATAATTTTTGTATGATATTATATTTAACTCCATTTAACACTTCTGTGGATGACCTCACAAAGTATCGGTCTGTGATATCGACATGTCTTTATGAGTACTCGAGCTTGGTATCGGTGCGTCCCTAAAATTCACAAAGTCCTCTGTTTGCCACTAGCAACTAAAAACATAATCCGGATGTTTAAAATGTTTCTGTGAATTTACATGATATGGAAAACCAACCGGCATAAACTGACCTTAAAAGCTTTCACTTTTATGAGTAAGTTGTACTTATATGAAATACTTAAAACGTTTTTTAATAAAAAACATTGGAGCTCTTTTCTTTTTACACCAAAATATAAGAATAGAAAAACAACTTTGTGTAGGAAATCATACTGAATTATATATCGTTTCTTGGTGGAGGGATCAGGATGAGTTGGAAACCAGGCAATGCTTCTATGGGCATACAGTTCTCTAATGTGTCCAGGGGAACATGTGCTGTAGAAATGACAAAGAAATATTGAATTTAAGCGAAGTTTGTTAAATGTACACAGACACTCTTTCAAATCTCTTGAGGATGTAATGGAACGTTGGTCATTGTTTGTTCTGTGTGACAATGAAAGTCAGCTAGTCTTCGGGTTACCTGAGTTTTTCAGTCATAGCTGCAGTATGAATATTTATCTTCTTTATTCAAGTTCTCTCTTTCAAGCTTTTGGTTTTACCATTCTCCCTGATGATTGTCTCCCCCCATCAGGTTTAGTCTGCAGGTTTTTCTGGATAAGCTACAAAGAGTCATAGGAAACAATAAGTTATAAATGTTCATTTTTTAAAGGGGCTCATTCTGTAACCTGACTGCGGTATCACATTTTTTTTTATCATATTCAGATCAAATTGTCTAGGTGTAACCGTTTGTCAAATTAACTTACATTTCGAAATCCTTTTAAATTGAACGTACTTGTTATCAAAAACACAGTGTTCCACATGTGAAATGTGCAAGACATAATACAAGTTTGGCTTGTTTTCTTACTAAAATGTGATTATTGGGTCATTTAACGGCGGCGACATTTGTAGTCATCATAAAATTACAAGCGTTAGCATTGGCTACCTCTCGTGAGGTGGTAAATAAATAAATAAAATTACACTGACACCGGTTTGAAAGTAGCAAAACTCTGTTTTTCAAAAATTATCTGTTTACATATGCCTCCCGCGCATCTAATTTAAAATAAACTTCTCTGACAGATTTAACACACTTTACAGTCGGACGGGAATTCAACATTTGACAAACGCTAACCTTACAAGAACGAAAACGAGTTTCCGTTCACAAGTTGTAAAATTATATCTTTATAAAATGCGCATCCATGATGAATTTATAACAATCCTGACAGAAATATTAGTTAGCAACTCCTCAACACATTCCACATAACATCGTATTTTCCTTGCAATGGTTTAACTAAAACAACGAAAACACATCTACATACCTTATTCTCAGCCAGGCAAAATGGCGGGTAACGTTACACCTTCTGTCTCTTGCTTGTTGGGAGGTGGGTGGAGTCATGATTTTTCGTACTTTTTAAAATTTATTTATGTATATTGTGGGATTTATATTTTACCTTTTATATATTTAAAAGTACTTATTTTGTTAACCAACAGTTTACCTTCTAAATTCTGATCAAGAAAAACTGAAGAGTTAAATAAGAAGAGATTCATGAAGGTTTGTGAGCCTTTTTGTGTGTCTGAAGGCCATGGCACATCCTGTTATTGAGCAGATAAGAAGAGCACAGGAGGCATCCTGTACCAGGCAGGGAGCTGACCATCCTACGTCAGAGGAGTCTTGTACCAGTCGCGGGGACGAGAAATAACACCTGGTTTCGTTTCCCCAGAAACGGCTTGAGAGGAGATAAAGAGCTAGGGTTTTGGAAAACGGACTCAGAAGCTGTTTAGAGTTTCTCCAGTGCACTGTAAACTGCTGTTGATTTCTCCCTGCTGAAGTCAATTAAATTCGATCAGTTGGCAATCTGTCTCTTGGTCATTTTGAACATGCATTGGACGCCTCTTAAAGTCCCACAAATTGGTGACCTCCGACGTGATGACTCTAAGAGACTCCTAAGAGATTCCTAAATTCAACACACAGAGGCGGCGCCGCCCTTTCAAAAGGTAAGCAGAAACCTTTTAATTAAATTCTGCTATTGGTTACATTAAATCAAGTGTTGAATTGGGGTTTCTCTATAGAACCGTTGATTATTTTATACAGATTTTGAAGTTTAAAGAGAAAAAGCGATCTTTTCCGTGTTTCCAAATTTTTGACTGCAGGGAGAAATCAGCAGTGGAGGTAGGAAAAATACTTCGTAATATGTAAGCTTCGTGATAAGAAAAATACCTAGCGCAAACTTCGTGATAAGTAAAAGGTATAAAGGAAAAATATTTCGTAATATGTAAGCTTCGTGATAAGCAAAATACCTAGCGCAAACTTCGTGATAAGTAAAAGGTATAAAGGAAAAATACTTCGTAATATGTAAGCTTCGTGATAAGCAAAATACCTAGCGCAAACTTCGTGATAAGTAAAAGGTATAAAGTAAAAATACTTCGTGATATGTAAGCTTCGTGATAAGCAAAATACCTAGCGCAAACTTCGTGATAAGTAAAAGGTATAAAGGAAAAAATACTTTGTGATATGTAAGCTTCGTGATAAGCAAAATACCTAGCGCAAACTTCGTGATAAGTAAAAGGTATAAAGGAAAAATACTTCATGATATGTAAGCTTCGTGAAAAGCAAAATACCTAGCGCAAACTTCGTGATAAGTAAAAGGTATAAAGAAAATATTTTGTGATAAGAAGAAAATACTTCGTGAAAAGCATGTAATGGTTGTGTGAGGACAAGCTCATGAGTAATAAACTGTGTTTGACAATTGAGAGAAATTTAGCAGACCCGTTTTCAAAAGCCCCAGTTCTGACGAGGATTGGTGGAAGTTGAAAACTGTAAAATCCCTTTGTCTGCGGGGTAGTGGAGAACCACTATAAAAACAGCCAATTTGACTCCAAATCAAACAGTAGGAAAGAATAGGGAGAGCATTAAATAGGGAAAGACAGGACTTTTTGAAATCTAAACACCTACTGTATCAGAGGAAAGCAATCATGGATGAGGAATTTGATCAAGAGATTGAGGTGACTCTGGGGAAGCAATGGGAAAAAATGAGTGAAATCATTATGACTCAATTGGGACCTAAAGAAATCAAAGCACGCCAGCAAGAATTAGAGACTTGCAAAAAAGAAATGATAGAACATTTTGGGACTAATGTTATGTTTCAGACTGGGTCTCTGTTTCAGAAAGTGGGTCTAAAAGAAAAATTAGCTCAAGAAGCGATTGATAGACACAATGGGGAAAAAGTAACAAGGTTACAAAAAAAGAGCACATGAAAATAAAGGGGAAAAACTGGAAGCAGAGCACAGAAAATGGTCAAGGCTGGTGGTTACAGCTGCAGTATTAAGGAAAAACAAAGAAAAGAAAATTGGTACTTTTACATTGAATGACAAATCAAAATTCGAAAAAAAAAATGAAGAAAAGCTTTACTCTCCAAAGGTCCCTAAAGCTCCTTGTGTGCAGAAAATTTATCAGGATTTGCCACCTCCTTATGCCCCAAATACGGACAGAAAGACTAAGAAGCAGCTTGTAATGAAGAGAGCAGCACAGATGCCCCTGATGAAAGTGCTGACAGGAGAAATGGAAGTGCGAGGAGGACATCTAGCGGTTGAAGTGGAGAAGACAGGTGAGAGAGCAGAAGATGATAATGCAGAGAGAAAAGATATCAATAGCTCTACACCAGGGAGACCAGGATCAAGCAGAGCGCTTCAGATGCCTAGACTTGAAAGAGAGATTGAAAAGGAACAGAGGGGACAAGCAGGAGCAGAGAATAGAGGTCGAGAATACAGGGATATGGAGAAAGCAACACCAAACAGAGACTCTATAGATCCAGACAGAGAGAAAGGATATGATTATCAGGTGTCTATTAAGGGGGCAATGAAGATAGAAAACCTGGAGGAAGTAGGAAAGGTAGAGAGAGAAAGAGAGTTAAGAGAAGCTTGGTTGCAACTACACATATTTTATGTGTTATAGCGCATGCGAATAAGTAAAAGCCCAGATTTTCATTGCATATGACACATATGTGTGATGAAATCTGTGAATGTGTGAGAGTGACATCTAGTGGTTGAATGCAGTGGGATGTACTTTGCTAATAACGCTGGGGAAAATTATTAAATTTCAGAAGCATTAAGCTTAAACATTAATATTTAGTTACTAAATTATAAAAAGTATAAATTAGAACAAGCATAAAATAAATCTATCAAACAACTTTGATTAAATTTGTGGAAGTAAATTATTGCTACATAATTAATTATACATCTACAAATTGGGGAAAATAAACTAGAGGTTAAGACTTAAAAAGTAAAAAAGTAAAAGGAAAATAAATTAAACTAACTGCTTTGATGCTGAATTAAATTTAGCAAAAGACAAATCAAACATGCTATAGAAGACACAATCTTGCTAATGTAGACATGAAAATTCATAATAATTATGTTAAAGACATATAATTTGACTCTTTGAGGTGACTTTTCCTTTTTGCATAAATTCAATTGACTTAGTGTGTTTAATTGAAAGGTTGTGGTTCTTCCCTAAGAGAATTATTTTAGATAGAGGGACTTTTGTTTAAAAATAAATAAATAATAATAATAATAAATAAATAAAATAAATAATACTAATATATATATATATATATATATATAAATAAATAATTGCACCCTAATTGAAAGGAAATTGAAACATTAAGTTGATTGGGGAATTATTTTGTGTGCAACTTAATCAAAGCAGAGTTTGATTTTCCAACCCAAGATAAAATCTGAATAAGAACTAACTTGTTTGTTTTGTTTATTTTGAATGAGATCCTGATCAATTCTGAGTTCGAAGCATGCGGATGGCCTTCTGAGAGTGGAGATGATGGAGTTCTTCAAGCACTTGGAATCAGCATGGCCGTGTTCAGATCTGCCCCATGGACTGCACAGATAACTTCAAGCCTTATCTGCGTATGCAAACATCATCTGCATGTGAACGGATCTTCTGATGCAAGTACCCTTCTATTTTTCCCCCCACCCACACAAACATGGTGGTGCACCCAAGGAGGGGTGGAGCAGATTGTGACATTGGGATGGCGTAGCTTGTTCTTGTTACAGAGACTGTTTTTCACGCACTATCCTGTAAGTCCATTAGGAGTTTATGGCCTGGAGTGAGCAGCTTGAGGGAAAATGAGGAAGGATGCATCTCACGAGGAGGTGTGGAAGAGAGAAGGAGGAAACGGAGAGGAGAGGGGTCAGATCTGAGGAAGAGACAATCGAACTGTGCAAATCACTCGTCTGGCAAAGACATCATCAAATACCTTCATCAATCATCTCCTGATCTCTCTCAGAATGGTTCAGAATCATGAAGGCTTCGGAGCTGAGAAGCGGAAAATGGCTACAACATTAGGTACTTTTATACTAACAAACTAACATAGTTGAAATGGGTTTGGAATCATTAGGATTACTGAAACCTGTAAAACTCTGCTGAGCATATGCATTTATCAAACTTAAACCATGAGTGAAGTTAAAAGTAAAATTTAGGTTGATTGGGGTGCAAACAGATAGAATAGGATTTATTTTATGAACTTCAGCGAGAAGTTGAGTGACTGGTTTCTGACGTCCAAAGGGATTGTGGGAATTTAAAAGAAATAAATTCTAAATTATATTGACTTTGAAACAAATCACTTTTAGACTGAAAATAATCTGATCCATTGAAAGGAGAATTAAATCAACTGATATTGATTTTGCAAGAAAATATAACATAAACGTGTTGAAATTTTTAATTCCTAACTAAAAAGAGTTGCAATCTAATTATACTGGGTGTAGATTGATGTCATCTAGACTAAAGTAATGAGTTCTACCAGAAAAACAGAGTATTTTATAATACTCTGACTTATTATAATGCGTCTAGGTGTGACAAATTGATATTAAGATGGGCTGACAGTAACCAAACCACTCTTGTTCATGAAGAGTTGAACTACTAATAAACTAAAATGACTAATGTGAAGTCTGAAGAGTTCTGTTGCTTATCACATCTCTATATTTGTGTTGATGATTTTTTGGGGGAAATGAAAACAGGGAATTGTTTTAAACAAATACAGCTCATTCAGAGACAAATAATTGAAGTGACTTGTGGTTATATGAATGAGAATGATCAACTATGAGTTTTTTTATATAATGAAAAGGGGAAATCATTAGAATTTTGAAACCCAACTCCAACCTTTCATGTTAGAGGAATCTATTTTGTGATTTTCATTGACTAAACATTAAAAACATTCATGATATTTACTAGGATTCTGATTGGTCAGAGTGTTAACGGTAACAGAGGAGCTACGTTGCGCCATTTTATGTGAATGTTTATTCAATGAGAGATCTTGAATGGATACCGGACTTAAGACTGAATAATAAACAATGAAGAACAAGTGTTGCTTGTGGACGGACTGAAACTGGACAGTTTTGTGATGAGGCTAATTGAGAATAGAAATTAATGTGGACTTGAAAAATGACTATACAGTGAAGACATTTCCTAAAACAATATAGACAAATTATTATTCAACTTGCAGTGACAAATTGATAATTATAAGAGAATAAAAGGGTAAACAATGGCAATATCTAAAAGTAGAGGCTTTTAAACAAGAAGAAATAGAAAGAAAGTGTAACATTTAGCCAAATCTGGGGAGATGATTGATTGTGATGAATGAGACTGAATGAAGTGTGTCTAACCTAACCAATGTACATTGCTTCTGCAGGGAATTTTTTAAATATATATTTTTTAGCATTTTTGTGGAAAATCTGGCCATTGACTTTTTCATTTTTTCCCCAGCAAATTTTTATTTTTTTTTGAAAGTGTGTCGACGGGGCATACTGTGTGTTTTATTATTATTTTTTATTATTTGTTACTCGGAGATGAATCCTATGCTTTTACACATCAGGTGTCGAGGTTGTTGTGAATTTTCTTTTAGGACTGAGGAGGTTAGCAATAGTTTAGAATAGTTTAGTTAGAAGTTGGTTGTGTTTTGTTGCAGAACAAACCTGATAATTGAAGAGAGAAAAATGTAAATGAGGTGTCATGAATCTTGACAAGATGAAAAAATTCAGGAGAAAACATGGGTCTATGATGTCTTATAAAATTCTTGGATGAGCTGTAAATGGTAACTTATCAATCAACTATTAGATTCCATAATAAACAAAGATTATGGAGTGAGAAGAAGGAAATGTTTCAAGGACTGAAATCTGTGATAACTTTGTTACAGATGCTGGAGACATGGGAAAAGGTGGTGTTTTGCTGGCAAAATGATACTGATAAACATTTCACTGACAATGAAGTTTTGTTTTTGTTGCAGATGGCGGGAGCAGTGTGTGTTGAATCGTTGCCTAATTTGTGTTGTGATTGTGATGAGGATTTTTCAGATTGGAGGAGAAAACGAAGATCCAGGAGTGAGATCGTATTGAGTTTAAATCACTATTATGATATTATGTATGTAGATGATCTACTTCTAGCAGCACCGACCCCAGAAACCGGTATGGAAGCGACAGAAAGCATTTTGAGGAGGCTATGGGAAGTAGGATTGAAGGAAAGGGTGATACCTGGTATCACCTAAGCCATCACGATCATTGGAAGACACAAGTGTGGACGTTACTTCTAAGGTCCAAGAGAGGGAGAATAGAGGATCATCTTAGAATTCAACAGGTAATACACAAACACATACACATACACAAGAAGAAGAAAATACCCGAAGAGGACCAGGAAACAACAGGACACGTGAGTGACGAACATTTTGACAAAAAATTTCCCTCAACAGGCTTTACAGATTGTTCACAGAGTGGGAGATCTCTTTACTGCTCCTAGTAGAGAACCAGTAGCACACTGTGTAAGCGCAGACTGTGCCTTTGGAGCAGGAATTGCAATCAGATTTAGAAAAGCAAGAGAAAGTTGTTGTGTTGGATAATGGATGGAGATATACAATGTTGGCTGAATTGATAGAAAATGTTTGAGAAAAAAAATTATGAAGATGGCAAATTGTATGTGTGTGTAAGCAAGGAACTTGTGATGTGAGATGAGTAACTAGAATGTTTGAATGTGTGAGAAAGCCTAGACAAAATAACGCAGAGACTGATAAATTCACCCCGCCTTTATACGCTCTCTTGGAAGAGAAACTCAAACACACAAAGAAATGCACAGATAGACTATAGAACTTAGATGAAAAATTAAGCACTTCAAAGTGAAATTGATTATTGAGATACTTTCTAAATGTAGAAGTGAAAATTGATTATTGAGATAATATTTCTAAATGTAGAATCTGAAAAATAAACTTTAATGATGATAGTTTAAGTTAAATTACTTAAAAGTTAAACCTGAAATTACAATCCAAATTGTAACTGAATAAACAATTGTAGTGTGTGGTTTTGGAAACTCTAGAATGAGTTTTGTTAAATTGGTAGAATTCTTTAAATTTGTTAAATCAACAGATGGTAAACATAAAGTAAAAATGTTCAGAACTGATAAAAATAACAAGATTAATTATAGATAAAATAAATATGGACTGTAAAATAGTTAACACATTTCTAAATGATAAAATTAAATGGAAAATGTTAGGGTTTTAGGAACAACAGCCTGCTGCAGTGAATATATCACATAGTATGGAGAAAAATATTAACTAATGAAACAACTAATGAGAGATGCAGGAATCAAACAACTAAATGCACCTTTAAAATGGACTGAAGAAGCTTCAAAAGAATTTGACCAACTTAAAAAAAAAGAAGTAATATAGCAGTAGTAGAAGAATGACCAAACGAGAAGTGAAGGAACCAAATGTGACTAAAGGATTGAGCAAATGGAGGAGGAGGAGATGTAAAAAGAAAACATCTCAATTTATGCTTTGGAGTAATATCAAATTTTGATTTTGTTTTTTTCCCCTTCTTAAATTTTTGTTGATTTAAGTTTTTCTCTTAAAATTTTGACTAATGTTATGATTAATTTTCATATTTTTTATTAAGTTGATTAAATTTTCTTATGATTCATTTTCTTATGATTCATTTATTAATTCTTTTTTATTCATTTTCTTATGATTCATTTAATTTTCTTATGACTCATTTATTAATTTTTATGGTGTTTAGAATACTTTTACTTATTACTTTGGTTGCTGTATGAGTAAATGTCATTTATTTTCTCAAGACAAGAAAAAACTGTATTTTGTGTTTGTTTGTTTCTTTCTTTCTTTCTGCTATGCTTTCCATTAATTCTGCTTTATTTCAGATCCTGGATCAAAACGATTGTGTTATTAATTTGATAGTAATGTTAAAATCTAAGGTGAAATCATGTGTGATGTTTAGATTAGCTGAACTTGGGGGTCAATTGGGCACACAAGGGTTTTCCAACCCTTTCTGGGCACTCTGGTAGTAAGGATGCTTTAGCAGATAGGTTTTAGCGCAGTCTTTTGTTTCTATTTTTGTGTATAGATCTGGTGTGGACGAGAGAGCCTAAGAGTGATCGCCCACAAGCCAACTAGGGGGTCGCTCGGGTGTCTTTTTCCCTCACAGAGGTTTTTCGACCCGAGCACTCTCGGACGCACCAGCAAATGTGTCAGGCTTAAGATAGTATGAAGATAGTTTAGGATGCATTTTACTCTGTCTATGTTTTGAATTGTGGCCTCCTTCAGAGGCCAAGAGAGGGATTTGTGGGATTTATATTTTACCTTTTATATATTTAAAAGTACTTATTTTGTTAACCAACAGTTTACCTTCTAAATTCTGATCAAGAAAAACTGAAGAGTTAAATAAGAAGAGATTCATGAAGGTTTGTGAGCCTTTTTGTGTGTCTGAAGGCCATGGCACATCCTGTTTTTGAGCAGATAAGAAGAGCACAGGAGGCATCCTGTACCAGGCAGGGAGCTGACCATCCTACGTCAGAGGAGTCTTGTACCAGTCGCGGGGACGAGAAATAACACCTGGTTTCGTTTCCCCAGAAACGGCTTGAGAGGAAATAAAGAGCTAGGGTTTTGGAAAACGGACTCAGAAGCTGTTTAGAGTTTCTCCAGTGCACTGTAAACTGCTGTTGATTTCTCCCTGCTGAAGTCAATTAAATTCGATCAGTTGGCAATCTGTCTCTTGGTCATTTTGAACATGCATTGGACGCCTCTTAAAGTCCTACAATATATATATTTTATATGTATTTATTTAATGTGTGTTTTTATGTTTTTTTTATGGTGATTATACTGTGTACAACAACAAGTATGCCTGTATGTTCTTCAGTGTTCTTCTGAAAAACTGTGATTTTTTGTGAAGCTGAAGGGTAACGTGAAAAAAATACAAACTACCTTCAAATAGTTTAAACATTTCAATTAGTTAAAAAATTCATTGGAATTAAAGTTTTCGAGGCTCGTGAGAAAAGTTGCGAATGCAATCTCTCGCTGCAGCTGTGCACCTGGGTGGAGAGAGAGCTAACTGTTTCTATGAGGAGTAAGTTGTGTGCTTTGCAGTTATTGGGCCATTCAACACAACCAGAGTCAAAATGGCTGCAATTGCTTACTTTTGGTCCATGTTTTGATCCAAAATATCTAAACAGTGTTCCGATGAGGAACAAAGCTAATGTTGGTGTAACCGGTGGATCTGCGTTGTGTTTGCTTTTTTGGTTCATTAAAAGTGAACCAGTCAGTCATCAGATGATCTTCACCTCAGTTTATTCCTGACAGTAAGGAAACAGAAAAACACAGCACACGGCCCCATCAATATCTCCTCTCGGTTTTCTCTATTCATACAAAAAAATACACAGAGATCGCTATATAGATGGCTACATTACTCAAAGAAAATCAAAATACGTTGGAGCTCAGTAAACACCTACCTCTTGCACAGATGGCCATTGCCAAAAGGGCAGAGGAGGCGGGAAAACGGGAATTTCCCCAAAACGAAAAGTATGCCCTTAAAGGGGAAGGCACCCACTCAACAACCCAACAGAACTTCAAGCATTTTCAGTGTAATTCTATATCCACATTATTCATATATTTTATACCTGTTACATTGGTTTCGGGATAGGTGATTACTGATTAATCTTACTGCTAAATCTTTGCTGGAGTAACCTGTACAAAACTAAAGCTGTAAATCTACATATCTTATTCTGCTGCTTCACTTATATAAAAGACATATCATATCTATATGGTCTTT
Organism: Danionella dracula; assembly: GCA_900490495.1. Lineage (NCBI taxonomy): Eukaryota > Metazoa > Chordata > Actinopteri > Cypriniformes > Danionidae > Danionella > Danionella dracula. The sequence goes on from UELW01000478.1 coordinate 1,759,676, forward strand.
CATACAGATGTTATCACCTGATTGACATCCATTGATGAATCATTACATTTGCACAATCAATATGATATTCAATATTCTCCATTTGGTCCGTTTTGTGTTTGTTAGTCACTATCATCTTGGATATTATCCACTATTAACTATAATATATTGCAACAAAAGGAAACATGTCAACCTAAACCTATAACATGTATATTATTCTGCTGTAGCTAGAAGAGTTTCAAAAACATGTATGAAGGGTGCCATGTTATCCTGCCCTGAGAGCTGTATTTATTTAATTCTTCTTCTTCTTCTTCTTCTTTCGGCTGTTCCCAGTTTAGGGGTCGCCACAGCAAATCATCTGTTTCCACCTAACTCTGGCCTCAGTATCCTCCACTCTTGCACCAATTACCTTCATGTCCTCCTTCAGCACACCCATATAACTTGTCTTTGGCCTTCCTCTTGCCCTCTTGCCTGGCAGCTCCATCTCCAACATCCTTCTACCAATATAACTACTATCCCTTCTCTGCACATGTCCAAACCATCTCAATCTGGCTTCTCTGACTTTGTCTCCAAAACAACCAACCTGAGCTTTTCCTCTGATGTGCTCGTTCCTAATCGAAGTCCATCCTCGTCACTCCTAAACTGAACCTCAACATCCTCATCTCTGCTACTTCCATCTCTGCCTCGTGTCTCTTCCTCACTGCTACAGTCTCTAACCCATACATCATAGCTGCTCTCACTACTGTTCTGTACACCTTTCCTTTGATTTTCATTGTGTGGCTCATCAACTTTATACCTCTGTAGTTGTTACAACTCTGCACATCACCCTTGTTCTTAAAGATTGGCACTAGGACACTTCTCCTCCATTCCTCAGGCATCTTCTCACTCTCTAGAATCCTGTTGAATAACCTAGATAGGAACTCCAATGCTGTCTCTCCTAGACACTTCCACACCTCCACAGGGATGTCATCTGGACCAACAGCCTTTCCACTCTTCATTCTCCTCAGAGCCTTCCTCACCTCATCCTTTCTAATCTTTTCAACTTCCTGCTCTACAATGTTCACCTCTTCCCCCCTTCTTTCCCTCTCATTCTCCTCAATCATCATCTCCTCAAAATACTCCTTCCATCTTCTCTGCACACTCTCCTCACTTGTAAGAACCCTTCCATCTCTATCTTTAATCACCCTTATCTGTTGCACATCCTTCCCATCTCTGTCTCGCTAATCTGTACAATTCCTTCTCACCTTCCCTCGTGTCTAACCTGGCATACAACTCATCATATGCCTTCTGTTTGGCCTTTGCCACCTCCCTCTTCACTCTGCGCTGTGATTCCTTGTAGTCCTGCCTACTTTCTTCAGTCCTCTCGATGTCCCACTTCTTTTTAGCTAGCCTCTTCCTCTGGATGATGTCCTGGACTTTCTCATTCCACCACCATGTTTCCTTATCTTCTTTCCTTCTTCCTGCTGACACACCTAGCACCTTCCTACCTGTCTCCCTGATCACTTCTGCTGTAGTTTCCCAGTCCTCTGGAAGCTCTTCCTGGCCACCCAAAGCCTGTCTCAGCTTCTGTCTGAATTCCTCACAAGCGTCTTCCTTTTTCAACTTCCACCACTTGGTCTTGTTTTCCATCTTTCCTCCCCTCTTCTTCCTGACCACCAGAAACATCCTACACATCACCATCCGATGCTGTCTGGCTACACTCTCTCCTACCACTACTTTGCAGTCAGTGATCTCTCTCAGATTGGCTCGTCTACTTAGGATGTAGTCCACCTGCGTACTCCTACCACCACTCTTGTAGGTAACTCTATGTTCCTCCCTCTTCTGGAAATAAGTGTTAACTACAGCCATTTCCATCCTCTTGGCAAAGTCCACCACCATCTGTCCTTCTGGGTTCCTTTCCTTAACAGCAAACCTGCCCATCACTTCCTCATCACCTCTGTTTCCCTCGCCCACATGACCGTTGAAGTCTGCTCCCACCACTACTCTCTCCCCTCTGGGAATACTCTCCATCACCTCATCTAACTCACTCCAGAATCTCTCCTTTTCTTCCAGTTGTGGAGCATAACCACTCACTACATTCAACATCACCCCTTCAATCTCTAACTTCAAACTGATCACCCTGTCAGACACTCTTTTCACCTCTAAAACATTCCTCACAAACTCCTCCTTTAGGATCACTCCTACCCCATTTCTCTTCCTATCCTCACCATAGTAAAACAGTTTGTATCCCCATCCGATACTAATGAAATAATCTAAGCGTAAAACAAACAATTAAAATTATTTTTATTATTCCATAAAAGTATTAAAACCATATATTATTAAATGTAACCAAATGTCAAAATGCCAAACTTTTGACAAAAAAAAAACGTTCTGCTGATTTATTAGTTCATAAAGGTAATGCAGTAGAAATAATTAACAACATCTTTTGACCAAAATCATATGGACCATCACTCATTTGCTGAGCTTTAGAAACTCTTACTGTTTATTTTGATGAAGTACAAGAAGCCACAACATGGCATTGCAGTGTTAAAAATGTATTTAAAAACCATTTCTTACATCTATTATACTGTGATCGACATTACAGCTCATTTATAACTTTACTAGGTGTGTGGATGTTGCTAAAGTTTTTGGTGGAGTTTGGCCATCCGCATTACAACTGTCGAAATGAAGGGGCGGAGCTCATTATGCAGACAAGCAAAACGCCGTTTAAAACGGCGTCTTCGAGAACTCAAAACGGCGTTATAAACGGCGTTTTTGATAACAACAAAAACGCTGTTAAAAACGGCGTTTAGCTCGAATTGTCGCATGTTTTTTACGGCGTTTAAACTGCAAACGGGTTGTTGCAATGCAAAAGCTGTTTAAAACGCCGTCTAATACGCCGTTTTTGTAGGAATCCAAAACGCCGTTTAATACGCAGTTTTGCTTGTCTGCATAATGAGCCCCCCCCCTTCATCTCGACAGTTTTAATGCGGATGGCCAAACTCAAGTACATTGCAGTGCAATAAATTCAAGAGTATGTGTTTAATTAAATAATTAGACAATATAAGAAAATGTTAAAAAATCGATAGTTTGGCATTTTTGGACTGGGAATTTGCAGGACTTTTGGTTACTTTTAATAAAATATGGTTTTAATAATTTTATGGAATAATAAAAATAACTTTAATTGTTTGTTTTACACTTAGATAACTTCACCCTAATCCATCTATTTGTAAGTGAATAGAAATATTTTAATCGTCAAAGTTAAATATTCAATAATTTTCAATAACTTAGATAAACAGAACTGAAATAGGCAGTGATTACTTTCTCATTTGATGATAATACTATGTACAACAGTGCGAAGTTTACTTATTGGTATGTGTCTGATAAAAACTCATGGACATTGGACTTATATTTAAGTCTTTATTGCTTCAGTCAGCAAACTTTCAAACTCAATGATAAAAAGTAAGAGAGTGGAACAATACATACAGAAGATTTTGATATTCCACATGGCTTGTTGGGAATAATGAAATAAATGTTAAAACATTCCTCAAAGTGGACAGTGTTAATTAACCAAAGAACATAATATGATGCCTGCATCACAAGCTGAAAAGCACCTCATCTTCAAAAATATACTTTTTATGTTTATCAAAAGAATAAATGCCTTTGTTATAGAATAAATGTTGCCTTTGATTTGTGAATTAGGTGGCGCAGTGGTGGAGTTGTTCGCCGTTCGATCCCTGTTAGGTCCATTCTGCCGTTTTGGCCCTGGGCAATCCACTTCACCCACTTTGCCCTGTATGGATGAGTGTGACTGGTGGGGTGTGTTTGGTGGATGTGAGTGACTGGTGGGGTGTGTTTGGTGGATGAGAGTGACTGGTGGGGTGTGTTTGGTGGATGAGAGTGACTGGTGGAGTGTGTTTGGTGGATGTGAGTGACTGGTGAGGTGTGTTTGGTGGATGTGAGTGACTGGTGGGGTGTGTTTGGTGGATGTGTGTGACTGGTGAGGTGTGTTTGGTGGATGTGTGTGACTGGTGGAGTGTGTTTGGTGGATGTGAGTGACTGGTGGGGTGTGTTTGGTGGATGTGTGTGACTGGTGGGGTGTGTTTGGTGGATGTGTGTGACTGGTGGGGTGTGTTTGGTGGATGTGAGTGACAGGTGGGGTGTGTTTGGTGGATGTGAGTGACAGGTGGGGTGTGTTTGGTGGATGTGTGTGACTGGTGGGGTGTGTTTGGTGGATGTTATTGACAGGTGGAGTGTGTTTAGAGGATGTGTGTGACTGGTGGGGTGTGTTTGGTGGATGTGTGTGACTGGTGGGGTGAGTTTGGTGGATGTGGTTTAATCTATCTTCTCTGTGTGCTATTTAGACTGGTGCCAACAGAGCAAAAAATGTTGACACCGTCAAACAAAACCCCTCCTTCAGCTGGAATCCTCAACAATCACCCCTTGTCCTTTAGTTAATAGTCAGAGTGATTCTGGACAAGCAGTTGTCCTTCGAAGACCACATCGCCAAGACGACTTGAGCGTGTAGGTTTGCACTACACAACATCAGGAAATTGGCCCAGAAGATCCAGAGCTCTGCAACTCATCTTCTCTTCGAGGAACTGAAGAGAGCTCATGTTCCTTCCCTCTTTGTCACTCTTCACTGGCTCCCCATCAAAAAAGTTCCAATAATTGATGGTTTCTCACACATCTTTCTCCTGTCTACCTTCACAAGCGAATACCAGAAGCTCAAGTCAGAACCCCCCCCCCCCCCCCACCTCTCTCTCTCTCGAATAAAACGTTATTTATTGTTCAAATTATTAAAGTGTGTTTTGGAGTTACTTTTAATTGTGGCATTGTGGCATTTCCCACTCAATGCCCTGTTGAAACGTAAATGTATTCATAATCCTTATTTAAAACAAACAAGTTTAAGAGATTCTATAACTCGTTTTTCATAGATTTTCAAAGATAGCCTGATAAGTCAATGCATTGCTGCTTAATGCAAGGCATGGTTTTAGCATCAGTAGAGCTTAAAACATTCGTTTTCGTACTTAGCAACGTATGAGTATACTTATTTATATATATAAAACAATCTCTTGCATCTGTTAACCTGTGATCAACATTAAAACTAATCTATAACTTTACTGGGTGTGTAGATGTAGCAAAAGTTCATTCGTGTACTCGAGTTAAGCCATCCCCATTAAACCGCTCTGTGGTGAATTAGTCTGGTCTGGCTCTGTTCGTCACTGATAGGGGTGGCCTTACTCGTTTTGGAAATGAGGGGGAGGAGCTCATTATGCAGACAAGAAAACGCCGTTTAAAACGGCGTTTTCGTGCACCCAAAACGGCGTTGTGAACGGCGTTTTATGGAGGACAAACGCCGTCTAAAACGGCGTTTTTTACAACAACAGAAACGCCGTTAAAAACGGCGTTTTGGGCGGGTTTTCGCGCGTTTTTTACGGCGTTTGAACTGCAAACGGCGTTTTTTGCGGCGCAAAAGCGGTTTAAAACGCCGTTTGCGGCGCCGTTTTAATATTAAACGCGTATTCCGCTCGCCATACGGAGGCGCTGGCGTACGCTCTGAGATTTGATTTTTTTATTTTTACAAAGACTTTATTGTCTCAGTCACACATATAATATATAAAAGACTTCACAATTCAATTCATTTCAGAATTCACACTTCATTTGAATAAATAAATAAATAAAATGAACAGCAGACTTTAAAAGTTATACAGAGACATCTCTACCTGAAAACGCCAGAAAAAATTAGCTCCCCTTCAGCCACAGAACAAATAACATTTTTGTAGCTCCACTGATGCTCAAAAGACTCCATGTTCTCCATCATTTTATAAAACCTGAACTCCAGCCACAGTCTGGCCCTGACATTACAGCGCCACACCTCGCTGACCTCCTGACCTGCTCCTCCCTCCACCTTATTCTTCCTGCTCACGTACACCGCCAGCTTGGCTTCTCCCAAAAGGAAGTTTAAAAGTTACCACTTTACACGTTCAGACTTTCTGTATCCTCCACCCAGGACCAAGACAGCAGCAGAGAAATTCTCATTAAAACTGTTAAAAACATTTGATAAAACATTAAAAAAACTGGTCAGTCTTTTACACTCCAGGAAGCAGTGATAGATGGTTTCCCGCAGAGGACAGAAGGGGCAGGTGCTGGAGGTTTCAGGGTTCAGCACAGAGACGAAGGCATTGACAGCGATGGCTCCATGTAAGATCCTCCACTGGAGGTCAGCCGTGCGTTTCTTCAGTAGAGGCTTGTACAGGACTCTCCAGGCAGGTGCGGTGTCTTCACTCAGGAGCAACTTGCCTCTCCATACTGTGTCTGCTCGGTTCCAGAGTTGGTGTTTGTTCAGGACCTTGACAGCACAGGTATAAAATGTTTCTTTGCTTGCGTCACAAAGAGTCAGGGATCCGCTGCTGGAGATCTTCAGAAGAGGACCAAAGAGCTCTCCGGTGTCTGGGATGAAGCTCATATCTGGGAAGGGGTCGCTCCCATCAGGTGTCAAGACACGATCGCTGTAGCTTCTTAGCATCAGCTTCTCCTCTTCCTCCAGCTTCTCTCTCCACAGCCCAAGGATCTTCTCCACGCCGAGACTTCAGATTAAGGAGAGCTCCTACAGCCTCAGAATCCTGCAGCTCTGGTCCAGCAGCCTCTATAACCTGTCGAAGATGCAGAGTCTTTGTCTTTAGAAGGGTTGTATTTAGCCCTAATACTCCTATGTCAAACCTGCCACCGTTGACTAGGGGTTGTTCCAGGAGCCAGTGCAGGGACTTAACTGCTGTTGGTGGAGTCCATTTGAACATTTTCCAAGCTCTAAAAACACTCTGATAAAAAGGTGGGAGACTGTTCAATTGCAGAAAGCTTGGCATGGTTAAAAACAAAGTTGCGTCGAGCCCTAGATTGTTTGTTCTCCTCAGGATGTAGCTGGCCACGTCTCTCCACACCAGTGATTTAGGGCCGGTCAGGTATTTCTGAGCGTACTGAAGGCGAAATGTGGCTGCTCTGCTCACCAGGTGAATTAAGCCCTGCCCTCCTTCTTCCTTCTTTAAGTATAGGACACTCTGTGGGACCCAGTGATGGCGGCTCCAGAAAAAGTCTATGATTTTCCCTTGCAAGGCTGTCAGGAACTGAGGAGGTGGTTCCATACATGCTAGTCGATGCCACAGGGCTGAGGCGGCGAGGTTATTGGCGATGAGGACTCTACCTCTGTAGGAGATTTCCGGAAGAAGCCATCTCCATTTATTGAGTCTCCCTTCCACCTTCTCAGCCAGGCCTTCCCAGTTTTTCCCGATGAACGGTTTGTTTCCGATGAAGACTCCCAGGTATTTTAAGCCGTCATTCTTCCAGGTGAGGCTCTGAGGTAAGACCGGGAGGCCTCCGCTCCATCCTCCCACTGCCAACGCATCACTCTTTCTCCAGTTGACTCTGGCAGATGAGATGACGCCATACTGGTTGCAAGTTTGATGTAAGATGTCCACCTCTCTCTGGTTGTTGATGAGAACGATAACATCGTCGGCGTATGCGGATAAAATCACAGGTTTGTTAAAAACAGGGATGATAAAACCAGGTAAAACTTTGCGTACTTTATGCAGTAAGGGTTCGAGTGAGAAGTCATAAAGCATGCCTGAGAGGGCACACCCCTGGCGAATGCCTCTGCCAACTTTAAAAGGAGCGCACAGTCCACCATTAAATTTTAAAATACTCTCGATGTCCTGGTAGAGAGTTTTAATCCGGGAGATCCACGCTGTGCTGAACCCCAGCCTCTCCATTACTCTCCAGAGAAACTTGAGTTCCACTCTGTCAAACGCCTTCTCTTGATCGAGGGAGATGAGACCAGTGTTAAAATTATTCGTGTTTGAGATGTCTAGGATGTCTCTGACGAGGCAGACATTGTCTACCATTGACCGCCCCGGCACACAGTAGCTCTGATCCTGGTGAATCACCTGCTCCATCACTTCCTTCAGTTTGCTGGCCAGCGCCTTCGACAGGATCTTACAGTCGGTGCACAAGAGGGACACGGGGTGCCAGTTCTTGATTTCCTGCAGATTCCCTTTTTTTGGCAGGAGGGTGATCACAGCTCTTCGACAGGTCAATGGGAGACACTCTTCATTAAAACTTTCATTAAAAACATCTAAAAAATCATCAGCAAAAATATCCCAAAAAGATTTATAAAATTCAACCGTTAGTCCATCGATCCCTGGAGCTTTCCTGCCCTGCATGCTCTGGAGGGCTGCATGAAGCTCCTCTGCAGTCAGGGGATCGTCTAGGAGCTTCTGGGATTCTTACGTAACTGTGGGCAGACCATCTACAAAAGAGTTAAACAGTTGCTGGATCTCCTCATATTCGCTTTTGTACAGGTTCGAGTAAAATTTCACGGCCCTCCTCCTGATGTCTGCAGGCTCTGTGAGCTCTTGGCCTGTGTCTGCCAGCAGGGAGTGGATGATTCGACTCTGTCCACTTCTTTTCTCCAGACTGAAGAAGTAGCTGGATGGGGTATCCATTTCGTTCACTTGTTGGAAGCTGGCCCTCACCATCGCTCCCTGAGCTCGTGTTCCCAGAAAGTCCGCCAGAGCTCTTTTCTTTGTTTTGAGGGCTTCCATCTGCTCTTGATCGCCTGTGGACAAACTGGATAATTCTGTGATGTCACTCTCCAGACTCTTCATGGATTGGTTGATCGTTCGAGTCACATTAAGTCACATGTGCTGCTGGCATAGAACCTTGATTTCAGTTTTCCCACAGTCCCACCGCTGTTTAAGAGAGGAGAACTCATGCTTCCTTGTTTTAAAAAGTGTCCACATAAAATCAAGGGAGTCTTTAAAACTTTTGTCAAAAATCAGAGAGTTATTAAAATGCCAGTAAGCGCTCTTAATAAAGGTGTTCTGAATAAAAACATTACATAAAACCATCATATGATCTGTAAAATCCACTGGCGTTATGTCACAACCCTTAAAAATGTTAAAGTGATGCTTAAAACTGTAAAACCTGTCTAGTCTAGCCAATGAGATGGTCCTATCTCGCAGGTGAGACCAGGTGTACTGCCTCGCTCCTCCGTGAAACCTCCTCCAGATATCTACCAGACTGTGGCTGTGGAGCACCTGACCGAGAGCACGCTGTGAGGCAGGGTGAGTTTCTGCATGGTTCCTGTCGACGCTAGCATCCACAGTGCAGTTAAAATCACCCGCTAAAAACAAGTAATCCTCAGCGCTAACCGAGTTTAAAACATCCTTTAACTTATTAAAAAGCACCACTCTCTCTGGGCCATTTGTTGGAGCATAAAAATTGATAAAAACAAACGTGTGTTTCTCAATCTGAGCTTTAACCAAAAGAAGCCTTCCGCTGATGATCTCCTCTACAGTGTAAGAGGAAGGGTTCAGCTTGTTTGAGAATAAAAAAGCCACGCCAGCGCTGTTGGTGGCGCTGTGGCTCAACACCACTGGCCCATGCCACTCTCTGTTCCAGTGAACAGAGTTCTCCACATCACTGTGTGTTTCTTGAAGAAACATAACATCTATGCCTTTTTCTCTGATCAACTCATATAACACAGCCCTCTTCTTAGCGTCTCTGGCTCCATTGATATTTAAAGAGGCGATCTTAAAACTGGCCATGAGCAGCAGAGAGAAATGAAATAACCAAACAATTAAAATAAAGGCTCCTGTTGTGCTTAACATAGCTCAAGTTTCCCCAACAGCTTCCTCAGCCTGGCCAGCTCTTGCTTTGTGAACAAGTCCTCGTTTTTTTTTGCTATTAACAATTTAACAGAATCAATAAAGCCTTTCACATCAGGGAAGAAGAGGGGCACCTTTTTCTCTCTATTTTTTTCATTAAACGTATCCTGCAAGAACTTCTGGATCTCAATAAAAGTGTACATTGTTTTCTTTTGTGAGGAATTCTTGCTCAGGTTTAGAACCGAGTCTTCCATTTCACCTTCTTCACTTTCTGAGCTCTCCTGCAGCTCCTGGTATGTTTCAGGATGGTTCTTCTTCACCTGAACCTCACCTTCAGCCTCATCTGCCTTTCTTTTCAGCTGGTTTTCCTCCATCTCTACATCCTGCGTTCTTTCAGAAGGTTTTTCGCTGCTCTGTACTTCAGTAAGGATAAAGTTCATCCAGTTACTGATATCTGCTGCTGTGATATCGACGGAGCTGCTTCTTTTGTCAGTGTCCTCAGCAGCTGCACTGACTGCTGCACACTCTGTATTCTGAGGAGTTCCCAGCACCTCACCATCCTCAGCTGCTTTTTCTGAGACGCTTGTCTCAGAAGCCTTGCTTTCTCCAACACCTGTACTTTCTGCACTATCCTGGATGTTCTCACCATCTGGTCTATCTTTTTCATTCATGTCCTCAGCAGCATCAGACTTATTCTGAGCTGCTTTCTCGGGACACGCTTTGATTAAATGACCTTCCAAACCACATCCAAAACACTTCATTGTGTTTGAGGTCACATAGATCACATAATCAAAGTCCTCCACCTTCACTTGTATCTTCAGGTTTATTTCCTGCCGATTCTCTGTGATCATGTAAACCTGGCGCCTGTGGGACACTACATGCTTCAACAGTGGAGACTTGCACCCAGATTGCATCTTCTTTATTGGGGACACTATTTTTCCGTGACGCGATAGCGCGTTTCTAAGAAACTCATCGCTGATGAAGGGGGGTACGTTGGCGAGCATGATTTTTCTAGCTGGGGTCGAGAGGGGGTGAACCGCGACAAAATGTTCCTTCACCGTGATCCCCTTCTCGATCAGCTCGTTAACCTTCTCAGCCTGCTCGATGAAGATAACTACAGCCCCGTTCATTCTAGCAGCTGATCTAATGCTGCTGTGACCGACAACCTCTCCAACCGCCAGCGCGATCTCCTCCACCGAGCACGGGAACCCGGCGGAGACCTTCACGCCGTGTTTCCGCGTCAGGTGAGTGAAGTCCGCTGCCATCTCCAAACACACCGGCGCGGCGCTCCGCAGCACTCTCCCCGGCGTCAAACACACACTCACACCCGCTCCCTCCACCCGCTACACCCTACAGATTACCCTACACTACCTAAAACTAATAAATAAACAACAACATAAAAGTGTTAGTAAAGAAACAAAGGTAGAACGTTTAGTCCGCTCACTCAGCAACGCTGCCGCTCTCACTCTGAGCTTCCGCTCACACGCCCACTCACTCCCAGCATGCACTCTCGAAAACGCTTGCGCGCCGCCCCCTGGATGATTTTTGGGGAACTTTCGACCGTCACCGTCTCGACCGAGGGTCCGACCAGAAGCGTGAAATGACGACGCCCCCTAGGCCCCGGCTGGGGCCCCTCGAAAATATGAGCTTTTTCCCTGTATACCGGCCCTATCCACAAGGCGGCGATCATCCTGCCACCCCTATACAATGAATGGGTGTACAGAAGTTGGATCTGGGGTGGGACGAGACTCTCCTACGAACAGCCTATCGTCCATGTAGCATCCGGAAACTAGCAGCAGGATCCCACGTAGCAATCCAAAGAGTGACGCCTTAGTCCACGATCATCTTATCGTTCCACGTAGCCTCCGGATAGGTGTTATTTGGTATGGGAACATCTCAAAGTGTCACGCAGCATCCTAAACGGTGGAGAGCATGTCCACAAACATCCTATCGTCCCACATAGCCTCTAAAATCATGGCAAATGATAGTCATCCCACATAGTCGGGGGCTTACAAGCATCCTGTGGCTTACTGGTATGTGTTGTGTGGTACTGGGGTGGGGAAGGGGGTGTCCACGAACCACCTACCATCCCACCTGTCACCTATTTAGTGCAAAAAATGTTTTTCCTCCGTTGGACCAAGGGGTTGTCTGAGGGTGTGTGTGTGTGTGTGGGGGGGGGGGGGGGTCCACAAACCACCTACCATCCCACCTGTCACCTATTTAGTGCAAATTTTTTTTTTTCCTCCGTTGGACCAAGGGGTGGTCTGAGGGTGTGGGGGGGTGGTTCACGAACCACCTACCATCCCACCCGTCACCTATTTAGTGCAAAAAAACTTTTTTCCTTCGTTGGACCAAGGGGTGGTCTGAGGGTGTGTGTGTGTGTGGGGGGGGGGTGGTCCACGAACCACCTACCATCCCACCTGTCACCTATTTAGTGCAAAAAACTTTTTTCCTCCGTTGGACCAAGGGGTGGTCTGAGGGTGTGTGTGTGTGGGGGGGGGGTGTCCATGAACCACCTACCATCCCACCTGTCACCTATTTAGTGCAAAAAACTTTTTTCCTCCGTTGAACCAAGGGGTGGTCTGAGGGTGTGGGGGGGTGGTCCACGAACCACCTACCATCCCACCTGTCACCTATTTAGCACCAATATTTTTACTTTCTCCAATTCGAATGGAACTCACATCATAGACTTGCGAGACCCTAACTTGGACCCCCGCGTGAGTTTCAGGCAAAATTCCACTCAGGGGCCGAGAAACGGACATCCCACGTACTATCCCAACCCATTCAAACCAAATAGGTGTTTGCCAGACATCCCGTATTTGGGCGGTTCAAAGCTCGGATCTAGTCGAGAGGGTTGTTGGAGACGCGTAGACAAGTTTGTTTCTCAAAAAAACATGCATTTCCCTCTATTTTGGCCATAATAGGTGCAATGTCCCATCTCCAACCTATTTGACCGTGAAATAGGTGACAGGTGGTCGACTGGAAATATTCCATATGTCAAAGGAAGTTTTCTTGGTAAGTTTGGGGAAAAAACTAATGGAGAGGACTCAGAGGGCCAGGCTGAGTGGAGAAAAGATTTTAAATAGAAAAAAAAATCAAACATTCACTTAGATGTTTTGGGCTTGAGCAATAATTGGTAGAAAAATAAAATCTCAAAGTCTTTGAAGTGCTCCCCGATGACCCAGGCCTATGAAAATAGTCAATCTTCATGAGAATTCCACCCTGATTCTAACAGTCACGGAACGGAGTTTCTATCTCTTTTCGTTGATTTTTTATGATTTTTTTCATATGACTTTTTAGGCCTCTGTAAACCTGGCTTGCGACACCACAAAACGCAGGATCTAAAGTGCTTCCGAAGCACCCAGAGACATGAAAATAGTCATCCTTCATGAGAATTCCACCCTGATTCTAACAGTCGTGGAACGGAGTCTCTATCTCTTTTCGTTGATTTTTCATGATTTTTTTCATCTGACTTTTTAGGGTTCCATAGAAGTCAATGGAAACGTCTAAATTCTGGGGTTGACACGACTTCCAAATCACTCAAGTGCATGAAAATAGAGTATGTCGACTGAAATTCCACCCTGATTCTAACAGTCTCGGAACGGAGTCTCTATCTCTTTCCGTTGATTTTTTATGATTTTTGTCATATGACTTTTTAGGCCTCCATAGGCCTGGCTTGCGATACCACAAAACGCAGGATCTAAAGTGCTTCCGAAGCACCCAGAGACATGAAAATAGTCATCCTTCATGAGAATTCCACCCTGATTCTAACAGTCGTGGAACGGAGTCTCTATCTCTTTTCGTTGATTTTTCATGATTTTTTTCATCTGAAGTTTTAGGCCTCCATAGAAGTCAATGGAAACGTCTAAATTCTGGGGTTGACACGACTTCCAAATCACTCAAGTGCATGAAAATAGAGTATGTCGACTGAAATTCCACCTTGATTCTAACAGTCGTGGAACGGAGTCTCTATCTCTTTTCGTTGATTTTTCATGATTTTTTTCATATGACTTTTTAGGCCTTACTAGGCCTCAATGGAAAATTATTTCTAAATATCTTCAAGCTCGCAGAATTTTTCCAAACTTTTTTAAACTTTGCACGCCGTCTCGGGGCATCGTCCCGATACTCTGACGACAATTTCGGAGCGTTTGGATTCTTTCGAGCGCTTTTTCACGCCTGTCGAAATAACACCTATGAAAATGAATAGGGTGGTGTGGCGAGTGGGAGCCTTTGCGGAACGGGCTCCGAAGGTCGCAGGGGCCCCGAATTTTGCACGCCGGGTCCTTTGGGGCTCACGGATGACATAATAGGAGCGTTAGTCGCAGGACCCTCAGGGGGCATTAACAAGCTGTTTTCATCAACTTTTGCAAAGAGTCCTCTTGCGAGCCTTAACCCAGAGACCCTCTGCAGATTTTGGGAGCGAAAAGAGACATAAACGGTCAAGAAGGTGGTAGGGCCACCAAACTCGGGGGCCCTTGTCGGGGCCCCCGGCGGAGCAGACGACCCGAATTTGGGACCCCTACGACCTTGCGGTCCTTCACAGTCGAGGTCCCAAATGTAGCCTAAACGACGTAGGTGCTTCTTGGAAACGGCGCCGAACGGGCGTCGAACCGAATCGTACCGCCGCAAAACTTTACACGGTGACTCGGCACACCCCCCAGACGCACCGACTGGGACGATGATGGTATTGCCACATTTTTGACGAGTCTGCCTGCCTTTAAGTGGTTTCGGGGGCCATCTTGAAAGGTACCCGCACCAAACTCGGGGCCGAGCGTCAGGGGCCCCCTGACCACCCGTTCACCGAATTTGGTGTTTTGTTGTTGCTGCGTTCTATCAAAACCGCACACGTTTACGAAACCCCTAGTCATTTTTGAATGGGATAGGCTGCAGAATGGACGTCGGTATCTCAGCTCGTGGGTGGAATTTTGCCACGAAATTTGCGCTTCCCTTCTCGGTGCGGGATGCCGAGTCAACGCTGCGAGTTTCGTCCGGATCGGAGAAGGTCAAAAAAGCGTAAAAACGTTAAAACTGAGACGCGGCCGTAAAAACTGAAACGGATGGCCGAAATCAAACATTTTTTAAACGGTTTCAAACTCGCGGCGTTGAATCGGCATCTCCCGACGGTCAGAGGAGCGGTGGTTCCGTCTCGAAATCTCTTTCGAGAAATCAACATCCCACGTGCAACCTATTCCATTAAAAAAAAAGTAGGTTGTTTGTGGACGTTGCGTTTTCCAAATTTTAAAACATGATTTTTTTCCCGCTGGCCCTCCCACACTTAAGCGAAACCCCTCCCAGAAAAGCTCCCACGTAGCTACCTAATAGGCGCTCTGGGGATGTCCAGATTCTGCCTGTCGTCCCACGCTCTTCCTATGCGTCCAGCTGCCACACCAAACCAATGTTAAAATCGTCCGGGAACAACCTACTTCCCTTACACGAAGCCAGTTTTTATGAAAAAGATTATTAGCATCTGAGAAATTACCAAGTGAGTAAATATTAATGTTTATAACATTAATAAGTCAAAACATTATACAGTACATTGTCAAATAAAGCATATTTTATTTTAAAAGGTGGAATTGTCGTGGAAACATTAACTACAAAAGGGTGCCCATTAAAAAAGACAAACTTGACCGGAGAATTGCATTAAAAGGAGAGTACTAAGCTTGGACAGTATTTTGTTGTGTATCTACACACATAACCTATTCAATCCAGCTTTGCTTTCCTTCCAACAATTACAGAAATTAAGTAGCACTCCACACTTCTACTAACACACACAAACACAAACGCACACACACACACACACACATTAATTTAAAATAATTGACAAACAACATTTCTTAACATTCTGTCATCTCTTTGTTCTTCTAAACCTCCGCCTCCGCCTCCCCGCCTCTCCGCCTCCGCCTCTCCGCCTCTCCGCCTCCCCGCCTCCGCCTCCGCGCCTCCCCGCCTCCCCGCCTCCCCGCCTCTCCGCCTCTGCCTCCGCGCCTCCGCCTCCCGCCTCCGCCTCCGCCTCCGCCTCCGCCTCCCCGCCTCCGCCTCCCCGCCTCTGCACCTCCCCGCCTCCGCCTGCTTGAGTTTGAGCACGTGCACGGCGCATGCATAAAGACATCGTCAATAGATCGCCGACTTTCTGATTTCTCATTACAAGTAAAGGAGAAAAGGTTTCACGTGAAAATAAATAAATGATTACGATTCACTTAGTTAAGTAAGTTAGTCAAGCAACAAAAAAAACTTATTATATTTTAAAAATTTAAATATATATTTTTTGCAACTGTCATTGTGTTGCCTTTGTTATTCTGGCTACTACATATACGCCATTATTCGAAAGTGTTGATTCAAAGTAATGCTGATGTAGCGTAGAATTAAATTTTCTTTACCAAAATTAATTAGTTGACTATAGCTCATGTTTAATTGAAGCATGTATTTCAGAGGCAAAGCTGAAGGTTTTGATGTTGGCTTACAAAGACATGAAGCCAGTTTTTATGAAAAAGATTATTAGCATCTGAGAAATTACAAAGTGAGTAAATATTAATTTTTATAACATTAATAAGTCAAAACATTATATGGTACATTGACAAATAAAACATATTTTATTTTAAAAGGTGGAATTGTCGTGGAAACATTAACTACAAAAGGGTGCCCATTAAAAAAGACAAACTTGCATTAAAAGGAGAGTACTTAGCTTGGACAGTATTTTGTTGTGTATCTACACACATAAACTATTCAATCTAGCTTTGCTTTCCTTCCCACAATTACAGAAATTAAGTAGCACTCCACACTTCTACTAACACACACAAACACACACGCACATTAATTTAAAATAATTGACAAACAACATTTCTTAACATTCTGTCATATCTTTGTTCTTCTAAACCTCCGCCTGCCTGCCTCTCCGCCTCCGCCTCCCCGCCTCCGCCTCCCCGCCTCCGCCTCCCCGCCTCTGCACCTCCCCGCCTCCGCCTGCTTGAGTTTGAGCGCGTGCACGGCGCATGCATAAAGACATCGTCAATAGTTCGCTGACTTTCTGATTTCTCATTACAAGTAAAGGAGAAAAGGTTTCACGTGAAAATAAATAAATGATTACTATTCACTTAGTTAAGTAAGTTAGTCAAGCAACAAAAAATGTATTATATTTTAAAAATTTAAATATATATTTTTTTGCAACTGTCATTGTGTTGCCTTTGTTATTCTGGCTACTACATATACGCCATTATTCGAAAGTGTTGATTCAAAGTAATGCTGATGTAGCGTAGAATTAAATTTTCTTTACCAAAATTAATTAGTTGACTATAGCTCATGTTTAATTGAAGCATGTATTTCAGAGGCAAAGCTGAAGGTTTTGATGTTGGCTTACAAAGACATGAAGCCAGTTTTTATGAAAAAGATTATTAGCATCTTACTAGCTGGCCTTAAAAATTCACTCTAATAATAAAATGACTAGGCAGAAATCACACTAACAATAAAAAGAAAAGCCAGACACCTTTAGTCAGACCCAAAAAAAGCAGTTCTGAATGGCAGAGACGTTGCCTTCACAGCGATCGACGCATTCGCCGGAGCCTGGGAATCGAACCCGGTACCTTTAACTCTTCAGTCTAACGCTCTCCCAACTGAGCTATTTCAGCTGTTGTCAAAGCACCTGGTTATAAAGGCAATGATTCAGTGAAGATCTTAATTCATGAAAATGAATGAATGAATGAAATAGACTTTGACGGTGTAACAGATTGCATATCGTATCTCCTAATGTAAGTCGCTTGGTGCAAAAGCCACCGCTAAATGCATACCATGTGATTGTAACTGGATGGGGATGGAATTAGCTTGAATGGTGAAGCATAGCTTGTTATTGATGGCCGCATTCTCCATTGGGCCCTTCATTGTTCAACAGTCCTACGTTGTCATTTCTAAACTGGAGAAAATATGCCAAACTCAACCCTGCAATTTCGTACAAAACGCATGTCTTTGGATTGGTGGGGAAACCAGAGCACCCGGAGAAAAACCCCACAGGGGTCACGGGGAGAACAATAGAACTCCACACAGCAAGGCCACCTGCCCCAGCCGAGCCTAGAACCAGCGGCCTACTTGCTGTGAGGCGACAGTGCTACGCACTGCGCCACCGTGACCCTTGGAGAAAGCACACCAAACTAAACTCCATAATTCTCACCAACGGCATAATTCTTTTTTGCCAAAAGCACAGCCAGAGAGAGAGAGAGAGAGAGAGAGAGAGAGAGAGAGAGAGAGACAGTCTTCGGCACTGGCCTAAACGGGTCTCTAACCCGTGACCTTGGCAGTATTAGCACCAAGCTCTATCCAACTGAACTAGCTGGCCTTAAAAAATCACTCTAATAATAAAATGACTAGGCAGAAATCACACTAACCATAAAAAGAAAAGCCAGACACCTTTAGTCAGACCCAAAAAAAGCAGTTCTGAATGGCAGAGACGTGTCTTTCCCAGCGATCGACACATTCGCCGGAGCCTGGGTTCGAACCCGGTACCTTTAACTCTTCAGTCTAACGCCCTCCCAACTGAGCTATTTCAGCTGTTGTCAAAGCACCTGGTTATAAAGGCAATGATTCAGTGAAGATCTTATTTCATGACAACGAATGAATGAATGAAATAGACTTTGACGGTGTAACAGATTTCATATTGTCTCTCCCCTAATGTAAGTCGCTTGGTGCAAAAGCCACCGCTAAACGCATACAACGTGACTGTAACTGGATGGGGATGGAATTAGCTTGAAGGGTGAAGCATAGCTTGTTATTGATGGCCGCATTCTCCATTGGGCCCTTCATTGTTCAACAGTCCTACGTTGTCATTTCTAAACTGGAGAAATATGCCAAACTCAACCCTGCAATTTCGTACAAAACGCGTGTCTTTGGATTGGTGGGGAAACCGGAGCACCCGGAGAAAAACCCCACGGGGGTCATGGGGAGAACAATAGAACTCCACACAGCAAGGCCACCTGCCCCAGCCGAGCCTAGAACCAGCGGCCTACTTGCTGTGAGGCGACAGCTGCTACGCACTGCGCCACCGTGACCCTTGGAGAAAGCACACCAAACTAAACTCCATAATTCTCACCAACGCATAATTCTTTTTTGCCAAAGAGCAGCAAGCCAGAGAGAGAGAGAGAGAGAGAGAGGAGGAGAGGGAGAGAGAGAGAGAGAGAGAGAGAGAGAGAGAGAGAGAGAGAGAGAGAGTCTCTTCGGCACTGGCCTAAACGGGTCTCTAACCCGTGACCTTGGCTAGTATTAGCACCAAGCTCTATCCAACTGCAACTAGCTTGGCCTTAAAAATCACTCTAATAATAAAATGACTAGGCAGAAATCACACTAACCACAACAAGAAGAAGCCAGACACCTTTAGTCAGACCCAAAAAAAGCAGTTCTGAATGGCAGAGACGTTGCCTTCACAGCGATCGACACATTCGCCGGAGCCTGGGTTTGAAGCCAGGTACCTTTAACTCTTCAGTCTAACGCCCTCCCAACTGAGCTATTTCGGCTGTTGTCAAAGCACCTGGTTATAAAGGCAATGATTCAGTGAAGATCTTATTTCATGACAACGAATGAATGAAATAGATCTTGACGGGTGTGTAACAGATTGCATATTGTCTCTCCCCTAATGTAAGTCGCTTGGTGCAAAAGCCACCACTAAATGCATACAACGTGACTGTAACTGGATGGGGCTGGAATTAGCTTGAATGGTGAAGCATAGCTTGTTATTGATGGCCGCATTCTCCATTGGGCCCTTCATTGTTCAACAGTCCTACGTTGTCATTTCTAAACTGGAGAAAATATGCCAAACTCAACCCTGCAATTTCGTACAAAACACGTGTCTTTGGATTGGTGGGGAAACCGGAGCACCCGGAGAAAAAAACCCCCACGGGGTCATGGGGAGAACAATAGAACTCCACACAGCAAGGCCACCTACCCCAGCCGAGCATAGAACCAGCAGCCTACTTGCTGTGAGGCGACAGTGCTACGCACTGCAGCCACCGTGACCCTTGGAGAAAGCACACCAAACTAAACTCCATAATTCTCACCAACGGCTAATTCTTTTTTGCCAAAAGCGCAAGCACAGCGATAGGAGAGAAGAGAGAAGAGAGAGAAGAGAGAGAGAGAGAGAGAGAGAGAACGGAGTCGGAGTCGGGGGAGTCGGGAGTCGAGTCTGGAGTCGGGAGTCGGGAGTCGAGTCGGAGTCGAGTCGGGAGTCGGGGTCGGGAGTCGATCGGGAGTCGTGAGTCGGGAGTCGTGAGTCGGGGGGGTCGAGTCGGGAGTCGGGAGTCGGAAGTCGAGTCGGGAGTCGGGAGTCGGGAGTCGGGAGTCGGAGTCGGGAGTCGGAGTCGGGAGTCGGGAGTGTCGGGAGTCTGGAGCAGAGTCGAGTCGGAGTAGTCGGGAGCTCAGGAGTCGGGAGCCGGAGTGGGTCCGGAGTCGGGAGTCGAGTCGGAGTCGGGAGTCGAGTCGGGAGTCGGGTGTCGGGAGTCGGGAGTCGGGAAGTCGGAGTCGGGAGTCGGGAGTCGGGAGTTCTGGAGTCGGGAGTCGGGAGTGAGTCGGGAGTCGGGATCGGGAGTCGGGAGTCGGTCGGGAGTCGAGTCGGAGTCGAGTCGGGAGTCGGGAGAGTCGGAGTCGGATCGAGGTCGGGAGTCGAGTCGGGAGTCGGGAGTCGGGAGTCGGAGTCGGAGTCGAGAGTCGGAGTCGGGAGTCGAGTCGGGAGTCGGAGTCGGGTAGTCGGAGTCGGAGTCGGGAGTCGGGAGTTGGGAGTCGGGAGTCGGGAGTAGGGAAGTCGGGAGTCAGTCGGGAGTCGAGTCGGGAGCGGGGAGTCTGGAGTTCGGGAGTCGGGAGTCGAGTCGGGATCGAGTCGGGATCGGGAGTCGGAGTCGGGAGTTCGGGAGTCGGGAGTCGGAGTCGGGAGTCGGAGTCGGAGTCGGGAGTCGGGAGTCGGGAGTCGGGATCGGGAGTCGGGAGTCCGGGAGTCGAGTCGGGAGTCGGAGTCGGAGGGAAGTTCGGGAGTCGAGTCGGGAGTCATTCCGGAGTCGAGTCGGAAGTCGGGAGTCGGGGAGTCGAGTTCGGGAGTCGGGAGTCGGGAGTCGGGAAGTCGGGAGTCGGAGTCGGGAGTCGATCGGGTTCGGGAGTCGGGAGTAGTCGGGAAGTCGTGAGTCCGAGTCGGCGTCTAGTCGGGAGTCGGGCAGTCGGGAGTCGGGGCGTTCGGTATCGTGAGTCGAGTCGGGAGTCGAGTCGGGAGTCGAGTCGGGAGTCGAGTCGGGAGTCGAGTCGGGAGTCGGGAGTCGGGTAGTCTAGTTCGGGATCGGGAGTCGGAGTCCGAGTCGGGGTCGAGGTCGGTAGTCCGGGAGTCGGGAGTCGGGAGTCGGGAGTTGGGAGTCGAGTCGGGAGTCGAGAGGCGGGAGTCGGGAGTCGGTCGGGAGTCGGGAGTCGGAGTCGAGTCGGGAGTCGGAGTCAGGAGTCGAGTCGGAGTCGAGTCGGGGTCGAGGTCGGGAAGTCCGATCGGGAGTCGGAGTCGGGAGCTTGAGTCGATCCGGGAGTCGGGAGTCTAGGAGTTTCGGTCGGGAGTCGCGTCGGGAGTCGAGTCGGGATTCGGGAGTCGGGGTCGAGTCGGGAGTCGAGTCGAGTGCGGGGTCGGGATTCGGGAGTCGAGTCGTTAGTCGGGAGTCGGGAGTCGAGTCCGGGAGTCGGGAGTCGGGAGTCGGTAGTCGGAGTCGGGAGAGTCGGGAGTCGGGAGTCGGGAGTCGGGAGTCGTGAAGTCGGGAGTTCGAGTCGGGAGTCGGAGTCGGAGTCGGGAGATTCGGGAGTTCGGGGTCGGGAAGTCACGGAGTCGGGATTCGAGTCGGGAGTCGGACTGGAGTCGGGAGTCTGGAGTCGGGAGTCGGGAGTCGAGTCGGGAGTCGAGTCGGGAGTCGAGTCGGGAGTCGAGTCGGGAGTCGAGTCGGGAGTCGGAGTGCGGGAGTCGGAGTCGGGAGTCCTCGGTCTGAGTCGGGGTCGGGAGTCGAGTACTGGAGTCGATCGGGAGTCGGGGTCGGGCGTCGGAGTCGGGAGTCTAGTCGGAGTCGGAAGTCGGGAGTCCGGGAGTCGAGTCGGGAGTCGGGAGTCGTCGGGAATTCGAGTCGGGAGTCGAGTCGGGAGTCGAGTCGGGAGTCGAGAGTCGGGAGTCGATCGGGAGTCGGAGTCGGGAGTCGGGAAGTCGGAAGTCGGGAGTCGGGAAGTCGGGAGTCGAGTCGGGAGTCGAGTCGGGAGTCGAGTCGGGAGTCCGGGAGTCGGAGTCGGGATCGGGATCGAGTCGGGAGTCGGGAGTCGATGAAGTCGAGTCGGGAGTCGGGAGTCGGAGTCGGGAGTCGAGTCGGGAGTCGGGAGTCGGGAGTCGGGAGTCGGGAGTCGGGAGTCGGGAGTCGGAGTCGGGAGTGGGAGTCGGGAGTCGGGAGTTCGGGAGTCGGAGTCGGAAGTCGGGGTCTGGACCCCCGAGTCGGTAGTCGGGAGTCGGGAGTCGGAGTCGAAGTCGGGGTGTCGGTCGGGAGTCTAGTCGGGAGTCGAGTCGGGAGTGGGGAGTCGGAGTCGGGAGTCGGGAGTCGGGCGTCCGGGAGTCGGAGTCGGAGTCGGGAGTCGGGAGTCGGGAGTCGGAGTCGGGAGTCGAGTCGGGTCGAGTCGC